>LNAC01001002.1:49232-95206 GCA_002007465.1 Ailurus styani | reverse complement strand
AGATTTTATTTATTCATTTGACACAGAGAGAGAGATTACAAGTAGGCAGAGAGGCAGGCAGAGAGAGAGGAGAGAGGAGGAAGCAGGCTCCCTACTGAGCAGAGAGCCCGATGTGGGCCTCGATCCCAGGACCCTGGGATCATGACCTGAGCCGAAGGCAGCGGCTTCAACCACTGAGCCACCCAGGCGCCCGGGTCTTGTTTTTTTATCCATTCTGATACCCTGTGTCTTTTGCCTGGGGCATTTAGTCCATTTACATTCAGAGTAACTATTGAGAGACATGAGATTACAGCCATTGTATTGCCTGTAAGGTGACTGTTACTGTATATTGTGTTTCTTCCTTTCTGATCTGTTTCTTTTAGGCTCTCTTTGCTTAGAGGACCCCTTTCAATATTTCTTATAGGGCTGGCTTGGTGTTTGCAAATTCCTTGAGTTTTTGTTTTCCTGGAAGATTTTTATCTCTCCTTCTATTTTCAATGACAGCCTAACTGGATATAGTATTCTTGGTGGCATATTTTTCTCATTTAGGGCTCTGAATATATCATGCCAGTTCTTTCTGGCCCGCCAGGTTTCTGTGGATAGGTCTGTTGTCAGTCTAATATTTCTACCATTGTATGTTACAGACCTCTTGTCCCAAGCTGCTTTCAGGATTTTCTCTTTGTCACTATGACTTATAATTTTTACTATTAAATGACAGGGTGTGGACCTATTTTTAGTGATTTTGAGGGGAGTTCTCTGTGCCTCCTGGATTTTGATGCTTGTTCCCTTCTCCAAATTAGGGAAATTTTGTACTATAATTTGCTCCCATATACCTTCTGCCCTTCTCTCACTCTCTTCCTCTTCTGGAATCCCTATTATTCTAATATTGTTTCGTCTTATTTTTTCACTTATCTCTCAAATTCTCCCCTCATGGTCCAGTAGTTGTTTGTCTCTCTTTTCATCCTCTTCTTTTTTCTCTGACATTTTGTCTTCTAAATCACTAATTCTGCCTTCAGCCTCATTTATCCTAGCAGTCAGAGTCTCCATTTTTTATTGCACCTCATTAATAGCTTTTTTGATTTCAGCTTGGTTAGAGGTTAGTTCTTTTATTTCTCCAAATGGATTTTTATTTCTCTAGAGAGGGCTTCTCTATTATCTTCCATGGTTTTTTTTGAGCCCAGCCAGCAACTTAAGAATCATCATTCCGAACTCTAGTTCTGCCATATTACTAATGTCCACATTGATTAGGTCCCTAGCCTTCATCACTGCCTCTTGTCTTTTTTGTGTGTTGATTTTTTCTGGCTTGTCATTTTATGCAGATAAGAATAGATGGATGAGAGAACAATATACTAAAGCATAGCAATGACCCCAGAGAAATATACACTAACCTACTCAGAAGAGACCTGGAACTGGGGATAAAATAAAGAGCGGGGAAAAAACAAAAAACAAAAAAGCAAAATCATGCAAACAAAAACAAAACAAAACCAAAATAAATAAAACAAAATCCTATATCTATATTATCTATTTCTGTTTCTATATCTATGTCTGTCTCTGACTCTATCTCTATCTCTATATCTATCTCTATGTCTATCTCTATCGCTATCTATCTATCTTTTAGAATGCTGAATTGAACAGACCTTTTATGTATACAAAAAAATAAGGTAAAATACAATGAAGGGATAAAATACGATTATAACAATGAATATTAAAAAAGATTAAAAAGTGTTGATAAGATATAATAGTGAAAACGTTAAAATAGGAAAAAGGAAAAAATTAAAAAGAAAAAGGTAAGAAAAAAGTTCAAAGAATTAAGCTTTGAACGTCTAAAGAATCATGGGGAAAAAGCCATTAATTCTCTGCATTGCTTTCCCCTAGCTCCGTAGTTCCACAATCCTCAGCAATCTTGAACTTGACTTTGGCTGGATGTTTTTTTCTTGTCTTCTGGGGGAGGGACCTGTTGCTGTGATTTTCAAGTGTCTCTGCCCGAGGTGGAATCCCACCACCCTCGCCAACGGCCAGGCTAAGTAATCAGCTCAGGTTCGCTCTCGGGAGCTTTTGTTCCCTGAACGCTTTCCCTATGGTGTTGGATAATGGGGGCTCCCGTCTCTGAACCAGAGGAGCTGAGAGCTCGGGGCCTCAGTCCTTAGTGCGCCTCAGAGAAAAGCAGTCCTTTCCTCCCATCTCCTGGTCTCCAGCTGCACTCCGAGCTCACCTGGCATGTGACTGAGCATCTCTATCTCTGGCGTGCGACCCTGTTTAGAATCTCAGAACCCGGCAGATTCCTGCAGCCGCTCCTGCATCGCCCCTCCTAGAGGAGGAAGGAGGGGTCTCTCCTGGTCTCCCGCCAGTGGGGTCCCCGCTCACAGAGCAGTGGCCCAACCCTGCTTTGGATCATGGCCCAAGGTAACACTGAGCTGAGAGACACCTTCTCAGCTCAGCTCTGTGTCTCCAGTCAGCTTCTCCTCTCTGATACTTGGGAGCTCTGTCATGCTCAGGCACCCCTGGCCTTTTTGTGTCCCGTGGATCCTGAGACCACACTATCACCGTGAGGGCTTCACCCCCTGCTTGGCCTCTGGGGCGACGTCCCAAAGTGGAGCTGACTTCTAACAGTTCCGAGTCTGTGATCCGCTGCTCAGTCACTTGCCCGGAGCCCCTGAGTCTAGCTTCCTGTCACTGCAGATTCACTTCTCCGCAGGTCCTACCTTCTGGAAAGTGGTGGATTTTCTGAACACAACTGCTCAAAATCTTTGGGACATAGCAAAAGCAGTCCTAAGAGGAAAGTATATAGCAATAAAAGCTTTTCTCAAGACACAAGAAAGGTCTCAAGTACACAACCTAACTCTACACCTACAAAAGCTAGAGAAAGAACAGCAAAGAAAGCCTACACCCAACAGGAGAAGAGAAATCATAAAGATCAGAGCAGAAATCAATGAAATAGAAACCAAAAGAACAGTGGAACAAATCAACGAAACTAGGAGCTGGTTCTTTGAAAGAATTAATAAGATTGATAAACCCCTGGCCAGACTTATCCAAAAGAAAAGAGAAAGGACTCAAATTAATAAAATCATGAATGAAAGAGGAGAGATCACAACCAACACCAAAGAAATACAAACAATTCTAAGAACATATTATGAGCAACTCTACACCAGCAAATTTGACAATCTGGAAGAAATGGATGCATTCTTAGAGAAATATAAACTACCAAAACTGAACCAGGAAGAAACTGAAGACCTGAATAGACCCATCACCAGTAAGGAGATTGAAGCAGTCATCAAAAATCTCCCAACGAACAAGAGCCCAGGGCCAGACGGCTTCCCAGGGGAATTCTACCAAACATTTAAAGAAGAATTAATACCTATTCTCCTGAAACTGTTCCAAAAAATAGAATTGGAAGGAAAACTTCCAAACTCCTTTTATGAGGCCAGCATTACCTTGATCCCCAAACCAGGCAAAGACCCCATCAAGAAGGAGAATTACAGACCAATATCTTTGATGAATACGGATGCAAAAATCCTCAACAAAATACTAGCCAATAGGATCCAGCAGCACATAAAAAGGATTATTCACCACGACCAAGTGGGATTTATTCCTGGGATGCAAGGTTGGTTTAACATTCGCAAATCAATCAATGTGATACAAGACATTAATAAAAGAAAGAACAAGAACCATATGATCCTCTCAATAGATGCTGAAAAAGCATTTGACAAAGTACAGCATCCTTTCTTGATCAAAACTATTCATAGTGTAGANCCTCTCAATAGATGCTGAAAAAGCATTTGACAAAGTACAGCACCCTTTCTTAATCAAAACTCTTCATAGTGTAGGCATAGAGGGTACATACCTCAATATCATCAAAGCCATCTATGAAAAACCCACAGCGAATATCATTCTCAATGGAGAAAAACTGAGAGCTTTTCCCCTAAAGTCAGGAACACGACAGGGCTGTCCACCATCACCGCTGCTATTCAGCATAGTAATAGAAGTCCTAGCCTCAGCAATCAGACAACAAAAAGAAATAAAAGGCATCCAAATCAGCAAGGAAGAAGTCAACCTCTCACTCTTTGCAGATGATATGATACTTTATGTGGAAAACCCAAAGGACTCCACTCCAAAACTGCTAGCGCTCACACAGGAGTTCAGTCAAGTGTCAGGATATAAAATCAATGCACAGAAATCAGTTGCATTTCTATATACCAACAACAAAACAGAAGAAAGAGAAATTAAAGAGTCAATCCCATTTACAATTGCACCCAAAACCATAAGATACCTAGGAATAAACCTAACCAAAGAGGCAAAGAATCTGTATTCAGAAAACTATAAAGTACTCATGAAAGAAATTGAGGAAGACACAAAGAAGTGGAAAAACATTCCATGCTCATGGATGGGTAGAATAAATATTGTGAAAATGTCTATGCTACCTAGAGCAATCTACACATTTAATGCAATCCCCATCAAAATACCAGCAATTTATTTCAAAGAAATGGAACAAATAATCCTAAAATTTATATGGAACCAGAAAAGACCCCGAATAGCCAAAGGAATGTTGAAAAAAAAAATTCCAAATTTCATGCTCTATTACAAAGCTGTCATCACCAAGACAGTATGGTACTGGCACAAAAACAGACACATAGATCAGTGGAATAGAATAGAGAGCCCAGAAATTGACCCTCAACTCTATGGTCAACCAATCTTCAACAAAGCAGGAAAGAATGTCCAGGGGGAAAAAGACGGTCTCTTCAACAAATGGTGTTGGGTAAACTGGACAGCCAAATTCAAAAAAATGAAACTGCATCATTTCTTTACACCACACACAAAAATAGACTCAAAAATGGATAAAGACCTCGATGTGAGAAAGGAATCCATTAGAATCCTTGACGTGAACACAGGCAGCAACCTCTTCGACCTCAACCGCAGCAACTTCTTCCTAGCAACATCACCGAAGGCAAGGGAAGCAAGGGCAAAAATGAACTATTGGGACTTCATCAAGATGAAAAGCTTTTGCACATCAAAGGAAACAGTCAACAAAACCAAAAGACAACTGACAGAATGGGAGAAGATATTTGCAAATGACATATCAGTTAAAGGGCTTGTATCAAATCTATAAAGAGTTTCTCAAACTCAACACCCATAAAACAAATAACCCAGTCAAGAAAGGGGCAGAAGACATGAACAGACATTTCTCCAAAGAAGACATCCAAATGGCCAACTGACACATCAGAAAATGCTCAACATCACTTGGCCTCAGAGAAATACAAATCAAAACCACAGTGAGATACCACCACACACCAGTCAGAATGGCTAAAATCAACAAGTCAGGAAATGACACATATTGGAGAGGTTGTTGAGAAAGGGGAACCCTCCTACACTGTTGGTAGGAATGCAAGCTGGTGTGGCCACTCTGGAAAACAGTGTGGAGATTCCTCAAAAAGTTGATAATGGAGCTACTCTACAACCCAGCAATTGCACTACTGGGTATTTACCAAAAAGATACAAAGGTAGTGATCCTCAGGGGCACGTGCACCCAAATGTTTATAGCAGCAATGTCTACAATAGCCAAATTATGGAAAGAACCTAGATGTCCATCAACAGATTAATGGATAAAGAAGTGGTATATATATGCAATGGAATACTATGCAGCTATCAAAAGAAATGAAATCTTGCCATTTGCAACGACGTGGATGGAACTAGAGGGTATTATGCTGAGCGAAGTAAGTGAATCATAGAAAGACAATATCATATGATATCTCTGATATGAGGAACTTGAGGGTCAGGGTAGGGGGTCATGGGGGTTAGGGAAGGAAAAATAATGAAACAGGATGGGTGGGTGAAGGAGACAAACCATAAGAGACTCCTAATCTCACAAAACAACCTGAGGATTACTGGGGGGTGGGACGGTAGGGATAGGGTGGATGGGTTATGGACATTGGGGAGGGTTTGCGCTTTTGTGAATGCTGTGAATGATGTAAGCTTGATGATTCACAGACCTGTACCCCTGGGGGCAAAGAATGAAAAATTTAAACAAAACAAAACAAAACAAGCAAACAAACAAAAACCACTCAGCCATATACTCACCACGAGACTCACCTAATCTTTGAGGACACAAAAGGACTGGAAGAGAAGGGAAGGAAAAAAAAATACTCCATAAAGCAGAATGAAAAAGAAAGCAGCGTTAGCTATACTTATATCAAACAAAAGTATACTTTAGCCAAACACTGTAATAAGATACAAATAAAATCATTATATAATGGCAAAAGGCCTAATTCTTCATGAGAATATAAGAATTATAAATACTTATTCATCCACATTACAGCACTTAAATATGTAATTGAATATTAATAGACACAAAGGGACAAATAGACATGTCTTCAATAATTATAGGGAATTTTAAACCCCACTTGTACCAATGGGCAAATTTTCCTGGCAGAAATTCAGTAAGGACACACTGGACTTAACTACACATTAGACCAGACAAAACCTAACAAACATGCACAGATCACTCCACCTAACAGTTGCAGAATTCACATTCTTTTCAAGCACACATGGAACATTTTCACATGTTAGTCCATAAAACTAGTCTTAATAATTCAAGTCATATAAACCATCTTTTTGGACCACAGTGACATGAAACTAGGAAACAATTATGGGAAGATTGTAAAATTTACAGGTGTGTGGAAATTAAATATGCTCCTAAACAACCAGTGGGTAAAAAAAAAAAAACAACCAAAGGGAAATTTGAAACAAATGAAAATAGAAACACAACATATACAAAATTTGTGGGATGCACCAAAAGCAGTTCTTAAAGGGAAGTTAATAGTAATAAATGTATACTTTATAAAAGGAAAGTTCTCAAAAAGATAACCTAAGCTTGTACTTCAAGGAACTAGAAAAAGAAGAGCAAATGGAACCCAAAGTTGGTAGAAAGAAGGAAATAACAAAGAGAACAGTGAAAATAAATTGAGACCAAAAAAAAAATTGAAAAGAAAATTAAACTGGTAAGTGAAACTAAGAGCTGGACTTTTGAAAAGATATACAAAAATAAGTGCTCAAATAAAATAAAATACAATAAAATAAAGGGGAAAATTACAACTGATACCACAGAAATACAAAGGATCATAAGAGACTGCTTTGAACAATTATAGGCCAAGAAATTAAATAACTTAGAAGAAATGGACAAATTGTTAGAAACATACCACCAATCAGGACTTAATCATGAAGAAATTGAAAATCTGAACAGACTAATTACTGTTAAGAAGATTGAATCAGTCATCAGAAACCTCTCCTCCGTCCCCCTGCAAAAGAAGTCCAGGACCAGATGGATGATGAATTCTAGCAAACACCTAAGAAAAATTAATGCTAATCCTTCTCAAACTCTTCTAAAAATAGAAGAGGATAACATTCTAAATTAATTTTCCATATCAACACTATCCTGATACCAAAGTGAGAAAAGTATATTACAAGAAATTAGAGGCTAATATCTGAGATGTTACATACATCCAAAAATACTCATCAAAATATTAGCAAATCAAGGATGCCTGGGCGCGTCAGTCATTTAAGGTTCTATCTTCAGCTCAGGTCATGATCCTTGGATTAAGTCCCACTTTGGGCTCCTTGTCAGCAGGAAGCCTGCCTTTCCCTGCTTGTGCGCTCTCTCTCTCTCTCTCTCTCTCTCTCTCTCTCTCTCTCTCTCCAAATAAATAAAATCTTTTTTAAAAAATATAATATTAGCGGGCAGGGAGAAGGAGCAAGATGGCGGAGGAGTACAAGACCAATTATCATCAGGTCCCAGAAATTCACCCAGATAGCTATCAAGCTATTCTGAACACCTACAAATTCTACAGGAGATCGAAGAGAAGAAGAGCAGCAATTCTAGAAACAGAAAATTAACCACTTTCCGGAAGGTAGGACATGCGAAGTGAATCTGAAGCAATAGGAAGATAGACCCATGGGGGAGGAGTGGGCTTCTTCAAGTGAGAGAGCAGCAGAGCACAAAATCGGAAATTTTAGAAGTCGGCTAAACTGAGTGTCGTCGCCCCAGAGGCCAAGCAGGGGGTGAAACCCTCAGGGGACAATGTGGTCTCAGGACCCACGGGGACACAAAAAGACCTGGGGTGTCTGAGCACGACAGAGCTTCCAGGTATCACAGAAAAGAAGCCAACTGGAGATATGGAGGCAAGCTGAGAAGGTATCTTTCAGCTCGGTGTGACCTTGGGCCATGATCCAAAGCAATTCAGGCCACTTCTCTTTGAGTGGGACCCCACAGGCGGCAGACCCAGAGAGAACCCCTCCTTCCTCTTCCGAGAGGAGCGGCGTGGGAGTGGCAGCAGGAATCTGCCGGGCTTAGAGATTCTAAATGGGGCCACGCACCAGAATTAAAAATGCTTGGTCACAGGCTGGTGAGCTCGGAGTGTGACCAGAGACCAGGGAGACAGGAAGGACTGACTGCTTTTCTCTGAGGGCACACTAAGGAGTAAGGTGCCGAGCTCTTGGCTCCTCCAGGTCAGAGATTGGGAGGCCACAATTTTCAGTTCCGTCCTCCAAATGTGTACGGAAAATGTTGAGGGAAGAAAAGCTCCTGAGAGCGAACCCGAGCTGATTACTTAGCCTGGCCACTGGCAAGGCTCGTGCAATTCCGCCTCAGGCAAAGACGCTTGAGAATCACAGCAATAGGCCCCTCCCCCAGAAGACCAGCAAGAACATCCAGCCAAAGCCAAGTTAAAAATCAATGAGAACTGTGGAACTCCAGAGCTAGGGGAAAGCAGTGCAGAGAATTAATGGCTTTTTCCCCATGATTTTTTAGTCATTCAAAGTTAAATTCTTTGAATTTTATTTTTTTCATATTCTTTTCTATTAATTTTTTTCTTTCTCCTATTTTAAAGTTTTTAACTATTATATCTTATCAACAACTTTAATCCTTTTTAATTTTCATTTTTATAGTCATATTTTATCTTTTTTTGATTTAACCTTATTTTTTGTATACATATAGGATCTGTTCAATTCACCAGTCTAACAGATATAAACAAAAATAGAGATAGAGATACAGACAGAGATAAAGATAGAGTCAGAGACAGAGATAGATATAGAAACAGAAATAGATAATATAGATATAGATACAGGGTTTTGTTTTATTTTATTTTTTTTCTTTTTGTTTATGTTTGTTTGATTTTTTTAATGTTTTTTGTTTTTTTTTTCCCTCGGTCTTCTCCCCCCCAGTTCCAGGTCTCTTCTGATGAGGTTAGTGTTTATTTTTCTGGGGTCATTTCTACTCTTTAGTATTTTGTTCTTTCATCCATCTATTCTTATCTGCATAAAATGACAAGGTGGAAAAAATCAACACACACACACACAAAAAGAACAAGAGGCAGTAACGATGGCTAAGGACATAATCAATGCAGACTTTAGTAATATGACAGAACTAGAGTTCAGAATGACGATTATTAAGGTGCTGGCCGGGATCAGAAAAAAGCATGGAAGATAATAGAGAATCCCTTTCTAGAGAAATAAAAATCATTTCTGGAGAAATCAAAGAACTAAAATCTAACCAAGCCAAAAGCAAAAAAGGTATCAATAAGGAATGGAGACTCTTACTGCTAGGATAAATGAGGTAGAAGCCAGAATTAGTGATTTAGAAAACAAAATGTTGGAGAATAAAGAAGTGGAGGAAAAGAGAGACAAACAATTACTGGAGAATGAGGGGAGAATTCAAGAGATAAGTGATACCATAAGATTAAACAATATTAGAATAATTGGGATCCCAGAAGAGGAAGGGAGAGAGAGGGAGGGGCAGAAGGTATGTTAGAGCAAATTATAGTAGAGAATTTCCCTAATGTGGTGAAGGGAACAAGCATCAAAATCCAGGAGGCACAGAGAACTGCCCTCAAAATCAATAAAAATAGGTCCACACCCCATCAACTAATAGTAAAATTTATAAGACTTAGTGACAAAGAGAAAATCCTGAAAGCAGTTCCGGACAAGAAGTCTATAACATATAATGATAGAAATATTAGACTGACAACAGACCTATCCACAGAAACCTGGCGGGCCAGAAAGAACTGGCATGATATATTCAGAGCCCTAAATGAGAAAAATATGCCGCCAAGAATACTATATCCAGTTAGGCTTTCATTGAAAATAGAAGGAGAGATAAAAATCTTCCAGGAAAACAAAAACTCAAGGAATTTGCAAACATCAAGCCAGCCCTATAAGAAATATTGAAAGGGGTCCTCTAAGCAAAGAGAGCCTAAAAGAAACATACACCAGAAAGGAAGAGACACAATATACAGTAACAGGCACCTTACAGGCAATACAGTGGCTCTAAATTCATATCTCTCAATAGCTACCCTGAATGTAAGTGGACTAAATGCCCCAAACTAAAAGACACAGGGTATAAGAATGGATAAAAAAAAATTAGACCCATCAATATGCTGTCTAAAAGAAACTCATCTTACACACAAAGACACCTCCAGATTTAAAGTGAGGGAGTGGAAAACAATTTACCACACCAATGGACGTCAAAAGAAAGTTGGTGTGGAAATTCTTATATCAGAAAAGTTCGATTTTAAGACAAAGATTATACTAAGGGATGAGGAAGGACACTATATCATACTTAAAGTATCTGTCCAACAAGCAGATCTAACAATCGTAAATATCTATGCCCCTAACATGGGAGCAGCCAATTATATAAACCAATTTAAAAAAAATCAAAGAAACACATCGACAAAAATACAATAATAGTAGGGGACTTTAACACCCCTTCACTGAAATGGACAGATGATCTAAGCAAAAGATCAACAAGGAATNAAAGGATCATAAGAGACTGCTTTGAACAATTATAGGCCAAGAAATTAAATAACTTAGAAGAAATGGACAAATTGTTAGAAACATACCACCAATCAGGACTTAATCATGAAGAAATTGAAAATCTGAACAGACTAATTACTGTTAAGAAGATTGAATCAGTCATCAGAAACCTCTCCTCCGTCCCCCTGCAAAAGAAGTCCAGGACCAGATGGATGATGAATTCTAGCAAACACCTAAGAAAAATTAATGCTAATCCTTCTCAAACTCTTCTAAAAATAGAAGAGGATAACATTCTAAATTAATTTTCCATATCAACACTATCCTGATACCAAAGTGAGAAAAGTATATTACAAGAAATTAGAGGCTAATATCTGAGATGTTACATACATCCAAAAATACTCATCAAAATATTAGCAAATCAAGGATGCCTGGGCGCGTCAGTCATTTAAGGTTCTATCTTCAGCTCAGGTCATGATCCTTGGATTAAGTCCCACTTTGGGCTCCTTGTCAGCAGGAAGCCTGCCTTTCCCTGCTTGTGCGCTCTCTCTCTCTCTCTCTCTCTCTCTCTCTCTCTCTCTCTCTCCAAATAAATAAAATCTTTTTTAAAAAATATAATATTAGCGGGCAGGGAGAAGGAGCAAGATGGCGGAGGAGTACAAGACCAATTATCATCAGGTCCCAGAAATTCACCCAGATAGCTATCAAGCTATTCTGAACACCTACAAATTCTACAGGAGATCGAAGAGAAGAAGAGCAGCAATTCTAGAAACAGAAAATTAACCACTTTCCGGAAGGTAGGACATGCGAAGTGAATCTGAAGCAATAGGAAGATAGACCCATGGGGGAGGAGTGGGCTTCTTCAAGTGAGAGAGCAGCAGAGCACAAAATCGGAAATTTTAGAAGTCGGCTAAACTGAGTGTCGTCGCCCCAGAGGCCAAGCAGGGGGTGAAACCCTCAGGGGACAATGTGGTCTCAGGACCCACGGGGACACAAAAAGACCTGGGGTGTCTGAGCACGACAGAGCTTCCAGGTATCACAGAAAAGAAGCCAACTGGAGATATGGAGGCAAGCTGAGAAGGTATCTTTCAGCTCGGTGTGACCTTGGGCCATGATCCAAAGCAATTCAGGCCACTTCTCTTTGAGTGGGACCCCACAGGCGGCAGACCCAGAGAGAACCCCTCCTTCCTCTTCCGAGAGGAGCGGCGTGGGAGTGGCAGCAGGAATCTGCCGGGCTTAGAGATTCTAAATGGGGCCACGCACCAGAATTAAAAATGCTTGGTCACAGGCTGGTGAGCTCGGAGTGTGACCAGAGACCAGGGAGACAGGAAGGACTGACTGCTTTTCTCTGAGGGCACACTAAGGAGTAAGGTGCCGAGCTCTTGGCTCCTCCAGGTCAGAGATTGGGAGGCCACAATTTTCAGTTCCGTCCTCCAAATGTGTACGGAAAATGTTGAGGGAAGAAAAGCTCCTGAGAGCGAACCCGAGCTGATTACTTAGCCTGGCCACTGGCAAGGCTCGTGCAATTCCGCCTCAGGCAAAGACGCTTGAGAATCACAGCAATAGGCCCCTCCCCCAGAAGACCAGCAAGAACATCCAGCCAAAGCCAAGTTAAAAATCAATGAGAACTGTGGAACTCCAGAGCTAGGGGAAAGCAGTGCAGAGAATTAATGGCTTTTTCCCCATGATTTTTTAGTCATTCAAAGTTAAATTCTTTGAATTTTATTTTTTTCATATTCTTTTCTATTAATTTTTTTCTTTCTCCTATTTTAAAGTTTTTAACTATTATATCTTATCAACAACTTTAATCCTTTTTAATTTTCATTTTTATAGTCATATTTTATCTTTTTTTGATTTAACCTTATTTTTTGTATACATATAGGATCTGTTCAATTCACCAGTCTAACAGATATAAACAAAAATAGAGATAGAGATACAGACAGAGATAAAGATAGAGTCAGAGACAGAGATAGATATAGAAACAGAAATAGATAATATAGATATAGATACAGGGTTTTGTTTTATTTTATTTTTTTTCTTTTTGTTTATGTTTGTTTGATTTTTTTAATGTTTTTTGTTTTTTTTTTCCCTCGGTCTTCTCCCCCCCAGTTCCAGGTCTCTTCTGATGAGGTTAGTGTTTATTTTTCTGGGGTCATTTCTACTCTTTAGTATTTTGTTCTTTCATCCATCTATTCTTATCTGCATAAAATGACAAGGTGGAAAAAATCAACACACACACACACAAAAAGAACAAGAGGCAGTAACGATGGCTAAGGACATAATCAATGCAGACTTTAGTAATATGACAGAACTAGAGTTCAGAATGACGATTATTAAGGTGCTGGCCGGGATCAGAAAAAAGCATGGAAGATAATAGAGAATCCCTTTCTAGAGAAATAAAAATCATTTCTGGAGAAATCAAAGAACTAAAATCTAACCAAGCCAAAAGCAAAAAAGGTATCAATAAGGAATGGAGACTCTTACTGCTAGGATAAATGAGGTAGAAGCCAGAATTAGTGATTTAGAAAACAAAATGTTGGAGAATAAAGAAGTGGAGGAAAAGAGAGACAAACAATTACTGGAGAATGAGGGGAGAATTCAAGAGATAAGTGATACCATAAGATTAAACAATATTAGAATAATTGGGATCCCAGAAGAGGAAGGGAGAGAGAGGGAGGGGCAGAAGGTATGTTAGAGCAAATTATAGTAGAGAATTTCCCTAATGTGGTGAAGGGAACAAGCATCAAAATCCAGGAGGCACAGAGAACTGCCCTCAAAATCAATAAAAATAGGTCCACACCCCATCAACTAATAGTAAAATTTATAAGACTTAGTGACAAAGAGAAAATCCTGAAAGCAGTTCCGGACAAGAAGTCTATAACATATAATGATAGAAATATTAGACTGACAACAGACCTATCCACAGAAACCTGGCGGGCCAGAAAGAACTGGCATGATATATTCAGAGCCCTAAATGAGAAAAATATGCCGCCAAGAATACTATATCCAGTTAGGCTTTCATTGAAAATAGAAGGAGAGATAAAAATCTTCCAGGAAAACAAAAACTCAAGGAATTTGCAAACATCAAGCCAGCCCTATAAGAAATATTGAAAGGGGTCCTCTAAGCAAAGAGAGCCTAAAAGAAACATACACCAGAAAGGAAGAGACACAATATACAGTAACAGGCACCTTACAGGCAATACAGTGGCTCTAAATTCATATCTCTCAATAGCTACCCTGAATGTAAGTGGACTAAATGCCCCAAACTAAAAGACACAGGGTATAAGAATGGATAAAAAAAAATTAGACCCATCAATATGCTGTCTAAAAGAAACTCATCTTACACACAAAGACACCTCCAGATTTAAAGTGAGGGAGTGGAAAACAATTTACCACACCAATGGACGTCAAAAGAAAGTTGGTGTGGAAATTCTTATATCAGAAAAGTTCGATTTTAAGACAAAGATTATACTAAGGGATGAGGAAGGACACTATATCATACTTAAAGTATCTGTCCAACAAGCAGATCTAACAATCGTAAATATCTATGCCCCTAACATGGGAGCAGCCAATTATATAAACCAATTTAAAAAAAATCAAAGAAACACATCGACAAAAATACAATAATAGTAGGGGACTTTAACACCCCTTCACTGAAATGGACAGATGATCTAAGCAAAAGATCAACAAGGAATCAAAGGCTTTAAATGACACCCTGGACCAGTTGGACATCACAGATATATTCAGAACATTCCATCCCAAAACAACAGAATATACATTCTTCTCTAGTGCACATGGAACATTCTCCAGAATAGACCAAATTCTGGGTCACAAATCAGTTTTCAACAAGTACCAAAAGATTGTGATCATTCCCTGCATATTTTCAGACCATAATGCTCTGAAACTAGAACTCAACCACAAGAGGGAAGTTGGAAAGAACTTAAATACATGGAGGTTAAAGAATATCCTACTAAGCAATGAATAGGTCAACAAGGAAATTAAAGAAGAATTTTAAAAAATTCATGGAAACAAATGAAAATGAAAACACAACTGTTCAAAACCTTTGGGACAGCAAAAGCAGTCCTGAGAGGAAAGTATATACAATACAAGCCTTTCTCAAGAAACAAGAAAGGTCTCAAGTACATAACCTAACCATACACCTAAAGGAGCTGGAGAAAGAACAGCAAAGAAAGTCTAATCCCAGCAGGAGAAGAGAAATCATAAAGATCAGAGCAGAAATCAATGAAATAGAAACCAAAAGAACAGTGGAACATCAACAAAACTAGGAGCTGGTTGAAAGAATTAATAAGATTGATAAGCCCTGGCCAGACATCCAAAAGAAAAGAGAAAGGACTCAAATTATTAAAATCATGAATGAAAGAAGAGAAACCACAACCAACAACAAAGAAATACAAACAATTATAAGAACATATTATGAGCAACTCAATGCCAGCAAATTTTACAATCTGGAAGAAATGGATGCATTCCTAGAGACATACAAAACTGCCAAAACTGAACCAGGAAGAAATTGAAAACCTGAATAGACCCATAACCAGTAAGGAGATTGAAGCAGACATCAAAAATCTCTCTATAAACAAAAGCCCAGGGCCAGATGGCTTCCCAGGGGAATTCTACCAAACATTTAAAGAATTAACATCTATTCTCCTGAAACTGTTCCAAAAAATAGAAATGGAAGGAAAACTTCCAAACTCATTTTATGAAGCTAGCATTACCTTGATCCCAAAACCAGTCAAAGACCCCATCAAAAAGGAGAATTACAGACCAATATCCTTGATGAACACGGATGCAAAATCCTCAACAAAATACTAGCCAATAGGATCCAACAGCACATTATAAGGATTATTCACCATGACCAAGTGGGATTTATTCCTGGGATGCAAGGTTGGTTCAACATTCGTAAATCAATCAATGTGATATAAGACATTAATAAAAGAAAGAACAAGAACCATATGATCCTCTCAATAGACGCTGAAAAAGCATTTGACAAAGTACAGCACCCTTTCTTGATCAAAACTCTTCACAGTGTAGGCATAGAGGGTACATACCTCAATATCATCAAAACCAACTATGAAAAACCCACAGCAAATATCATTCTCAATGGAGAAAAACTGAGAACTTTCCCCCAAAGGTCAGGCACACAGCAGGGTTGTCCACTATCACCACTTCTATTCAAAATAATACTAGAAGTCCTAGCCCCAGCAATCAGACAACAAAAAGAAGTCAAAGGCACCCAAATCAGCACAGAGGAAGTCAAACTCTCACTCTTTGCAGATTATATGATACTTTATGTGGAAAACCCAAAGGACTCCAATCCAAAACTGCTAGCACTCATATAGGAATTCAGTAAAGTGTCAGGATATAAAATCAATGCCCAGAAATCAGTTACATTTCTATATGCCAACAACAAAACAGAAGAAAGAGAAATTAAAGAGTCAATCCCATTTACAATTGCACCCAAAACCATAAGATACCCAGGAATAAACTTAACCAAAGAGGCAAAGTATCTGTACTCAGAAAACTGTAAAGAATCCATGAGAGAAATTGAGGAAAACACAAAGTAATTGAAAAACCTTCCATGCTCATGGATTGGAAGAACAAATATTGTGAAAATGTCTATGCTACCTAGAGCAATCTACACATTTAATGCAATCCCCATCAAAATACCAGCAATTTATTTCAAAGAAATGGAACAAATAATCCTAAAATCTATATGGAACCAGAAAAGACCCTGAGCAGACAAAGGAATGTTGGAAAAAAAAAAGCAAAGTTGGAGGCATCACAATTCCAGATTTCAAGCTTTATTACAAAGCTGTCATCACCAAGACAGTATGGTACTGGCACAAAAACAGATGCATTGGTCAATGAACATAATAGAGAGCCCAGAAATGGACCCTCAACTCTGTGGTCAACTAATCTTTGACAAAGCAGGAAAAAATGTCCAGTGGAAAAGGGACAATCTCTTCAACAGTTTGTGTCAGGAAAATTAGACAGCAACACACAGAAGCATGAAACTGGATCATTTCCTACACCACATACAAAAATAGACTCAAAGTGGATGAAAGACCTCAATGTGACACAGGAATCCATCAAAATCCTTGAGGAGAACACAAGCACCAACTTCTTCAACCTCAGCCGCAGCAACATCTTCCTAGAAACATAGCCAAATGCAAGGGAAGCAAGGGCAAAAATGAGCTATTGGGACTTCATTGGGATATAAATTTTTTGCACAGCAAAGGAAAGAGTCAACAAAACCAAAAGACAACTGACAGAATGGGAGAAGATATTTGCAATAGACATATCAGATAAAGGGCTAGTATTCAAAATCTATAAAGAACTTATCAAATTCAACACCGAGAGAACAAATAACCCAATCAAGAAATGGGCAGAAAGTGGGCACCTGGATGGCTCAGTGGGTTAAAGTCTTTGCCTTTGGCTCAGGTCATGATCTCAGGGTCATGGGATGGAGGCCTGCATCAGGGCCTCCTCAGCAGGGAGCCCGCTTCCTCCTCTCTCTGCCTGCCTCTCTGCCTACTTATAATCTCTCTCTGTCAAATAAATAGATAAAATCTTAAAACAAAAAAAAAAAAGAAAAGAAATGGTCAGAAGTATGAACAGACATTTCAGCAAAGAAGACATCCAAATGGCCAACACACCCATGAGAAAGTGCTCAAATATCACACAGCATCAGGGAAATACAAATCAAAACCATAGTGAGATACCACCTCACACCACTCAGAATGCCTAAAATTACAAGTCAGGAAACCACAGGTGTTTTGAGGATGTGGAGAAAGGGGAGCCTTTCGACACTGTTGGTGGGAATGTAAGCTGGTGCAGCCATTCTGGAAAACAGTATGGAGGTTCCCCAAAAAGTTGAAAATAGGGCTATCCTATGACCCAGCAATCGCACTACTGGTTATTTACCTTAAAGATACAAATGTAGTGATCTAAAGGGGCACGTGCACCCAAATGTAGCAATGTCCACAATAGCCAAACTATGGAAAGAACCCAGATGTCCATCAACAGATGAATGGACAAAGAAGAGGTGGTATATATATGCGATGGAATACTATGCAGCCATCAAAGAAAGGAAATCTTGCCATTTGCAATGACGGGGATGGAACTAGAGGGTATTATGCTAAGCGAAATAAGTCAATCAGAGAAAGACAATTATCATATGATCTCTCTGATATGAGGAATTTGAGAGGCAGGGAGGGGGCTCGTGGGGGTTGTAGGAAGGGAGAAAATGAAACAAGATGGGATTGGGAAGGAGACAAACCACAAGACTCTTAATCTCACAAAGCAAACTGAGGGTTACTGGGGTTGGGGGTAGGGGTAAGGTGACTGGGTTTGTGCTATGGTGAGTGCTGTGAAATGTGTAAGCCTGATGATTCACAGACCTGTACCCCTTGGGCAAATAATACATTATATGTTAATTAAAGAAAAAAAAAGAAAGTCATCTATCTCAAAAGTAAAAAATCAAAACATTTCAAAATTTTGTATAGGCAAAGACCTGAATAGGCATTTCTCCAAGGACGTACAAATAGTCAACAGGTACAAAGTTGCTCAATATCATTAATCATCAGGGAACTGTAGATCAAAACCACAAAGAGATATCCCCTCCATCCTATTAGGACATTTCCTAACGAGTATACAAAAGATAAAAAAAATTCTGAGAATAAGGGGAAAAAAGAATCCTTTTACCTTGTTGATAAGAATGTAAACTGTACAGCTTGAATGGAAAACAGTATGGAAATTTCTCAAGAAATTAAAAATAGGGGACGCCTGGGTGGCTTAGTGGGTTAAAGCCTCTGCCTTCGGCTCAGGTCATGATCTCAGGGTCCTGGGATTGAGTCCGCATCAGGTTCCGTGCTCAGTGGGAAGCCTGCTTCCTCCTCTCTCTCTGCCTGCTTCTCTGCCTACTTGTAATCTCTCTCTGTCAAATAAATAAATAAAATCTTTTTAAAAAAAGAAATTAAAAATAGAACTACCATACAGTCCAGCAGTCCCACTTCTGGGTTCAAATGCAAAGGAAATGAAATTATTATCTTGAAGACATATCTGTATTACCATGTTTTTTGCAGTATTATTCACAATAGCCAAGGTATGAAAACTTAAGTGTCCATTGAGAGATGAATAAAGAAGATGTGGTGTATACATACAATGGATAATATTCAGCCTTAAAAGAAAATGGAATCCTGCCATTTGTAACAATATGGATGAAACTGGAGATCATTATGCTAATTGAAATAAGACAGACAAAGAAAGATGTAAATTGCATGGTATCACATGTTGAACCTTAAAAAGAAAAAAAGGGAGAAAAAAAAAAGGACTCCTAGAAACAGAGGGTAATACGGTGGTTGCCAGGGGCACAGGGCTGACTTTCAAAGTAATCTTTGACAAGATTACTGAGGTCTGAGACTTATATATTAGGTATAACATGGTGACTATAATTGATTATACTGTATTGTATAATTGAAATTTGCTAAGAGTAGAACTTATATGTTCTCACAGAAAGAAAAGGTAAGTATGTGAGGTGATTGATGTATTCATTAACTCAATGGTTGGCACCTTCTCACAATGTATATGTATATTAAATAATCATGTTGTACACTTTAAATATATTATAATTTTATTTGTCAATTATACCTTGATAAAGCTGAAAAAAAATTCTGTCAACCTTACTGCATGTAATTGCTGTATTCTCCACCCAGTCCTGTTTTCCATCCTAAAGACCTGAAGTGTAAGCCCTTATTCTTCTGATTCCTAATCCTATAATGCTTTAAGAGTACTGGGTGTGGAGATGGTGGGGGTGGAGGGTGGAAGACCCCCCCAAAATGTCATGGATGGAGGGTCCCCCAAAATGTCATTTTATCCTTCCAAAATTTTAACTGTTTTTATTTCTTATGTGGGTAAACCAGCAGAGGGCCCCCCAACACCTTTTTTCTTCTTCTCCCGAAACAAAACCCTTTAAACAAGTGACCTGAAAAATCAGATTCCACTTGATTATGACAAATTTTTTTTTAAGATTTTATTTATTTATTTGACACAGAGAGAGAGATCAGATCACAAGTAGGCAGAGAGGCAGGCAGAGAGAGAGGAGGAAGCAGGCTCCCTGCTGAGCAGGGAGCCCGATGCGGGCCTCGATCCCAGGACGGTGAGATCATGACCTGAGCCGAAGGCAGAGGCTTTAACCCACTGAGCCACCCAGGCGCCCGATTATGACAAATTGATCACTTATCATCCTTACAAGCAATTAGAGATGCTCTTCATGGCACAGAGCGTTATGTGTGTACTCTTCTGGGAAAGGAGGAAAAGCTGAGTTTTCTGGAGAACATGCTGAGAGGTGGTAGGTAGTTGGATGCTACTTCAACAAGTGTTAACAAATTTGAACTAGCATGGTAAAGTCACTTTATTTAAGATGAAAATTCTTGCAAATGATGTTTCAGAATTAACATTAAAATGCTTGTTTTTAAGAGGATCTGATTTCTGTGTATGTTAACAGAATTTAGTCTTCGATCAAGTTGGAGAATCCAAGATTATTTTTTTTAGTCTAAATTAATCAGTTAAATGAATGTTACTGGCTTCCAGCCTACTTTTATTTTATTTTTTTTTTATTTTTTTTTTAGATTTTATTTATTTATTTGACAGAGAGAGAGATTACAAGTAGGCTGAGAGGCAGGCAGAGAGAGAGGGGGAAGCAGGCTCTCCACTGAGCAGAGAGCCCGATGCGGGCCTCGATCCCAGGACCCTGAGATCATGACCTGAGCCGAAGGCAGACGCATTAACCCACTGAGCCACCCAGGCGCCCTTCCAGCCTACTTTTAATTAGTAAATTTAAACTTTATAAATGCAGCATTCTAGCCTATTGTCTCTTTGAGGAGCAAACTATTCTAAATCTGTAAACTACTTTATTTCCTAAACTGAATTTTGTTTTTCAAAGCATTTAATTGTGATTAAGGACTTTGTCTATTTCATTTTCCCTGGGGAAACCTTGTGGTCTCTGAAATTAGACTTACTTAAAATTCAGTTTTGTGTTCTATATGACAGTGTACAACAGAAAAAGTAAGCCCTAATATGAATTATGGACTTCAGTTAACAACAATGTATGAATATTTGTTTAGCAGTTCTAACAAGTATACCACACTGAGACAAGATAATCAGTGATAGAAAGAGAGGACATATGGAACTCTTTGTTCTATCTGCTCAATTTTTCTACAAACCTAAATCTGCTCTAACATATAAGGTCTATTAATTTTTTTAAGGATAGAGGAAGAAATATAATAAAATTCTAAAACCACCCCCTCAATGGAGGGAAAGACTGTATGGTAATGCTTGTTTCCACTAGAGCCTGGGCAGAACTTTGGAGAATGGGGCCTCAGAGAATTTTCGGTCTGTTGACTGTTTTCATCAGTTGTTGACTTAGGAGGTTATTCATGGGGAGGGGGAGCATTAGAATTTGCATTTCTAACAAGTTCCGAGGTAATGTTTCAAATATGTCTTGACAGAAGGGCCACCTCACCGAGATTTCTGCCACATTAGAGGGCAAAGAAGTCAGAGACATTCCCCAACCCTCAAGCCAGGCAGTCACCATGATTGGAGGGGCCAGGCCTGTCAGCACCGAAACCATGAGACTGAAAACCAAACACCAGAATGGACAAAGAACGTCTCAGAATCCCTGTGGGACAGTGATGCTAGGATCTGATTAACAGAGCCCTGGGAAAGAGAGAGGGCCTCCACTGATAAGATTATTGTCACTGAAGCTGAGTGGGGGCTTGAAAAATAAAGCTCGGTTACAGAAAAAGAATTCTATTTGTTACACATTTATACAAGATATTGAAGATTTGGTTAATTCTCTGTTTACCAAAATTAAGATAAAAAGGAAAAAATCCAAACAGGTTAAAGAGAAATTAATTCATCATTTGTGGCATGGGATGTATCAAAATAATTTCAAAGATTTCATACTTCTCAAGGTTAAAGAAACATCCTTATTTAAATAGAAAGACTGGTACAAATTGATATTTGTTTATAAATTTTGATATGCTTGTCAGAGACAATGTCGTAAGATTCAGGATGTAAACCAAAAGGCCCTACAAAATTTTTGATGGTCTCACTGTTTATAATAGTTGTTCTTATACAGAGGATAATTATTGATTACATCTTTCTAAATTAATTGTTTTTCCTAAAGAAAGGATTCCACTCTCTTCATTCTGATAATGCTGGTTAATATAATTCATTAGCTAGAACTGTTCAATTTTATCATGAGAGCAGAGAGAAAACATGCCAGCATTGACAGGGCAATTTTATTCAGAATTGCTGAGGATGTTTCTGACATATGTTCCACCTGCCAAACCCATAATCCTGGCAAAATTGTAAAGGTGGCATGTAGGAAAGAACAAAAACCCTAAATGTATTTGAACATTTGCAGTGAATTTTATATAGTTGCTCCATTCAAATGGATGTGAGTACGTTCTTACTTCTGTCTATTTTCTGGATGGTTAGATGCTTTTCCCTGCCAAAAGTCAACTAACTGTCTTCTCTAGACTTCATATTTCTCACATGGGGATTATTTTCCTGTTTGTGTATTGAGAGACTTTACAAATGTCACAAAGAATGTAATGTAAAAGAGCTTTGTAAACCTGACTCATCATATAGGAACTCTATTCTCTTATCATCCTTGGTCATCAGAGAAAATTGAATCAGCAAATGGCACCCTCAAATAAGCTTATAAAGCTATCTGAAGACTTACCATAAAGTTTTTTGCAGGCCACCCCAGTTTACAACCAGCAGGTACAGGCAGGTTTTCCTGCAGGTAAAGTACAGGAACCCTTGCAAGAACTTCAGCTCAGAGACTTAGAAACATCACTGGTGTATGACTGCCCTTGAATCTCCTCGGAAGAGATCACAGGTACTGTTGGGGGAGGGAGAGTGTACTATGGTAGAGCTCTGAGGAATCAACCTTTAAGCTCACATTTCTCAGTTAAAAAGACATGACAGCCATTTCCTGGACTCCATGTCTGTGGGACCTGTAAACTGAGAATCTCTTGGGACTCTCAAGAAGCAGATTATAACCTGAAGGAGGTTTTCCCAAGATTTTCCCAGACTGTTAAGTAAGAAAGGCTTCTGCCCAAACAGTGAATCAAGACCTTTAATACCAGGAGCCTATAAATGCACATCCCACTTTCTTTCACTCTCTTGCTTAATTATGTTAATTATATTAATATATTTATATGTTGTAACATATTTATATGTTATATAATGTATTTTATTAATTATAATTAATTAGCATTAATTATCGAAGGTGGAAATTTTAACATCTCTTCACTTAATTCTGATGCTTTGGTCTCCAGGGCTAATCCCTGCTATTTTGACACCTGCCTAGTAGGTAGAAAACATGAGCAAGCTTGGAGACTAAAAACTGTGCCACTTTCTGGGTGGACCTGGGAACCCCAAGGCAGCATAGGGTTTGCTCTCCTGTTTGGGACTAAAGAAAATAGGCTAGTAGCTGAGGGGAGCATTTAAGGGCACCTTGATTCTATTACTTCTTGTCTTTCTCTGCATCAAAACAGTCACATGCACTCCCATTCTTCACCACTTTCATTGAATCTGGAAAATTGAAAACAAAAACAATTTCCTCTGATAATGTTTCCAGACTTCATTGAAATCAGACCTCTTAGAAAGATTATTTCTGAGGGCACGTATTGCATGGAGCGCTGGGTGTTGTACATGAACAATGAATCTTGGAACACCATCAAAAACTAATGATGTATTTTATTGTGACTAAAATAACACAATAAAAAAAAGAAAGATGATTTCTGCATTATACTCAGGTTAATTTTGAAAAATGAAATCCAGTAAATATTATGTTTGCACTTTTATTGTGTTTTCAATCTTTGAGGTGTTTACTCAACTGAGCTTTTAGGTCATGTGAAGTTTATTGACTTCCAACTATCAGCTTTTCTTCAGTAAAAAACTAGGTTGCAAGAAAACAGCTTTAAAGAGATATGTAGAGAGGTTTCTCAAGCTTTGTGGTTTTGTAAATAATAAATATTATTTGTTGAGTTCCCACTGTGTACTAAACTCTATACTAAGGGCTCTACCTTTATTATCTTATTGAATCTTCAAAATATTATCTTGTAGTAAGATAAGGAAAGTGGGGTTCAAAAAGGTTATGTAATTTGCCCTGTTTCAAGAGATTGATAAGAACCTATGAATGAGGTCCTATGTATGAACAGAATCTTTGTATGAAATATTAAATATCACTGGTGATGAAAAACATTTTTAAGATTTATCTTTTTGCTAAGACAACACCTACAATCCAAGCATTATTTTATCTATGTAAAATTAGACTGTCAATCCAGAAATGCTTTGTTACTGCTCAGATGTCAACCCAAAACTTCAGCTGTAGATGTGATCACATAGCTTTTGTGAAGTTTCCCACTTCATGTAGAACTGTGCAGACCAAGAGAAATTGTTATAGTTTCAGAAGAACATCAACTGTTCTTCTTTAGCAGTTTCTAATAAATCGCTATAAATCACATCTCTTTTGGGGTACAGGTACACTCACAAGCAGGTCTCCTATATTGTAAATGAATCTCCTTAAATTAACAACCCCCATAATCTTGCCTTGTCTCCCTAACCTTGTGTTCCCTCTCCAGTTACACTAGGTGTTGACACAGTTTTCTATGTTAAAGGTCAGAAAGTAAATGCCTTAGACTTTGTGGGCTATATGACCTCTGTGGCAATTTCTCACCTGTGCCATTATAAGGTGAAAACTATTACAGATAATACATAAATGAGTGAGCATGACTGTTTCCAATAAAACTGTATTTACAGAATTGAATGATGAGCTGGATTTGGCCTTTAGCTTGTTAATTTGCCAACCCCAATTCTAAACACACATTAAGGGATCTTAAATGAATAAAAAAAACTTCTAAAACTCTTAGGACAGAGCCTGACACACACTAACTTCTGTATGTTAATAAAATGAAATAAAAACTGAAATATAGGTAATTCCCTAAATATATCATGCCCTCCATGTCCCCATGTTTCTGCCCATGCTACCTCTTCTTCCCTGAAGTTTTCTAGCCCCTTCTGTACCTGGCTAACTTTTGTGACCTTCAAGACCAGATTTCATGTTGACCTCCACCTCCAGGACATTTTCTTTGCTGTACACTTTGATTGACATGCCTGCTGGTTTACTTGCACAATACGTGGTGCCTGCCCCAAACAGACCCCCCACCACCCAGGCCCTAGTTCCCCCACCAGACTGCAAGCTCATTCACAACAGGTACTTTGTCCTTCCACTAAAAGTCCTCAATTCCTAACTGGAAAAGCTTGCAAATCTTTTCTTTTTTTTTCATTTTTTTTTTTACCACTGAACAATGAAAATCTTCAAATGAGTAAACTAAAAGTTTTATCCATAGGGTCTCAGTGACTAAAATCATAATCCAAACAAAAAGTTATAAATCTTTCTCCCAAGTCCCAAACTTATAACTTTATTCCCATTCATCATGGACATCAGGAGAAAGAGGAGACACATCCACTAAGAAAGAACTTTTCTACTTTTGAGTAAATACAAAAAAGGAAATATTTTAAGAACAGGAAATAAAGTACCCTAGAAACTGAAAAATATGGATATAATGAAGGTAAAGATTGAATTAAAAAATAATAAAAGAAAAAAAAAGAATTTACCATAAGGACAGAGTAACATGAACGTACAGGAAGGGGAGGAACTCATCTAACATTTACCATGTTCCTCAAAGGTTTGTTTAGGACATTCTGTCCTTGCGTTTTTCTCTGTCCTATAAAAAGAAGTCACATTTATGTATAATTGCTGAAAAAGTGTGTGTGTGTGTGTGTGCGTGTGTGTGTGTGTTATGTGCTTGTGTGGTAAGTATCCAAAAATTAATAAAATGCAGAAGGTAAGACTTACCAACATATCTGTCGTTAGAGGTTAAAAGTAATGGAGAACAAGAGTGTAGTGACTATCTTCAGTTTTCTACAATTTAGCTTTCCCTTCTTTTTCTTTTGTTAACTGAATACCTTATTTTCCACAGGAGAACCAGCTCATTCCCACTGTTTGGTGGGACTCCTACTCCTGGTAGGTACATCCATCATGGTACCCTTCCTCCTGCTCCCCAAGCTAAAGGTGCTTGACCCAGTGAGTTCAATCTGATACTCTGTCCAGAGGTTTCAGGATTTTAATAAACCTGCACAGGGATGGACAATAATCTGCTTGAGTATTTCCAATGAGCATCTTGCAGACACCCACCCTCTGCTCTTATTACCTAGCTCTCCAGATCAAGCTAACTCTTCTTTTCCACTGATTGAATGAGCTACCTCATACCTTTTCTTTTGGCCTGAGTTAAAGGCAGATTATATTTCCCTAAAACCAAAGCATGCTAACTGATACCAGAAAAGTCAGATAAAGTAGTTTGAGAACTCAGAAGAGAGCTATTTTTGGTTAAAGGGATTAGGAAAGACTCCATGGATTGGCATTTTAGTTACTCTCTTAAAAATAGGTAGGATATGGATATAGAAAAAAAAAACAAGAAGAGGAGGAAGAAGAGGAAGAGGAAGAAGTCGGAGAAGAAGAAGGAAGGAAGAAGAAGGAGAAGGAGAGGGAGAAGGAGACGGAGACAGAGAATAAGAGGAGGAGGAAGAAGGGGAAAGGGGAGGAGGAGGAATGGGGTGTCTTGAGTAGGATAGTTATGTGAACAAATCTATATGGGCAAGAAATTGTGGAAGACTACATAAATTCAGATACCAGAGTAGTGATATAGCAGTACTATAACATTTTTTTCATTTACAAATTAAAGAAAATTTCTCTTTTCTAAACAATATTCGGTATCTGAAAACGCTTGATGAATCCTGCAGTCTCATGAATTTAATTTTTGGTAAAGGGTAAAGATTAAGAGATTGTATTGGAGTTTATTACTGACAGTCTCTAACTTTGAGCCAGTTTTTTTCTATAAATTCTATTCTTATCTGTAGATAAACTGCTTCCATACATTGTCACAGAAGTCTATTGGGAAGACAGTAAGTTAATGCTGAAAAAAGGATTTGTGGTTTCCTTAATTGCTTGATTTCAATGCCAGCATGCAACTGATAATTCTTATTCAATAAATGAAAATATTTTATCACCAGTCATGGTAAGTCTGGCTTATAGTTAATCCACATAACCCAGAGCGGTCATTAGAAGATGTCAACAATTAGAACCTAATGAAGGGGATCAGATTGCCTTCATTTGGTGTCTTTCCAATAAAATGAAGGCTTCTGCAAGTAATCAAAAGGCAATTCATTAAGTAATTTTTCCTTTGATGCCTACCAGATTCTTTCTTCTAAAAAATGGCAAGCAATTTTCAGAATAAGATCATAAATTGTATGGGAATCAAATGAGAGATTGTAGGGAGAAGTTGTAATTTTCAGCAACTGCATTATGTTGTATGAAAGGCAAAGACAGACAGAAACTTATGGCTTCTTTTTTTGTTAGCATAAACCAGTGTTTTCTAAAGAGTGGTTAGGGAGCACCTATTCAGACTTTTTGAGACCAGAATTCCTAAACTTACATGGCCACGGGACTTTTATTTTTCACATATTACAAATTAATTTGAGAAAAACTGGCATAAACTTTCACTTCCCTTCTCATTCTCAGGCTTCAACAAATGGACATCTATTGAACTAATTCTTTTTATTATACTTATATTTATTATTTATTAAATATTGACCTATGGTGTCCCCAATATGAGTATATTCTACAAGATATGTTTATCTCAGATGAATTTTTTTTAAAGATTTTATTTATTTATTTCACAGAGGGAGAGAGATCACAAGGAGGCAGAGAGGCAGGCAGAGAGAGAGGGGGAAGCAGGCTCCCCGCTGAGCAGGGAGCCCGATGCGGGCCTCGATCCCAGGACCCTGAGATCATGACCTGAGCTGAAAGCAGAGGCATTAACCCACTGAGCCACCCAGGCACCCTCTCAGATGAATTTTTATGTGACATTCCCTGTGAAGCTATCTAGAAGTTTCCATCCCTGTGGTGGGAGGCAAAGGCCCGAATATGATATCCACTGAGTGGTCAGATAGCTAGAGTGGTAGCTCAGGTGCTATGTATCCTAGAACTTAGGAAGAAAGAGGAAATGCTCCAGTCCATGTGTTCAGAGACACTATAGGGACAGAGGGACAGAGCATGGACTTTGGAGTCAGGGAGAATTCCCTGACTGAATCTTGGTTCCAACACTCACTTATCAGGTGTGTAACTTCAGGCTAATTATTCACTCTCAAGAGAGATTTGGTGGACTCATCTATGGCATCAGAATAATAATACTACCTCATATTGCTTTAGGAAGACTAAGAGGATTAATTAATATAAAGCTGGTAAGTAGTCAATTCTTTCTTCTCATTCCTTCTCCATTTTTTTCCTGGGCATGCAGAACATAGAACGATAGTCAGCAGCTTCAATGTTGTGCTGGTTCATATCACCTGGACAATTAGGTTATGGTCCAATCTAGTATTAATGATGATAAAATGGAAAGCATGGATATTCAAGAAGATGTTGAACCTTAAAGGAGTTTTGTAATATTCCTCAGGGAAGAAAGAATAACTGTATTAAGGAGTCCTGTCTTTAAGTAGTGGTTAATATGACATTTTATTCAGGTGGTACTTTTAGCTCATCACCCAGAAATCTAATAATAACTTAATTAATATTGCTATGAAATGTAGATAATTCATACATGAGACTGAGTATAAAGAAAAATTACTTGCAAGATCATTTGCTTGAAGATTAGTATAAAGAAATCATTTCCCAGTGTGGTTAGAAGCAGTGTGAGGAAAAGATTTTACACAATAAATTAGGAAATCTTTATAAGATTTTTAATATTTGCCACTTTTGACATAAGAAATGACATTTTAGTCATATTATTTTAAAAATTATTAATGTGATCTGTGTTCTAAAGACAAAAAGACTGTCAGCAGTAAAAAGTAATCAAATCACAGCATTCTTTTCCTTCCAGAGGCATTAAATGTGTGCTTTTCTCACATGCTCCTCAATTATGACAACTGTTTTTGCTTTAACCATTTTCAAACAGGAAAAGTTTTAAGAGAAAAAAAAAGAAACAGGGATACAGCTGTGCTGTGGGGAAGGCATATTTCCGATGGCTTTCCTAAGAATTTGTCAAATGTCTACCCTTGTTACCTGACAGCTAGTTTACAAATCAAGGCATAGGATTTTTCTTTAGCTTCATTCTGTTTCTCCATAATGGAGAGTCTCTAGCTTCACCTTTAATAGTGCATCAACCACCCTATAATCACCTCAAGGATTATCAAACTCTCAACAGGGCAATCACTTATGGCTTTAAATTGTAAGGGTATCAGCTAAACCCACTGCCATTGTGACTTATGAACTACTTCCCTCCAGTGGGTCTTTTCTGGTGGATGGATTAGAAAACAGACACCATCATTTCATGAACCTCCAGTGTATAAAATAAAATTGTTGAAAGTTAGTGATGGTGACATCTGCCTGAAATTATAGATGCTTTTTTTATTGTTTTTTTGACTTTCTTTCTCAGACAATATTATAAATCTATTCATAGATTTGACTGGTGTTCAAGTAATGACAGATGAATTGTTTTATTTTTCTTTGAAGCATATTTTCCTTTTTTCTAGGTGCACTCTATAATTCTTGCTAGGAATTACTTTTTCCTCAATAAAAATAATCTTATCCTCCTCAATAAATCATTTATCAAAATTTTTTCACTGTACACTATCAATAAGTTTTGGGAAATTTTTTTGCAGACTTAGATAGAGAGTATCTTTGAAATATGTGAGTTTTTATTTTAGCTGCTATCTAAAGACTAGTATATATTTGTACTAATTAATGACATGGGGAATTCAACTCTGGCTCAAGGAATTACCATGCAACATACAATAAAAGGAAGCACATTTTAAAGAATGTAAAATGAGTTGGGAAACTATTATGGACTTCCACTGTAGTTGCCTGAACTATGCACTCCTTTATAATAATATCATGTCTCCCTCATTTATGTAAATTCAGTTCCTAACAAAGTGCATAGTATCTCATTAATTCAATGGCTACTGTAAAGAATTTGGCTAGTGAAAACCCCAACACACATATATACACAAATGCATACTTATTCAAAATAATGTGCAAGTATAGTAGAGGTCACAAACTTAAGTGTGTATGGGCTCCAGGCAGATAATCCAATAAAGGAGAGATATGATGAAACAATTGACCCTCTCTGTCTATCTTTTATTCTCCCACTTTTGACAGAGATATTAATTCAATAACTATTTTATTTTTCTCCTAGCCCTCACTCTGAAAAAGGCAAAGTAGATATTCAGAAGTAAAGGCAAGGTGACATGTGACCTTGGTTTCAGGAAAGCCAGAGAGGTCACTGAGGTTTATGGCTCCACGTAGAAAGGGAGCAGTGATTACTCAGCCAGGCCTGGCATTTTCCTGTGGGAACTGACAATCAGCCAGTCCAGCTTTTCAACTTTCATGGAAAATATGAATATTTATGTTACATCTGATTTTAAGATGTTTGGATAGGCCCAAAACAAATCTGCAGGTTGAATTCAGCTCATGGAACACCATTTCACTGCCAGAAGAGCCATGTGGCAACCTGGTAATGCCAGAGAACTGAGTGAGAAAGAGCTGAATCCTCAGGGAAGGTACATCACCAATGCCAATAACAATAATAAACATTGTGAGACGCTGGGGTGGCTCAGTCGTTTAAGATCTGCCTAAGCATCTGAAGCATAAGCATCAGCTGGTTAAGCATCAGGTTATGATCTCAGGGTCCTAGAACTGAGCCCCACACCAGGCTCCCTGCTCAGTGGGGTGTCTATTTCCCCCTCTCCCTCTGCCCCTCTGCCCCTCTGCCTGTTAGCACTCTCTGTTCTTCTCTCTCTCTCAAATAAATAAAATCTAAAAATAAATAAGTAAACCTTGTGCATTTCCATTTATAATATACAAGATGTAAACTCTTAACTAGTAGAATCATTAGGATGGAAAGAAAAAGAAAGTCATATCCATCCCCAGGTTTTATTCTTCATATACAATGACCTACCCTGGAGAGGCAGAGAGAACAGGCAAGTAGGTCCCAACTATACCTTAGTCACAGCCCAACAGTATCTATTAAGAGAAAGAATCATTACTATTTTTTTAAAATAAAAGGCTGCTCTTTTTGTAATATGGCCACATTTATTTTTATTTGAAATATTTTCTTTTTATTGTTGTGTGTCAGTGATTTTAATAAAGAAAAATGTGCTTCTGAGAGATAATAACCAAGCAGGCTGGTCTGTAGTCCTTTGAGTCGAGCAATCTGATGTTGAGTTGAGGGTAAGTATTGTAACTGTCAGGGCACTTTGTCTTCAGTACAGTTCACTGACTTTCTTGTCTTTAGGCACAGATAAGCCTTATTCTTGTTTCCTGTTAGGAGCAATACATCCACTGAAGCCAGGGGCCAAACTCCATTCTTCAAGAGATAGTTTTACTTTGAGCTTCATTTTAGTCAGGGTCACACACAGCAGCATGCTTAGTGAGACTTTGCTCCATTGCATGTGTTTTGCCACAGCCAGTATGTTCACAGGTAAATGGGAGCCTTTCCTCATGAAAAGAGAGAATGTGGCTCTGGAGGTTCAACACAGTTGTGCAGTTTTCACCACAGTCTTCTCTTGGACATAGGCTAACATCCCTTTCTGAGTTGTGAGTTTTCATATGTTGTTTAAGGTAACCTTTGTGTTTATTTCTTTTTTTTTCAGATTTGTATTTACATTCCACTTAATTAACATATAATGTAATACCGATTTCAGGAGTAGAATATAAGTGATTCATCACTTACATAGAACACCCAATGCTCATCACAAGTGTCTTCTTTAATCCCCACCACCCATCTAGCCCATTCCCCACCCACTTCCCCTCCATCAACCCTCAGTTTTTTTCTCTATTGTTAAGAGTGTCTTGTGGGGTACCTCTCTCTCCTTTTTTCATTATTTTTCTATGTTCATCTATCTGTTTGGTTTCTTAAATTCCACATATGAGTGAAATCATAAGGCATTTGTCTCTTACTGACTTCGCTTAGCATAATACACTCTGGCTCCATCCATGTTGTTGCAAATGGCAAGATCTCATTCTTTTTGATGGCTAAGTAGTATTCCATTACACACACACGTGGTATATCTTTATCCATTTATCACTTGGTAGACACATTTGGCTATTGATAATTTGGCTATTGTTGATAATGCTATAAACATCGGAGGGCATCTGCCCCTTCAAATCAGTATTTTTGTATCTTTTGGTTAAATACCTAGTAGTGCAATTGCTGAGTCCTAGTGTAGTTCTATTTTTAACTTTTTTTTTTAAAGATTTTATTTATTTATTTGACACAGAGAGAGAGAGATTACAAGTAGGCAGAGAGGCAGGCAGAGAGAGAGAGAGGAGGAAGCAGGCTCCCTGCTGAGCAGAGAGCCCGATGCGGGCCTCCATCCCAGGACGCTGAGATCATGACCTGAGCCGAAGGCAGAGGCTTTAACCCACTGAGCCACCCAGGCGCCCTATTTTTAACTTTTTGAGGAACCTCCACACTGTTTTCCAGACTGGCTGCACCAGCTTGCATTCCAACCAACACTTTAAGAGGCTTCCCCTTTCTCCACATCTTTGCCAACACTGGTTGTTTCATGACTTGTTAATTTTAGCCATTCTGACAAGTGTGATGTGGTATATCATTGTGGTTTTGACTTGTATTTTCCTAATAATGAGTGATGTCGAGCATCTTTTCATGTGTCTGTTATCCATCCAGATGTCTTCTTTGGAAAAATTTCTGTTCATGTCTTCTGCCCATTTCTTAACTGCATTATTTGGTTTTTGGGAGTTGAGTTTGATAAGTTCTTTATAAGTTTTGGATACTAACCCCTTATCAGATATGTCATTTGTAAATATCTTCTCCCATTCTGTAAGTTGCCTCTTAATTTTGTTGATTGTTTCAACTTCAGTGCAGAAGCTTTTTACCTTGATGAAGTTCCAATAGTTCATTTTTGCTTTTGTTTCCCTTGCCTTGGGAGATATGTCTAGTAGGAAGTTGCTGTGGCTGAGGTCAAAGAGGTTTCTGCCTGTGTTCTCCTTTAGGGTTTTGATGATTTCCTGTTTCACATTTAGGTTTTTCATCCATTTTGAATTTATTTTTGTGCATGGTGTAAGAGAGTGGACCAGTTTCATTCTTCTGCATTTTGCTGTCCAGTTTTCCCAGCACCATTTGTTGAAAAGATTGCCTTTTTTCTACTGGATATTCTTTCCTGCTTTGCCGAAGATTAACTGACCGTATAGTTGTGGGTCCAGGTAATCTTTGCATTTAAATGTTTTCTGGCATACGTGTCATTTTATGTCCTCCTTATGGGTTTCTCTCACAAATGCTCTGTCCATGTTTTGCCACAAAGGAACTTTCTGTTTGACATATCCAGCCTGTGGACCTTCCTCTGTAGTTCCAGCCTGCTGGGTGAGGTGAAGCATTTCCCATATACTTCAAGGGCATACTTGTGTGTGGTGCTGGCAGTGGAATGTTGGCGCTGATGGACTCTCAGCTGCTGGTGTTTCTTAAAGGCCTTCTTAAAACCTTCGAAAGTCCATATGTGGGCGCCTGGGTGGCTCAGTGGGTTAAAGCCGCTGCTTTCGGCTCAGGTCATGATCCCAGGGTCCTGGGATCGAGGCCCACATCGGGCTCTCTGCTCAGCAGGGAGCCTGCTTCCTCCTCTCCTCTCTCTCTGCCTGCCTCTCTGCCTACTTGTAATCTCTCTCTCTGTGTCAAATGAATAAATAAAAAAAAAAATCTTTAAAAAAAAAAAAAAAAAAAAAAAATTTTAAAAAAAAAAAAAAAAAAAAAAAAAAAAAAGAAAGTCCATATGTATTGTTTTTTGCTGATTTTCATGTCTGCGTTCAAAGTGCTTGTTCAAATTTGATTTTGTGTCGAATTTGTGGTCACTGCCACTAGGTTTCCCTCGGTGTGAATCAGAACATGTCTGTTCAGATGGCAGTCCCTGACGAAGTCTCTTTGCCACATCCTTCATGGTCATACACAAAGGAGATCTCCCCCTGTGCTTGCGCAGGTGCGCCTCTAGATTCAGGCCTTTCTGTGATTGGCGCTGCAGTCAGGGAAGGAGTGGATGAAACCTCCTATTGAGTGCCTAGGGCAGCAGAGGGGAGGGCTCATAGACAGGCCAGATGAAGGCGGTGGCGGATGTTCAGGGGTGTCACCAACAATGCAGGCTCTGCTCCAGGGCCCCGCCACCCCCTCCATCCCCACCCTCCCACTCAGCCACGTGCGGAACTAAGTGCCACAAGCCATTGTGCACTGCCAACTGTGCCATGCCTTCTGTCCCAGGGCACCCTCCACACGACTAAAAAATAAGAGTGCAGTTACAAATATTAGGCCAATCAGCAGGATTGCGCTGCTAATGTGAGATTCTATAGTCTGTGCTGCTCTGGTTCAGCAAAGAAAAAAGACAAATGGTAATATGTTTTGTTTTACTTATTTGCAATACCAGCACAATTTGAAGAAATGCTTATTGCCAGAAGGTCACGATTGCATAATTACAGGCACCTTTAAATAAAGTTTTACTTTTACTATTCAACTTTTATGGCAAATACAAAAAATAATTAAAAAGCTATTATGCACATAAGCCTGGCACATGGTAGGTGATCAATATATATTTGTTGAAAGACAAAATGGATTATTTTATCATGCTCAGCAAGAGTGAACACATGTGTCTACATCATCCATAACTAAAATTAACAGAACATATAATTGGATCTGTTTATGTAACCATCTAAAAACAATTAACTTGGGCGCCTGGGTGGCTCAGTGGGTTAAATCCTCTGTTTTCGGCTCAGGTCATAATCTCAGCGTCCTGGGATTGAGGCCCGCATCGGGCTCTCTGCTCAGCAGGGAGCCTGCTTCCTCCCCTCCCAGTCTCTCTGCCTGCCTCTCTGTCTACTTATAATCTCTCTCTCTGTGTCAAATAAATAAATAAAATCTTAAAAAATAAAAAATAAAAAAATAAAAATAATTAACTACAGACTTACTGCAGTAAATAAATTTTAATCTGAATAGAAACATAAAAGTATACAAAATGGAAATCGTGTGGTAAATTGCTTTATTATTGTTTGGGTTAAAGTCTTTGCATGCAGAATAAATTTCCTTTTAATAACCCAGGATGTCTCTAAAACTATTTTGTGTTGGAAATAGAGGTAGAATATCTATCCTTAATGAAATTTGAAAATCTTCTATTTGTTTCCTTAAAGGAGTCAGTAACATAAGTTATTTCAGCAGTAATTCCTATTAATTTTTATATCAGATATCTTCTGAACTTCCACACCTATTGAGTTTTTGAATCATTGGTTGATTAGTGGAATTTTCACTTTCTTCCTCACTGAGCAGCAGTGCTTAATGTCAAAAGCATTTACTAACAGAACATATTTACATTCAACATGAACAAAGCACACAGATTCCAATCATCAATTACAACATGAAGAACATGATGCACAATACGGATGATTCTGTGTGACTAAAGAATGACTAATGTCTCTTACTGTTAAGAGCTAGAGAAGATTAGCCAAATGGCCCATTAGATTCACATTCACAGACTTTCTGTAAAATTGAATTAAGTGAGGTGTTAATGCTTATAGAGTTTTTAATCTTTAAAATATATAAATTAAATCAATACCAATCATCAGGAAAAATAATAAGCAAAGAGACCTGAGGTATACTGATAGTTTCCAGGTTTTAAAATACTTGCCCTCTAAAAATCTAGGATTCTGTAATTCAAAACATAAGTGTCCCCAATAGATAGTATATATATACTAGATGAAATCAAGATGCTAGAAACAAAAGAAACTCTTTCATGGTTAAGGGATAGGTCTTTATGTCTGGCGGATTAAAGCTGTGTCTCTTTATTGTAATATTGCATTTCTCCCAACAGTAAACTGGGAGCATTACTTCTTTTTGGCCCCAGAGTGATGGATGAAGAATTGGCTTATCTCTTTTCCTCTAATTGCCTCTCCACTTTTAAGTAGCAAATACTAATAATAATTCTCGTGAATTAGAGGCAAAAACTAAGGTTCACTCTCAATTAGTCATCTTAACTGGATTTTAACTTCCTTAAATGCATAAAATATTTCTTGTGAGTCCTTAGTACAGAGTCTTTTATTTTACTGTAGAAAAATATATAGAGTTCAAGAATGACCTTGGCTAACATGATTTTGTTTTATCATTAAAACGTGATGTTGAAATTCTGAAACCACTGTACAAGTATGCTGGAATTAAGTAAGTAGATGGAAGATAATGGAAACCAGGTTTATCAGTGTTCAAGTGGGAAGTTACATAAAAGAGATAATGATGGCTAAAGTAATCCAACTGGTTCTGGATTTGAGTTAGAAACAATAGTCTGAACTCATGTTTTAATATAGATACAGATGGATATAGGTAGATGATAGACAGACACATACATGCATACTTACATATAGATGGTTATAAGTAAATGACGGATGAGATAGATGATAGGTGGATAGAGAGATAGAGAGATAGAGATGAATATATGTAGAATATTTATAGATATGTGTGTAAACATGTTAGTATTCATACATATTTCCAAACTCTTATCTGAGAGAAGTAGAAACAGTGATGTTTCAGAAATAAGGAGCACACCCAGAGACCGTATCTTGCTTTGTAATACCATTCTTCACAAAAGTAACTAGAATTCCCTGGTAAACTGGCTTATTCTACAACTGGGGCAGGGGATATATAAATGAGCTTGGACCATCTTGCAGTGGTAGAAGGTAAAGAAATGTTAAAATACACACACACACACACACACAAAAAAATAATGGCAATATGTCAGAAGGACACAGTAGCCAATTGTAAAAGATCCTAATTCCAAAGCTGGAACAATGTAAGCAACAAAATAAATAATTTGATTTTGGGTCATAATCCTGGAGCATGAAATAAATATCCATGAGAAAACACAAATATAAATAAATGATTAAACAAATAAGTAAATTGGGAAGAATAGACAATTCTATTATTTCATGCAGAAGAATTCCCAGAAAATTATGCAAATATTTCCCCCTAAAGGAATTGGAGTGTTAAGTCTCCGCCCCTTAGAGGTGGGTTGCACATAGTAACTTCCTTCCAGAAAATATACTATGCAAAGGGGGAGGGAAAGGGAGAGTAACTTTTCAATGGAGATACATGAAAAACACTATCTCAGCCAAGTAAGAATCCATGTTCATAGCATGTACCCTTGATATGATATAAGAATGATATTATGCCTCTGTGGCCTTCCTCCCCCAAATCCATAATCACAGTCTATTGTGAAGAAAACATCAAACAAACCAGTAGAGGTACATTCTATGAAATACCTGACTAGTACTCTACAAAATTGTTGGGGCCATTAAATAAGGATCTGAGACACTGTCACAGTCTAGAAGAACCTGAGGAAATATGATGACTTACTGTAATATGGCATCTTGGATAGGGTCCTGGGACAGAAAGAGACATTAGGTAAACACTAAAGACATCTGAATAAATGATGGGTTTTAGTTCATAATAACGTTTCAATATTAGTTAATGGTGACAAATGTACCATGCTTATGTAAGATATTAACAATAAGGAAAATTGGGTCTGGTACATATTCTCTACTATTTACTGTTATTCTGGAATTTAAAAGTATTCTAAAATAAAAATTCATTGGAAAAAAACATGATGTTGGTTTCTTTCCTATTGGAATAATGATAATTGTAGAATTTGTATTTGATTGGTTTTCTTTTACATTAGAGCTTGCTTTCTCTCCATATTCTTGGCACTTATAATTCCTTATTAACTTCAGTACTACAAATGGCTTGCACTGCCTACTTTTCCCCCAAATTCCAGATGACACCTGAAAGTGAATCCCATAATATGTTTTAAGTTACATTTTCAATAATAAGAAATGTTTTGGTGGTCAAAGCCAAAATCTGGTGTTGTTACTGCCATCACAAACCGGTCAAAGTCAAATATACACAGGTAGCTCACTGACTCATTTTGAAGTTGCTTTAGCAACAGTTTATTAAATTCATTCGACAGCCCATCCATCATATATCATGTTCCTATGTTCTTTGAAAATGGAAGGTTTTGCAATCAATGAAAAACACACGTAAAACTATTCTCTCAAAAGAACATAATTTAAATTTAATGGAAAAACTTCTCAAAAGAATACAAGAAAAATGTTACTCTAGTTTTGAAAAATAAAAGCCTTCTACCTTTTAGATAAATCTATGTATAATAAAATATACATAAAATTTCACGTATATAAAGAGAGAAAGAAATTAATATTATTATCAAGTATAACAGAAGCCTTTATTTTGTTTTACAGTTTCACTGCAAATTTTTTATGTCAAAGAACCTAGCAAATATATAGAGGTGGAATGAAATGTAATTATATCCTTCTAAGGATAGGTAGCACTGAAATTCATTAAAATTACCTTTTGGCAAGAAGACTAGAAAAGGTTTATAAAAGGAAAAGTGTCAAGTATCTTATGTAATGCAAGCATACAATTTTGGTTAACTCACATGTTTTTCTTTGAATTACAGCCAACTACCTTAATAATCTTTTTGGGACTAGGCTACAATTTTTTAAAAAGACTTTATTTACTCATTTATTTGAGAGAAAGAGAGTATAGGGGGGAGGGGTAGAAGGTGAGAGAGAGAATCTCAAGCAGACCTTTTGTTGAGTGTGTAGCCCAACCTGGGGTTCAATCTTATGACCCTGAGATCATGACTTGAGCTGAAACCAAGAGTCTAACACCTAATGGACTGAGTCACTCAGGTACTACTAGGCTACAATTTTTAAAGGAAAAAAATTAAATAATTGCCCCAAAGATGTTTATTCCAGATATCACATTCCAGATATCATTTCAATTCTGTAAGCCAAGCAGGCCCTAAAGCAGAAAACTAGGATCAGTTAGAGGATTCTGAAATTTTCCCTGGTAGACCACCAAGCCGTCTGCGGGTCCAACAGTCATCTTATTTCCATGGTTTATTTGGAATCTGGAATGGAAACAAAGACAAGTAGTGGCAATCCTAACTCTTCTTAAAGATTTAAGTAACAGCAGTGAACAAACCTTTGGTGATATCAAGAATTTTATAGAAATTACAAGTGTTTCTTTCTCAGTAAATATAGAAGAATCCTGCACTGACCAAATATATTAAGGAATATGTTGGCCTTAAATGGAATTGGCTTAGGACCTTTACCAAATAATATTAGGGGGAACAGTATCTATTGGGTCATTTTCCATTATATTATGGAATGTTCAAATATATAAATAAATTGAAATAACTGTATAGTTAACATGCACTGTCTCGTTACCCAGATTCTGTAATTAACATCTCGCGATATTTGCAAATCCACATATCTACTCATCCTTTCCACCATCAATCATTCTACCTTATTTTTCTTCTGGATCTCAAAGTAAATTATAGACATATTTCACCCATAAACATTTCATTATAAATATCAATATTTGGTTATGTTTTTTTGAGGTAGAATTTACAAAATGAAATATCTAAGTCTCAGGTGTACATTTAAAGAATTTTGGCAAGTCTAGATACACAAACTACTAGCAAACTGCTCTCAAGATATCAAATATTACCATTGCCCAAGATGTTTCCTCCATGTTCCTCTCCAGCCAGTGCCCACCCCACCCCCACAGAGGGAACTAGCTATCTATGTTTCACCACAAATCAATTCAGCCAGTTCTAGAACTTCATGTAACTGCTCTCATACAGTCTGTACTCTTTTCTGAAGGCATATTACACGCAACAAACTGATCTTGGAATTAATCATGTTGTTTCATAGATCAGTAATTTTATAATAGCTTCATTGAGGTAAATTTACATGTGATGAAATTCATCTTTTTTTATTCAAGTATAATTAACATGCAGTGTTATATTAGTGTGAGGTGTAAAATATAATGATTCAACAATTCTATTCATTTATCAGTGTTCATCAAGATAAGTGTACTGTCTATCCCTTTTATTATTTCACCCATCTCCCCACCTCACCTCTGGCAACCATCAGTTTGTTCTTTGTATTTAAGAAAAATACCTATTTTAAGTGTAAAATTCAATGAATTTTTGGTAAATATATAGAGTTGGGCAACAATACTGCATTTGAGTTTTAGAATATTTCCCTCATGCCAGTATGTAATTTATTCCCACTCACAGTCTCCAGCCACAGGCAAATAATGATTTCCTTCCTGCCGCTATTGACAATATTGTATGGAATCACAAATATGTAGTCTTTTCAGTCTGTCTTTCTTTCACTTACTGTAATGTTCTTGTGGTTCATACATGTAGTAGGATGTACCTCAGTAGTTCATTCCTTTTATTATTAAGTAGAATTCCATTGTACGGTCATACCACGTCTTGTTTATTCCTTCACCAGTATGGATATTTCAAGTATCTACTTTTAGACTATTATGAATAATGTTACTGTGAACATTTACATATAAATCTTTGTGTGGATTCCTGAGTTCAGTTGTCTGAAGTTGTTGGGTTATATGTTATGATTATTATTTAAAGCTTTCAGAAACTGCCAAACTACTTTCCCAAGTGGCTATATCATTTTGTGCTCCCACCAGTAATGTATGAGATACCAGTTACTACATATCCTTCTCAACACTCGCTATTATCTTTATTACTGCCATTAGAGTAAGTGTGTATCTCATTGAGGTTTTAATTTGTATTTAATATTTATTTCTCTAATGACTAATTATGTAGAGCATCTTTTCATATGCTCATTAGTCATTCCTTGGTGAAATGACTCTTTGGATACTTTACCCTTTTAAAAAATTGAGTTTTTTGTCTTTTTATTATTGAGTTGTAAGTGGGATGTTTAATTATATGTGTCAATTTGGCCACAGAATGCCCAGGTAATGTGGGATGTGTCTGTGAGGGTGTTTCTAAAGAAATTAGTTTTTGAATTGGTGAACTAAGTATAGCAGATAGTCCTCTCCAAATGGGTGGACATCATCCAGTTCACTGAGGGCGTGAATAGAGCAAAAAGGCAGAGAAGATTGACTTTGCCTTCTGCCTGATGGCATGAGCTGGGATTGCAATCAATTTTTTATAAATTTTACATATATTTTATATACATATAATAAATACAATATACAATATATTTAAAATATGGAATCATCCTTTTGATTCATTATATATAATTTTATATTTTATATATAGTATATGTGTATATGCATTATATATATATATTATATATGATTATATATAAGTGTATAATATAAAATTATAGATTATATATGTGTATATATAATATATAACTGTGTATGTGTATATATATATATTATATAAATTTATCCTTTGGTTCTGTTTCTCTCTCTTTGGGGAACTCTGACTAATGTGTAAATTTAAATTTAAATTTTTGGACACAAGTCTTTAAATTTTGGACACAAGTCTTTAATCAGATATATGATTTATAAATTTTTTTAGTACTTGGACTATCTTTACTTTCCCACAAAAAAAGTAAATTTTTTAACTCTTTTGCCTTTTATTTATTATTTTTAATTAACATATAATGTATTATTTGTTTCAGGGGTACAGATCTATGACAATTCACAGCACTCACCATAGCACATACTATCTCCAATGTCTATCATCCAGCCACCCATCCCTCCCAGCCCCCTCCACTCCAGCAACACTCAGTTTGTTTCCTGAGATTAAGAGTCTCTTATGGTTTGCCTCCCTTTCTGGTTTCATCTTGTTTCCCTTTTTTCCTCCCTTCCCCCATGGTCCTCTGTCTTATTTCTCAAATTCCTCATATCAGTGAGATCATATGATAATTGTCATTCTTTGATTGACTTATTTCCCTTAGCATAATACCCTCTAGTTCCATTCACGTCATTGCAAATGGCTGGATTTCATTTTTTTGATGGCTGCATAGCATTCTATTGTATATATATATATGCCACATCTTCTTTATCCACTCATCTGCTGATGGGTATCTAAGTCGTTTCCATAGCTTGGCTATTGTGAACATTGCTGCTATTGTGGACACTGGGGTGCACAATCCCCTTTGGATCACTACATTTGTGTCTTCAAGGTAAATACCCAGTAGTGCAATTACTGGGTAATAAGGTAGCTCTATTTTCAACTTTTTGAGGAACATCCATACTGTTTTCCAGAGTGGCTGCACCAGCTTGCATTCCCACCAACAGTGTGGGAGGATTCCCCTTTCTCTACATCCTCACCAACACCTGTCATTTCCTTAGTCATTGATTTTAGCCATCCTGACTGGTGTGAGGTGGTATCTCACTGTGGTTTTGATTTGTATTTCCCTGATGCCGAGTGATGATGAGCATTTTTTTCATGTGTCTGTTGGCCATTTGGATGTCGTATTTGCAGAAATGTCTGTTCATGTCTTCCTAGCATACCTACTTTTAACTATGTTTGACTACATAAAGAAAATATGTCATGCTGACTGGAAAGATATAAAATTCAGCAAAGATAACAATTTAAAGAAAACAAATAGAATTTTCAGAACTACAAAGTACAATGTATGAATTCTAAAGAACATTGGATAGGGTAAAAGCACAATGGAAATGATTGATCCCCCAAAATTTCAAAAGTAAGTGAGCTTAAATATATCTCAATAAGAATGATCCAATCAGAAAAACAAAAGGAAAAGAAACTGAAAATACAACTAGAACCTTAAGAATCTGTGGGATGAATTCAAAAAGTTTTATACACATATACATGGAGACACAGATGTGGAAAAAAGAAAGAATGGGACAGAAATAGAGTTGTTGTTGTTTTTTAAGATTTTATTTATTTATTTGACACAGAGAGAGAGATTACAAGTAGGCAGGGAGGCAGGCAGAGAGACAGGGAGAGGAAGAAGCAAGCTCCCTGCTGAGCAGAGAGCCCGATGCTGGCCTCAATCCCAGGACGCTGAGATCATGACCTGAGCCGAAAGCAGAGGATTTAACCCACTGAGCCACCCAGGCGCCCAGAAATAGAGTTTTGTAATGATGTGAAATTTCCTGATACCATACACAAAAATTAATTTGACATAGAACACAAAACTGAATGAAAAAGCTAAAACTATAAAGTTTTTTAAAGAAAATATTAGAGAATATTCTTTGACTTGAGCTAAAATGTCTTAGAGAAATGAAACTAAACTTAAGAAACTAGAAACTAACTAAAGAAACTACTCAATTACTTTAATAAAACTAAGAAAATAATTTGTTAGATTTGATCAGAATTAAAAACTTCTGATCCTCAATAAGTAGATATATAAAGAATGTCTACAACTAAATAATAATTAAAAAAAACAAGTAAGTCCTCACAAATGGGAAAAATTGAATACACACTTCAGAAAAGAAGACATACTATTTTTTTAAGATTTTATTTTTAAAAATAATCTCTGCATCCAACATGAGGTTCAAACTCACAACTCCAAGATCAAGAGTCACATGATTTACCCACTGAGCCAGTGAGGTTTCCCAAAAGAAGACATAGTGTTAATCATTAAACACATCCAGAAAACGCAAATTAAACCCACAATGACATAGCTCTACATAACAACCAGAATGGCCAATTTAAAGGAAAAAAAACATACATATAAATTATTATTTTTTAGGATTCCACATAAATTTATAATTTCTTTATTTTTTATTATGTTCAGTTAACCAGCATATAGTACATCATAAGTTTTTGATATAATGTTCAATGATTCATTAGTTGTGTATAACATCCAGTGCTCATCACAACATGTGCCCTCCTTAGTAAATTATTTTAAAACAGGACTGATAACACCAAAGGCTGGCAAAGATATGAAGTAAAATTTTATACATTGGTGGGATTATAAAATGGTGCCACTACTTTGGGAAAAGATCTGGCATTTAAAAACATATAAACATACATTTTCTGTGACCCAGAAATATCACTTTAGGCATTTACACAAGAGGAATAAAAACCTGTCTCCATAAAAATAATTGTTCATAGCATACATTATAGTCAAAAATTGGATACAACCAATTACCTATAAATAAGAGCAAAGACCACCAACTGTGGTATATTCACACAATGGAAAATCACATCAAAAAAGGAACACATTACCTATCCAGTCAGCAACATGGATGAATCTCAAAAAACTATGCTAAGTGCAAGTACATACTGTGTGATTCCATTTACATGAAGTTCTAAAATAGGCAAAATTAATCTATAGTAGAATAAAAAACAGAACATCACTTGCCTTTTGGGGACAATGTCAAAGATTGACTCAGAAGGGTTCTAAGAGACCTTCTGGGAGCACAAGTAATGTTTTTTATCTTGGTCAGGGTTTGGGTTACACTGGTTCTTGCATTTACCAAAACTCAGCCAATATATTCTCAAGATACATTTCATTGCATGTAAATTTTACCTCAATAGGAATGAAAAAAAAACTATAAATGATTATTGAACTCTAGTTAATGATATGCTTGCTCAGGGGGTATTCTACTTATGTTATTTATTTCAAAATGCATCAAATAAATAAGACAAATCAATGAATAGATAGAAGATAGATACAAAAAAAGAAAAGTTTTGATAGAATCTAAATGGTGGCTATACAGTGCTAAAATTGATATGTTTCAATTTTAATATTTATTTGAATATGTTCATAATAAAATGTTAGGGAAAAAAAGAAGAAAAAATATTTTCTGCAACTACAAGACTGGTTGTGCAGAATGACTTTGACACCATCAATAGAGGGTGACTCTAAAATACATTATTTATTACTGTTACACTTTTTTAAAAATCTGTGATGAGGGTATACAATCATATAATTCCCATATGACTTCTTGTTTTAAAAGTATGAAAACTTACTTGTCATATGCCATTTATCATAAGGACAGAAGAAAAAATTTGGCATTTTCTGGGCAATTGCATTTGAATCTAATTGATTTGTTTCCAAGTGATTAATTTTAGTGTTATTGTCAATACATGGAGGTCTATTCTAATGTGCTCAGGTCTTTATTTTGAATCTCAATTTTTCTCTCTGTAAAATAATAAGGCACTTTAGCTCAACCAAGGTTTTGACTGGTGGTATTCAAGGCACAGTGCTAAGTGCTGACTATATAAAATGTATGGAATGTGATCTTTCCCTTCCCAGAGTTCACAAGGTAAAAGAGAAATCAACTTATGATCTGACAACCAATAGGTAGTAGTAATGGCGACAGGACAACAGACTGGAAGAGGGACACATCGCCCTGGCTGGGTGTAGACAGGAATGATGGAAATTTCTCTTGAATGCATGTCTGAGCTGGATCTAAATGAAAAGGTGTTAGCCTTATACAAGTTGAAGAGGGTGTCACTGAAATGTTTCTGGGGACTGTTGGTGAGGACTGAGTGTCAGGCAGAGGAAGAAGCTGGATGTCTCTTCCATGTGTATCTCTATGCAAGTGAATTATTACCAGTCCTCCCAACCCTACCTACAAAAGCATAAATAGAGTTTAGTTAAAAAGTGATCAAGAAGTAGAATTAGACCTTAGTCTGCGATGTGGTTCATGGAATATATGAACTTCTGAAGCAGCCCTGAGGTTATTAGCAAAACATTTATTTGTCATTAGGTAAGAACATGGGCAGAAACATTTATCCACCACATTAGTTGTGTAATTAACAAACACCAGAGGCTGGAACATCAGCAGGCTTGAACAGTGAATCAAACAACAGTAACAAAAGTTACTGCTGAAGTAGCAATTACCTACTATATACTGAGCACCAGTGGGAAAACATGTGTTGCACATAATGTCTTAAAAAATACTGCCTCAATTAATCCTCACATTCCTATGAGATCAACACTAACCTTGCACAGTTTTTATTTCCACTTCAGAGAAAAGAGAATTAAAACTCAAAGAAGGCAAAATAATTTTCTGAAGTTCTCATAACTAGCAAATATCAACTAAAGTTGTGTGTTTTGACTTCAAAACTTTTTCCACCCTGAAATATAGCAGGACCCCCAAACTTAGCTGATCATTACTTTCAGCAAGGAATGTTTCCAAAAAAATAAAGGAAGGAAGGAAGGAAGGAAGGAAGGAAGGAAGGAAGGAAGGAAGGAAGGAAGGAAGGGGAAAAGAAAA
>LNAC01001002.1:277-48994 GCA_002007465.1 Ailurus styani | reverse complement strand
GGGAGGGAGGGAGGGAGGGAGGAAGGAAGGAAGGAAGGAAGGAAGGAAGGAAGGAAGGGGAAAAGAAAAAGAAAATATTCTGCTTTCCTACTTACTTATATACACAATGAACAAGTAGAATCTGAAATTAGAAGCACAATAACACATTAGCAACCCCCAAAATAATACAGATATGAATATAACAAAACATGTACAGAATCTATATGAGAAAAACTACATAACTGAGGAAAGAAGAACTAAATAAATGGAGAGATATTCCATGTTCATGGATAAGATAGGAAGATTCAATATTGTCAAGGTGTACTATATGGTTGATAACTGAACATAAAAAAAAATATTGTCAAGATGTCAGTTCTTCCCAAAGTGATCTATAGAGTTAATAAAATTCCAATAAAAATCCCAGAAAGTTATTTTGGGTATTTTGAGAAACTGATTCTCAGGTTTACATAGAGAGACAGAGGACCCAGAATAGTCAACACAATGTTGAAAGTTGGAGGACTCATGTTACTCAACTTTAAGACTCAGTATAAAGCTACAGCAATGAGACAAAGTGGTATTGGTGAAAGAACAGATAACTATATTAATGGAAAAGAATAAAGAGCCCAGAAATAGATCCACATAAATGTAATCAACTGCTCTTTGACAAAGGAGTAAAGGCATTGTAATTGAGCGAAGAAAGTCTTTTCAACAAATGGTCCTAGAAGAACTGGGCATCCTTATGGAAAAACAAAAATGAATGTAGACACAGATTTTATACCCTTCACAAAAATTAACACAAATTGAATCTCAAGCCTAAATGTAAAACACAGAACTCTAAAGCCCTAGAAGATAACAGGGGAAAATATAGATGATCTTGGCTATGAAGATGACTTTTTTTTAATAGAACATCAAGGATACAATCATGAAAGAGGTAATTGACAAGCTGGACTTCATTAAATTAAGAATTGCTGCTCTGCAAAAGACACTGTCAAGAGAATAAAAAGACAAGCCAGAGACTGGAAGAAAATGTTTGCAAAACATATGTGAGAATGGACTTTTATCCAAAAGATAAAGAGAACTCTTGAAATTCAACAGCAAGAAAATAACCTGATTTAAAAATGGGCTAAAAGATTTAAAGGCACTTCATAAAGGAAGATACACAGATGGAAAATATGCGTATGTACTATATATATATTATATGACATCAGGGAAATATAAATTAAAATAAAAATATAAAACTATTACCCATGTATTAGAAGGGCTAAACTTCAGAACACTGACAACACCAAATTTTGCTGAGGTTGTGGAGGAACTCTCATTCATTGCTAGCTGAAGTAAAAATTGGTGCAGATACTTGGAAGATAGTTTGACAGTTTCTTACAAAAGTAAACATCCTCTTAACATGTGATCCTGCAGTCATGCTCCTTGGTATTTACCCAAAGGAGTTAAAAACTTATGTATACACACACACACTGCACACAGGTATTTATAGCAGATTTACTCATATTTTTTCATAAACTTGGAAGTAAAGAAGATGTTCTTTAGTAGGTGAATGGATAAATAAGCTGATACATTCAGACAATGAAATATTATTTAACATTGAAGAGTAGTGAGCTATCAATCCCTGAAAAGACATAGAGGAAACATAAATGCACATTACTAAGTGAACGAAACCAAACTGATAAGACTACATACCATTTGATACCAAATATATGACATTCTGAAAAAGACAAAGCTATGAAGACAGTAAAGAGATTAGTGGTTGCCACAGGTTAGTAAGGAAGAAGGAATGAATCAGCGAAGTACAGACAATTTTTAGGGCAGTAAATCTAGCTGTATGATATTATAATGGTGGATAAACATCATTATACATTTGTCCAAACCCATAGAGAGCACACCAAAAGTGATATCTAACATAAACTACAGACTCTGGGTGATAATGATGTGTCAGTGTAGGCCCATCCATTGTAACAAATGCACCTCTGGGAGGAGTGAGGATGTGGGTGATATCGATAAGAGTAGGGACTCTGCATGTGCTGGGGAGGGAGTATTTGGGAAATAACTTCTATTCAAATTTTCTGTGAACTTAAGTTGCTCTTAAAAAAATAGTCTATTTAAAAAGATTTCTGAACTCTTGTCCAAGATTTACTGAATCAGAACTTTTGCCATGGGGTCTTAGTAGCTACAATTATGATTCTGATGATCATCCTGGTTTTCAAATGACAGGCCAAATTGCAATTGATGCTGAAGGTAATCAATTAGAAATTATGAAATATTCAAGTAAAAATTGTATGAGGAAACTAGGACATTATGAAGGATAATGACTTAAGGAGAATGGATTCCCCCAAAATCTCATTAAGCATTTTCATTCATATCTGAGTCATGTTCAATGTGTGTATGAAAAGTGATGTCCTTCTCAAATGACCAAAGTTATTTTAAAAGAGAGAGAGAGAGAGATGATGATGATGTTTGACACTTGTTCCATGGACCATACTTTGAGTAGTAAGATCATAAACTCTAAGCTCAGTGAGGACAGGGCTTTCTTTGTCTATGTACCTGGCATCTTTCATAATTCCGGGCACACAGTAGGTCCTCACATTGCATCTGTTGAATGAATGAATCTCCCCCTCTTCCAAAAATACCTGGGTCTGATTAAAGCCTTTTGGTGTGCTTTCCATAAAATCTGTGTGCGCAGGTATGAAATATCCTTGCCAGAATTTATAATAGTATACTCAAGTAGAGTTTTTGTTTTTTTGTTCCTGCTTTCCTTTCGCTAATGACAAATTGCCTGAGGGCAGGTACTATATAATTTTCCACACATTTCTCAGTACTTAGAACAGTGCTTAGAACCTAGGATGCACTTAAGAAATGTCTGTAAAATACACAAATTAGAAAAGGAAAATCTGTTCTTTTTGTCTCCCATAGCTGCAGTTGAGCTTCCACTGCTATGTATTTCCCATATTCTCAGGAGAACAGATGAAAAAGTGATAGTATTGAAGTCAAAATAGGAATGGCTGTCTGGGGAGGTACATCCTGGAGCAGAAATTCACAAGTGGCGTCATCATTAGATCAGATGCAGGAGCTCAAAGGGCTCTGCAAATGAGGAAATGTCTCCACAGAAGTAGACTCAATACATCAGCAGTTGTTATTTTCAACTGGTGCCTTCCGTCATGAAGGATAGTTGCTCTGCCAGGTCAGAATTGTTTTGGCCACCTTCAAGGTCATTGTACCTTCCCAGATCTGGCACTGAATCTAGAGGCTGGCAAATCTGTCTTCTTAAAGTGGATTAGGTGGGCCCCACAGAGAGCTTTGTGTCCTGGCTGCATTCCCAATTCTTTCAGCCTAAAGTCCTGGTGATGTTTCTCTGAGGACAGCCACCTCTTTCCTCCTTTAAATTTGAGTCTAGCTGCCTGGACCCTACCCTTTTGCACTACTTCATACACTCTCATTGACCACATCTGCTCTGCTACAACCACAAGCTTTTTGTCATCATCACTTTAAATGTATTCTGGTAGGGAAGACATTAAATTAACCTGTGGCCAAAGTCCAGAATCAGAAATTGACTTATATATAACTGTCAAAAACAAAATCAAGAATGAATGAATGAATGAGTTTCTATTGAAAAGTACTTGAGTAATGAAATTCCATCTCTGTTTTCTCTATATCAGTTCCTTAAAATTGCTTAAATTCATAACCCTTCCATGTAAAATTGGGAGTTACACTGAAAGACGTTCTAAACCTTTTCCAGAAAATCAGTGAGCTAATCATTTGAACCAGATGAAAGAACTGTCCATGCAGACCCTTCTTCCTTGTCCTAATTTCTGTTTGAATTCCATCGGCCTCTTATCTCAAACAAGGTGATTGGATGCAGTTACTGTTCATACAGAGAACAAAGAAAAAAAGTAATGATATAAATTTGAGAGTTCATTTCCAAACCCATAATAAGAAAATGGGGGACGATCTAAAAATTTCACCTAGAGAGAGGTAACCAGTAATTAAAGAATACTCTTACTTATTCTATCAGCTACTAGATTTACATATTTCATTGTTCAGTAGACTGGCATGGAGGAATATGGAAAAAAGGAAGAAAGTGACCAGAGGGACTTGTGGCTTTGTGACTTGTGGCTCTTCTCTCTTTTTCCATACATGTACATAAATACACACAGATATCTGTATCTATCACTCTATTTGTATCTATCAATCTATCTATATATCTAGATATATAAATAGAGCTATAGATGTGTAACTATGTCCATGGATATATAAATAATCTAGGCATTAACTATAGTTATCTAGGGATAGATAGAAAGATAGATGATAGATAGATAGATAGATAGATAGATAGATAGATAGATAGATAGATAGTAGATAATTTTAAACTTATACAGTAGATTTTTTGTAACGTTGAAATAAGATATTTTGGTGGGCAAGCAACCCAATTAGCTCTACAAGGAAAACTACCTTGTTTGGCTTGTGTGATAACTTCACTGTTGTTTTGGACAACTCTTAAGAGTCTTTCATTTTAACCCCATTTTTAAGAGGAAGGCACATGAATTTAAATTAACTTTGAAAACCTCTGAAACATCTTCAGAGAACCCCTCACCAGGGCAGCCAGAATCAGCCTCCACCCAGGGCGCATGGAAGGTAGTGGGAGAGAGCCCCTCTAGTCCGTGAGAGATGTAGGAAACCATTTCGGGCAAAATCTTGAAAGACAACTCTCGCCCCTTCCTCTCTGTGGGACTTCCAGCTGTTCCATCTGAAAACACCATGCTCTGAGACCCTCCCAGCCTCTCCATTCCCTGCTTCAAACTGGAGTCGTGGGAGAACAGAATGGGAAATGACCCTCGGGAACACGCCCTCCTTCCCGGAGGCGGGGAGAGGGAGTGGCAGGGACTCGGCCCCCCACCCCCAGGGCACTGGATACCGCGACGGCGCTAGCCGGGAACCCAGGCTCTGCCCCAGTCCCTTAGCCACCGTCCCTCCTCACCCCCACACCCACCCAGCGCGCGAGGGCACTGTCCCCAGCATCCGCCCCAGCACCACTTTGCTCTGACGTCCGCCTTCCCGGCTCTGACGATCGCCCCCGCCGGCCGCCCTTATAAAGGGGACTTTTGCCAATACTGGGATCGATCGCCACCTTACCCGCGTCGAGCGCCCTCCGCCTCAGCTCTCACACCTGTCAACTCCGCGCGCGCCCAGGTTCTAGGAGACCAGGGGTTGGAACCCTGCTGCTTGGCCCTACCCCTCGCCCCTGGGCACCTCTGACCCTCCCCCGCCCTCCGCACCCTTGGAGCCCCCAACCCCCACGGTGTCTAGGCGGCGGCCCCAGAAGGAGCCCCAGACCGCGGAGCGCTTCCCTGAGCGGCAGTCACTCCAGGTAGGAACGGAGCGGGCATCTGGGGTGCCTCGGAGCCCGCTCCCCGGGGACACGGTGGCCGCCCTGCCGGCGTTTTTAGGTCGAAGGGACGCGGCTTTTTCCGCCTCTCGGTGGGGATGTGCGTGCGGGTCCACTCTGGCACCCGTAACCCTCAAGGTGCATCGGAGGGAAAGTCCGGGCGCTGGAGAGAGAATGCTGTGTCGCAGGAGGGATAGCGGAGAGCTGGGGAGCCCCCCGGCTGGGCCCGGGAAAGAAAGAACTTGCCCTCTCCGGTGCTCACAAAAGCGGAGCGCATCCAGCCCGCCTGCGCTTCTTTCGCTTTCCCTGAATCCGGAGGAGGCTAGTTCTTTCGCCCAAGGTCTCATCACCCACCTGCGGACACAAATACTTGTTTTTCTCCCAGAAACGTGCTTGTGTGAACGCCAGTGCATGAAATAGCCATGATCGCGAGGGCCGAAAAATAACAGAACAAGAATTCCAGAAAGTGCAGGCGTTAGAACTTGTCTCTTAAGAGCATTTGTCTCTTAAGAGTCTTGTTTGTAATACCTTTGACTCCCTCTTATATTTTTAGGCAATTCTGTATTTTTAAATCGTTTTCTTGTACATACCATTAAGAGGGTGGGGGAGAGTTGAAAAGAGCAAAGAACAATGGATGAGGAAGAGCTGGCCAAGAGGGTGCACTCTTTAAACAGTGTAACATCTTTTGTTGTTACAGTAACTTGGACCACAGGCACTTGTTGAAAATGGAATCGATGTGTTTTTGAAACTGATATTCCTAAAGTTTTTCTTTTTTTCCCAGGTATTTGCATGTCACATTACTTTTGGAACCATTCCCTGAAATTGTTTGAAAGGCGAGATAGAGGAAATGAATGAATGTAAGATTTTGTTAGAATTCTCAGAGTAGTCCTGCAATACCCTTTACATTACTGAGTCATTCTAGATGGAATAGTAAGTTAGTTCCAAAAGCCAAATACATAATCTTTGGAAATGATTTCTTGACCAAGTTACAAAACAAGGTTAATTTTAAGTTGAAAGAATTTATTAAATACAAAAAGTGACAGTGGTTACATTTGTTAAGCAGCATTTTCTCTTTTTTTTCTTTTTCTTGAAAGCTCAAAATGATATTAAACTGTTAAATAGTAATTACAATAAAATAGCGGGCATGTGTTGGCAACTGCTAGTGTCACATTGTAATTTCAATGTGCTTTTTCTGTAAGTGGTACAGGATCTCTCATGAGCCAGCTGGTTTATTCCCAGCTGCCTATGCATGCTTGGCTGGTTTATAATGCATTACTGTATTTTCTTCAGAAATCTTAATGAAGTAGCTATCTGTGGAAGAATCTGGACCCCTAAATAAAAATGACTTTCCATGTGGAAGGACTGATAGCTATCATCGTGTTCTACCTTCTAATATTGCTGGTTGGAATATGGGCAGCCTGGAGAACCAAAAACAGTGGCAGCTCAGAAGAGCGCAGCGAGGCCATCATAGTTGGTGGCCGAGACATTGGTCTGCTGGTGGGTGGATTTACCATGACAGGTAGGTTCTGATGCCTCCACTCCATGCTGCCCACCCCTTCTTGGCTTCCTAGAGTGACAAAGCAAACCTTAGTCTTTGTCCTAGGGGATTCCTTATGTTCACTGCTTATATATTCTATAAATAACTTTACATTTATTTAAAACAAAAATAAAATGGTTTCAACTCAGTAGTACTTGAACAAAATGATTTTATAATAAATCACTGGAGAGAATATCAATGAAATGAATCTGGGCTATCTGGACAGTTCGGTGGGTGGGAATAGTGAAAACAAAGAGGTGGAGAAAAGTGTCTTAGTCTTACAAGTTATGTCATAAAGTCAGCATCTCATCATGTTCACTAACACAGGCACAAAGTTGTGACTTTGGGTTGTCTTAAATGATGAATGTCAGTGAACATTAACTCATGATGGCTTTCAACTGAATAAATCAGTTAGGGGCAACACAATTCCAGATTGATAGATGCCCTGTTTTGAAACCTAATTCTCCCATTTAATAAACTAATTCCCTCAGAGGAAGACAATCACTTATTAGGAATCCACAACACTGGAAAAAAAATTTTCCAAGAACCTTGATATAAAAGGGGAAAAGCTAGGGTGTGTCCTAACAGAAATGCCCAGCCAGCATCTGCAGCCTTTTCCGACTCAAACCACCTCGGGGCTCTGAGGGTTTGATGCCCCAAGGTGGTTCTGTTTAAGTGGTAACTTGTTTCTCTTTTGTACTCTTCTTGGTTGTGAAAAATATTTCTTAAAAAGAACAATTTAAAATTATATCTTTAATATTATTTGATATATTCACTAACAATACACATTTCACTTCTGATTCTTACTAGGTTTTTAAATATTAGCAATATAATCCACATTAACTGGAACTCTGAGGGCCCATTAGAAAATATCCCTTCAGAAATTATATCCAAATGATGCCCAATTTCAGGCCTGATGTGCTATTAAAATGACTCACCTATAAATGAAGTAGTTTACCAAAGCAATCTGTGAAGACTGTCATTGCTAGCCATCTGAAACCTATCACGTTCTAGAATAGTTTATGGATTATAGGTTTTATTTTTCAGATATGAACATTTTATGTTCTTTACTCTTTGTCAACTGTCTGTGGTTTCATGTGATCTTCATGAAGCTCTTTATATTTGAGCACCGTAAAAGGACTCTGGAGTTAAGTAAGGACACAGAGTTACGTGGTTAACAAGGACCAGAGTCAGCACCAAACCCAGGACTTCTGGCAGCCACGCCCTGCACATTGCGCTGCATGCAGACCTCCAGCTGACTTCATTTCCTTTCTTTATAAAGGCACATCATTTGTAAAGAGGTCTTTTTCACCCTCTCTTTCTCAGCTTTTCTACATAAACACACATATAGAACAAATTGTATCATGCAAAATATTTTCTGTGATATCTAATATACACAGTTAGATAAGTACAAAAACAGAGTAAGAATCATCCATAAGCCTACCACTGGCATATATGTTTACTGAGATGTTGGTATACATTTCCAGATGTTGTTTCTCTTATTATCCACCTATTGATGAATACCATACACAACTTGACATCTTCATTTTCATTATTTATTATACCACACACATTTCTTCCTTACCCTAAAGATACAAATGTGATACTCGCATCTGAACTGAATTAAAACGTTATGATTATATTCCCTTCAGGTTTTTTCTGTACAAAGAAAATGAGAAGAAAAACAAAATAAAACAATGAAAGTTGACTTCACTCAAAAACCTGTTTAAAAGAATAAATGAGCTGCTCTCTATATATCAAAGTCTTTATTCATTGTAAATTTTTTCATTATTATAATGTTCTATTACTCTGGTTTAATGTTATATCTACTGTGTTTATAACGATAATACTTCATAATTCTTTCATCATTTAGAATGATTTTTTCAATGTAACAGTCTATTAAAGTATATAGAAAAAATTGAATCATGATATTTCATATAAAGTATCATGGTCTAGCTTATTTTTAAAGATTTTTTTCAGTCTTTTAGAACTGAAAAGAATCTTGGTCAATATCATAATTCATTTAAAATCTGAATCATATTATCTAAACCTTATCAGATTCATTGATTGTATATATTTGATTAATAATAAATATTAAAAAATAAAAAATGCATATAGTTTGAAAGACTTCTTGTTCTCACTGGTGAATCTGACATGAAATATACAGACATGAAGTGCAAATTCTGGTGTAAAAGGGATGAGACTAGTAATAAAAAAGAGAGGACTTTAACATGATAAATAAACAAGTCTTCACTTCTGTACTATAGTGCTGATTATCATTCAGTCACCAAGTTTGTTTTGGACAAGGGAGAGGAGACCTACACAGTGAAAAATGATCACTAATAAGCTTTGTGCTCATAAGACCATTTACTTTATGCATTGAAACATTGCTGGAGTGTTGTTAGCAGTTCCAGTTGCCTAGCAGGAGAATCAGGTCTGATTCTGCACCTGTGAGAATCATTTCTTCAAGTCCCAGTTAGACACCCAGTGGAGGGGAGTAACTCTATTTATTTTTACTTTTTTTAATTTTTACTTGTTTTTATTTTTTTTATTTTTTAATTTAAAAATATATTTTATTAAAATATAATGTATTATTTGTTTCAGGGGTACAAGTCTATGATTCATCAGTCTTACATAATACCCAGTGCTCATTACATCACATACCTTCCCCAGCGTCCATCACACAGTTAATACATCCCTCCACCCGTCATCCCTCCAGCAACCCTCAGTTTGTTTCCTATGATTAAGAGTCTCTTATGGTTTGTCTCCCTCTCTGGTTTTGTCTTGTTTTATTTTTTTTCTTCTCTTCCCTGTGATCTTCTATTTTGTTTCTTAAATTCCACATATCTATGAGATCATATGATAATTGCCTTTCTCTGATTGGCTTATTTCGCTTAGCATAATACCTTCTAGTTCCATCCAAGTCATCGTAAATGGCAAGATTTCAATTTTTAATGGACTGTATAATATTCCATTTTATATACATACCGCATCTTTTTATGTTCATCTGTCGATGGACATCTGGACTCTTCCCATAGTTTGGCTATTGTGGACATTGCTTCTGGAAACATTGGGGTGCATGTGCCCCTTGAGATAACTTATTTGGGATAAACACCCAGTAGTGCAATTGCTGGGTCATAGGGGACCTCTACTTTCAACTTTTTGAGGAACTTCCATGCTGTTTTTCCAGAGTGGCTGCACCAGCTTGTATTCCCACCAACGGTATAAGAGGGTTCCCCTTTCTCTGCATCTTCGTCAACATCTATCATTTGCTATCTTGTTAATTTTAGTCTTTCTGACTGGTGTGAGGTGGTATCTCGTTGTGGTTTTGATTTGTAGTTCTCTGATGCCGAGTGATGTTGAGCATTTTTTTCATGTGTTTCTTGTCCATTTGGATGTCTTCTTTGCAGAAATGTCTGTTCATGTCTTCTGCCCAGGGAAACCCCGTTTAAATTTTCAGGAAGGCTTAGAATGAGAAAAAAAATAGCATTTTTTATTTGTTAACACCCATGTAAAAGCTTCCAAGCAAATGAGAGTGGCTGCTAATGTGTGTTCATCCACTTTAGGATTTTTGTATATAAACTTTCCATTTAAATTTGCTTAAAATTCCTTGGCAGGGAGGTCTTTTCATGTTAACTTTAAACAATAGTACTAACCCCACAAAATTCTCTTCTTTGCTTTGTATTTGGATCAAAAGTCAGATAAATTTTGGCATGAACACAATAGAGACACACATCTTTGATAGTTTCATATACATATTATTTATTTTACTTATATTCCATGAGATTTCAGATAATTTTTTAGAGTCAAATTTTATTCCCAATTGGATGATATATACCCTAAAATTCACACTCATATCTGGTAAGCTAGCCTATGTTCCTCATAATTTAATACAAATTCTACAATGAATTCTTTTAAATATTTGGCAATATTTTTCAAAGGATATAAACTATAAGGATTTAAGTGTTCCATTAACTTCAGCTTTTCAGCAATAATCAAATGTGTTATTGCCTTCTCACTGAAAATGGTAGAGTTTATAGATCATCCTTGGTCCAACCTTGTTTAACCAACATGTGTTTTCTTTGGTTCCTTCACCTCCTCCTTCAACTATTATTCTACAGATATTCTATTAAATAATACCTAAAGAAAATAGTATTTCGGGGCACCTGGGTGGCTCAGTCATTAAGCGTCTGCCTTCGGCTCAGGTCATGATCGAGTCCCGCATGAGGCTCCCTGCTTGGCAGGAAGCCTGCTTCTCCCTCACCCACTCCACTTGCTTGTATTCCCTCTCTTGCTGTTTCTCTGTCAAATAAATAAAATCTTTAAAAAAGATATTATTTCTTATTATGCTCCATGAAATATCAAATATCTTACTAAAAGTCCCAGATTAAAACCAAGAATGCAAGTGGATATGTAGTCAACATCAAATACTAAATACTATTTCTTATGCTTAAGTGTATGTTGGATACTTGGGAAGAGGGAGGGAAAAGGTAACTTAAACTCACTTTATGATGCCTTGGAGTAGATGTTTCCTCTCTCCTTTAACAATTTAAGAAAGCAAGTAAAATGTTATGATGGAGAAGAGATCTCCCAATCCTATGTACCCAGGGTGTTTAAGAAGGGATCCTATTAATAAAAATAAAATTTTAAAAAAAGGACATACATCCACAACTGTCCATGTGTGCACTACCCCCTCTCACCCTTCCTTACTCCCTCACTCCCCTCCCCCAGGAAGATAACTGTGATCAATGTGAAAAGATCAATACAATTAAAACAGAAGGACCTTAAAATAAAGAAACTTGACCTCATGTAATGGAAGCTGAGGGGGGAAAGTTATAGAACTATTGAGAATAGAAATAGTCATATAATATTTTGTATATAATGTCAGACTTTGGGATATAACAACATTGTTTGAAAGTACTGATGACTAAATGGACTCAGAAAACACCCAGGGCAACACTGTCCAAGAGAAATATGATGTGAGCCACAAAAAGAATGTTAAATTTTCTACAAACCACTTTAAAGAACATGAAAAAATAAGGGAATAAATGTGAATAATAGAATGTATTTAGCTCAATAAATTGAAAATGTTTTCATTTCACCAGGTAATTAACACAAAAAATTATTGAGACAGCTTACATTTATTTTTGCATATTCAGTCTTTGAAATCTAATGTGTATTTTATACTCAGAACTTTTCAAACCAGACTAGCCATATTTCAGGAGCTCAACAGTCACAGGATGCTAATGCGGACTGTGTTAAATTGAGCAGGTCTGGGGGTATGATAGGTGTGGTGGTGTCTTGCCCTCACTGTTCATTCTATTTTAGCCACCTGGGTCGGAGGAGGTTACATCAACGGGACAGCTGAAGCAGTGTATGTACCAGATTATGGTCTAGCTTGGGCTCAGGCACCAATTGGATATTCTCTTAGTCTGATTTTAGGTAAGTGAAAGTTAAACCTTAGTGACCCACCAGTAAAGCATGAAGAACAGGAGTACAAATAGAAAGTGAAATAAGTCAAACTGTGAATAACTATTGTGGAAAAAATGTTAGCAGAGACCTCTCAGGTAGATGTTCAGAAATCAGTAACACTAATGCTTAAGATTATTTGATCCCTTGATTGTGGAATATGCATTTTAAAAATCCCTTGATCTATGGCAAGAGTGAATTTCTTAACATATGAATTTTTTTCTTTCAAAAATAGTATGGAGGTATCATTAACAATGAATCAACTTGAATTGTACCTGAATTTCTTTTTGTAAATCGAACTAAGAAAAGCTCAAGAGTATTACATAACAAACTTCCTAATTTTTTTTTTGCACTTAAAATACATTCATTGGATCTTGTGCTTAATCAGTGTCTGAATGCTCTGCTGGGTGTGATACAAAGGCATTTTAGTGAGTGCCACAGTGGTCCATGTTTTTCAATCCACATGCCTTGGATATACCATTCAATGGTCCTCTGGATGCATACAATGACAAATGTATTAAGAAATACATGTTTGGTTGCTAAATATGTCTTGATTCTGTACTCGCAGTATATTTCAGACTGGTTCTTCCACACATATCAGTGTTCTAAAAAGAATTATTTCCCTTGAGAAATTATAGCATAGTAAAAAGCTGGCAAAGACTATTATATTATGAATTTTTTATTTTCTCATAAACACTTGTTTAATTTATTTTAGGTGGTTTGTTCTTTGCAAAGCCTATGCGTTCCAAAGGATATGTGACCATGTTAGACCCATTTCAGCAGATCTATGGAAAACGCATGGGTGGGCTCCTATTCATTCCTGCGCTAATGGGAGAAATGTTTTGGGCCGCTGCCATTTTCTCTGCCTTAGGTAAGGACCTCTGCCTTTCTCTGGTTAACGGAACATCACATACCCAACTTTACTCACTTAAGCCACAGGCCAAGGCACCTGCAGCCCCCTCGCCTTGATGAATGCAACCATCTCCTTGTTTACTGTGCAGTACTCCTCCTCTAGTCTACACATAGTACAGACTCATCCTTCTAAAATGCAAATCTGATCATGTCCCTTTCCTGTTCCTTTCCAAACTTTTAAATGAGTGCATAAAGCTTTTTATGAGTTAGGCTCTGTCATTATCCCTCCCCCACCCTTCCTTTTTCCAAAACTCTAGACCTCACCTTTTCTCTTGCCTCTAACACTGTGCAAGTCCAGGTGCCCTCTACTTTGGACTTGTTCCCCCCTGCCCTTTTGACTTCTGCCTAACTAACCAGGAAATGTCCTTCAGACTTCTCTTAGACGTCATTTACTGAAACCAATAATCCTGACCTTGCTTCATGCCTTTCCTGTGGGCTTCCCTAGGTACCTGGAGTTCTCTTTTCTTTGGACTTGTCACTTTGTATGATTATGTCCCTGCTTATCTTTATCATGCCCAAATCCAACCTCAGAAAAGGGATTATAAATTTCTCGAAGGCATGATTTGTGCCTTGTTAATAGTTGTAATTTTATCACAAATAAATGAATAAGTGAGTGAATCATCTCTACTTTCTTCAAAAGAGAAGAAAAACAACATTACTGATTTTCTCAGTGTAATCCTAAAGTACTGAGTTATAGACATGCTTAGGGATCTAGAAAATGAACTTAGACTCCAATTAATGCTAAGGACAACCTATCCTGGGCTCACTGATTCTTAGCTCACTTGTAAGGTTTAGAAAATGAGAGATTTCAGTGGGATGTTGGGAGATCTTCAGTCAGTCTTAACAACCTGCCCTTTGATCAAGGGGAAATATAAACCATTTCATTGAGTGTTGAGTTCCTTCTTGAAGGTCAAGAGAATTGGAAGTTCCACAACTTTCCTCAGTGAACTATATGCACGTTTGACATCCAGGCATCTATGTCTCTCCATCTCTTCTTACAAATGAAGATAAAGGGCTTCAGTCTACAGTTAGACCCTAAGTGGTCAAAGAAAAAGTAAGATGAATGTCTTTCTACAGTATATATTCTAGACTACAAACTTGTCTTCTGGCTTCAGTATTATCATCAGATCTGACCTCTGTAAAATCAGATATTAGTTTACATTACCTTTCACTCCTTTCTTTTTCAAACTCCCATATAATCTTATTTTCTTGCTCTTCAACTGTAAAATGAAAGGATGATTTGATGTAGAAAAGAAGAGAGTTTGATAACTATAAAATACTGTATAACTCAGTGGAAAATGTTGCACATTCTTTGTACAATATAATACTCCACAATTACCACTGCACTTATATCCTAATGAAATTATATATAAAAACACACCTCCCTTCCCACCTTGCTCTCATTAGCCAAGAAGCAATGGGTAGTTTATTTGTCATTGGTTTCAACACCAAAAATTGCTGATTTTAAGACAAGCTGCCTGCTAAGATATTTAAAAAGGAGTGGGCTGAATAGCTAACAGAATACAAAATGTTCACTCTCATGGAATAAAGATCAATTTATAAAATAGAGCCCTAAAGGAAGAATTGAATTAATAAACCAATATTTCTCTTTTTAAAAAAGATTTATTTTTTAGAGAGAAAGAGCACAAGCAGGGAGAGGGGCAGAGGGAGACAGAGAGAGAGAAGCAGACTCCCTGCTGAGCATGGAGTCCACCATAAGTCTCAATCTCAGGACCCTGAGATCATGATTTGAGTCTAAATCAAGAGTCAGACTCTCAACCGACTGAGCCACACAGGTGCCCCAACTAATATTTCTAAAGTATTTTGGAATATAAACTTGAACTAAACTCTGAATTTTGCTGCAATTACTTATTTTTGTATGTGTGTGTGACAATATATATGGAAAATGTTGCTATATATACCCCTCTCTACATAGATGAATACACATATCAAACAACATGTATAAAAACATTGCTGCTATTGCTTGAAATATATGCACTGGTAAAGAGAATGTGTATTTTTAAATTAACACATATTTTCTTCAAAAACAATAGTTGGACATAATTCAAAATTGGTGTTTACTAGAAATAACTTGGAATGTTCAAGAATAGAGAAATATAAGATCTATTACCACCTTTCTGTGAATGTCCTTAGTTCACCACTGAAACTTAGGAGAATTTTAAACTGTCTTTTTGGCATAAATGGACAACATCCATTTGCTTTATATGCTTTTTTTTAAAAGAATTACATATTTAGGGGTGCCTGGATGGCTCAGTCAGTTAAGCATCCTATTCTCGATTTTGGCACAGTTCGTGATCTCAGGGTCATGGGATCAAGTCCTGCATCAAGCTGCACACTCAGCACGGGATCTGCTTAGGACTTCCATCTCCCTTTCACAACTCATGCACTTTAAATAAATAAATAAATAAAACCTTAAAAAATATATATTTACACATCTCACAACTCAAATTCAGTGAATTTCTATAACTTTATAGTATGCTTATTTTTATGACTGTATGAATAAGGTAATATTTCATAGCAGATCTGGAAGTATAACTTATTTTACTCACTACAAATGATGAAATCATTTAGAAAATATTTTTGAGAAAAAAATTCATCCCAATCTTAATAGTGATAGAAAAGTGGGTGACTTCTTTAAAACCACTGAGTTGCAACAAAATGGTAGTATCTACCACTATATAAATCTTTAGAATCCTAGTTTAATGTTCTTTCTCTTATAGCATACAGCCTCCCTCCTTACCTTTTGGAGGTGTAGAATTAATGAAACTTTTACTAACAGGTAGAAAATTAAACAGCAGTCCATAGAGGCATGGTAATAATTGTACTTTTCAAAATTCATGAGATATGACTTAGAAATGTTATTAAAGGAGAAAACCAGGCCAAAAGAAGAATGACAAAGAATTGCAGCTAAAGTTTCAACATGAAGTAAATAATTGCAGGGAGAAAAAACTTGTTAAATATTTATACAACAATAACTCAGTCAATTATCCACAATCACTTATAAATAATTGAAATAATTGACTGCCTTCCCTTGTCTTCATCTTCCAATTCCTTAACAGACTTTTCCTTTTATTAATTGGCTTTATTCAAGAAAATAATTTTGTTACCAAATCCAAAGTACTAAGAAAAAAATCTTGAAAAATATTTTATATTGTTATATTTGATCAAAATATTTTATGTTGCTCCTTCAGAAAATGGATTTTCATCTCTGGTATGTTGCATACACTGTTAGCATGCAATTGAGTAGTGGTAGCAGAACATAAGACTGAAATTAATGATACAAAAAAATCACAGATTTGTTCTGTGTATGTTAACATTCCTATAATTGCTCTGTTTAATAACATAGCATATAAACTATATAACTTTGAGGACAATGGGAAAGGGTTTTTAAAGCAGCAAGTGAATTCCAAACTAGAAGCCCAAGAACCATAGTGATACAATTGTCCATTCCCTAATATTCTTACTGGAAATATAGACACCAACAAACACAGTAGACAAAGTCATAACACAGGAAAAACATAAATTTTATTTCTAAGGCAAGTTTAAAACTCTGTTAATGAGGGACACCTGGGTGGCTCAGTTGGTTAGGCAGCTATCTTCGGCTCAAATCATGATCCCAGGGTCCTGGGATCGAGTCCCACATTGCGCTCCTTGCTCAGTGGAGAGCCTGCTATTCCCTCTGCCTCTGCCTGCCACTCTGCCTGCTTGTGCTCTCTCTCTCTCTCTCTCTCTCTCTCTCTCTCTCTCTCTCTCTCTGACAAATAAATAAATAAAATCTTAAAAAAATAAAATAAAAATAAAACACTGTTAATGAAAATTACTTAAAAAGATGATGTTGAAATCTAGCGTCCTTCAACACATTGGTGTCCTAGCAGTGGGACTGGAATAAAATTTATCAATTTTATGATTTTCTTCTACAAAATTGTCTTAAAGCTTGGTACCTTATACCATCTGTCATCTGAAAAAAGCTAACAAGGAGGTGCCTGGGTGGCTCAGTTGGTTAAGTGTCTGAATCTTAGTTTCAGCTCAGGTCCTAATCTCATGGTTCATGAGATCAAGCCTCGAGTTGGGCTCTGCACTCAGTGGGAGTCTGCTTGGATATTCTCTCCTTCTGCCATTTCCCCTGTTTGCTCTCTATTTCTCTCTCTCAAAAACAAACAAACAAACAAACAAACAAATAAATAAATCTTTAAAAGAATAAAAATAAATTTAAAAAGCTAGCGGGGTCAGAATTAATGCAAAATGAAAAATGGGTGATTGTGCTTATCTTAAGGATATGAATAAATACATTGCATATAGCTAGTAAAATTATTGCAAGTTCTTATAGTAGTATTAAATTTAATATATATCATGGAATTCTAAAGTCATGTCATGATTTTGTATGTCCCACATAAACAAGTTACCAAATCATCAATTTCAGCAAGAAATAATATTTTTAAATATGTTTATTTATTTACATAAATGTATATATGTGTGTATATATGTATACATATGTATATATGTATACATATATATGTATATATGTACACTTATGCAAGTTATAGAGATTTTAAGATTTTTATATGAAAATTTACATTAACTTTTATCATCCAATACATTTCACATGACATGCGGAAATACATGCTGTCACTGAACATACAATATATCCTTGAACAGAAAGTGGAATCCATTTGAGTACCTTGACCACAGCATTCTCTTGTCTGCTTTCTTCAGGAGCCACCATCAGCGTGATCATTAACGTCAATGTGCAAGCTTCTGTCATCGTCTCTGCACTGATCGCCACTCTGTACACGCTGGTGGGTGGTCTCTACTCTGTGGCCTACACCGATGTAGTTCAGCTTTTCTGCATCTTCATAGGCCTGGTAAGTGGAGCCATTCACAGACTTTCTTCTTTTACTTTCTTCTTCTTCCTTCTAAAAGGTAGTGTGGCATTTTATATGAACTCAGCAAAATTTAATAGAAATGTTATTTTCCATCATGAGTAATACACAGTAAGTCATGTACCATTTGAAATTTTAAAATTCTCAGTGAATTAACTGAATAAAAATTTTTAGTCATTTTTGTTAGATTTTGACAGAATATACCTTCATTTTAATTCTTAGAAAGGTCTAAGTCTTCCTTTCCTTCATGCCTACATTTGATGGAAACTTATGTGTGCTCTCCCTTGAGTTTGAAGGCAATACACTTTACTCAGAGTTAAAATGTAACTGAGCAGAGAGCCCAATGTGGGGCTTGATCCAAGGACCCAAGGATCATGACCTGAGCTGAAGGCAGACGCTTAACCAACTGAGCCACCCAGGCAACCCCTGCATTGGTCTCTTAACCTTCCCCCCACAATCGTTTTAATTGATTCATAAGACTTCTCATAAGATAGAAATTAAATAATAAAATAAAAATAAAATTAAAGTAAAATAAAATAAAGTAAGATAGAAATTATCCCATTCAAAAAACTATGGGTTTAAATATTAATCATTACTATTTGGGGTCTAAAAACAAAGATAATGCTTAATTATATAAGGCACTAGAAAGATTTATTATATATTGCTTTTAAGTCCTAAACTAAATTAGGTAATATACGTGTGTTTTATTCAGTAAAAAGTACTGTATAATTAGGAGACATATTATTGATACTACATTAAAAGTGCTTTTGTGTATTATGAACACATTTTAGTCAACGTTGAGTCTTTTTCAAACTCAACATCTTAAAATGTGAAGACTATATTATTATACATTTAATAATATCCAACATCTAAGACATATCCAAGAAAATGGTGTGAGCACTCCATGCTGGACACTGTAGTGTGTTCATACACATGATTGTTATCCCAGCTTTGTAGCCTATAGGGCCAGTGCCCTTGGAGAAAGGCCACGGAGAGAAGAAGCTGAGACTCAGATCATGGCTCTCTTCTCATGGATTATTAAAGCACCCTTTGAGCCTTCTCTTTTTTCCTTCTTTTTCTCAGAATGAAAAGCTTTTCATTTTAGTGCTTACATTAGACACTTGGAAATGAAGTTGAATCTCATACTCATTTTTTTTATTTTATAGCATCTTTAATAATGGGAGGAAGATTTTAAAAGAACGGACTACAACTAAAATTGCAGTTTAGCCATAAATTGATGTATGATAGCAGTGATCACAACATTTCCTCTTTTTCCCTTAGCATCTATGTGCATGTCATGGAATCTCATTCACTAGTGTCTTAGTTGAATTCAAGTCAATTTAATTTGCTCAGTGACTCCTACTTTCTTATTTTTAAATTGTCAAAAGCAAGTGGACGGTGCTAAAATTCAAAATTCTCTTTAACATCATCATAAACTCCCAGAAATAAATCTGTTCGGAACTTTGGAAGCAGGTTTGGTTTGGCAATGACAGATCTCTTAGCTGATGCACTTGGTATATTAAGAAAGACAATGCCAGGGGATGAAGCTATTTACTGATGATATATGTAATTTCTCATTGCTTTTCATGAGATCAGAATTTAAAATACAGAGGGGCATAAATCAAGCATTCCAGTATAAAGATGATAGAACAAATATATGTGGGGATAGGTCTTAGAGTGGTCTTCTGTTACAAAATGTAACTAAACTTATGAGGAATCGAGTTGTCTTGGTTACTAATTAAGAGCTTATTGACTTGACTGAGTAAAAGGCCAAGCTTGGTCTGTTTTCCAAGCTTCAAATGGCTATACATGCATACATAATTAATGAATCAATTCGCACCTTAAACTATCTCCTTTTCTCAAATTCTCCAATCTGTTGATCTTATCACCATCCTTGGAGCTCCACAACTGTAAACTTGAAATTCATCTGTTCATTTTCTCTCTCTGACCTCTTCCTGCTGTAATCTAAGGGCTGCTCAATCTCCTTTTAGAATCCTTTTCAGTAGCAATGTCTTCCCATTTCCAATATTATGTCTCTATTTAAGGCTTTATCTGGGTCATATCAGTGCACCTACTATTTTTCCTGATGCCTTCTTCTCCTAAGCTCACTGTTCACATCTATGATATTAAAATGCAGAAGAAATCTACTAAAATCTTTTTACAACTCAGAAGAACTGCCTCTAGTTTCTGATTGCCTACAGAACAAAATATAAACCCCTTTGCTTGGAATTCAAATTTCTTGCCATTTATTTATGTTTATCTCTCCCATTTCCTGAAGCCACCCCGATGTCAGCACACCTTGTCATGCAAAAGATCTGTGTGCACACCCTGTATGTTCTTCTCCTCTTTGCTTTGTTCCACCTAGACAGCCTTCCCATTCTCTTCCTTATTCTTTTATCAGCACTGGGCTCACCTTGAAGTTTTGTCTCACCCACCAAATTCTCAATCAGATATTTTCCTTGTCATTTTTAATAAATGGACATCTTTCTCTAATTCAAAGAAAACATGAAAAGTTTTATATATCAATATACTTAATGTTCTCAAATTTAATATTTTTATCCCAAAGTTTGGCTGACTGCTTCCTGTAATTGATATGACATGCTATAATTAAGCACAGGCATAGATAATATGTTACTCTAACTTTTGTAAATCAGTATTTCATGACGCCCCACAGAGAACGTGATTCCAAGTTCTTCTCTGTCTGTACAAGAGGAACAACTGAACTATGCGTTCTATGAAAAAACAAAACATGTGGCAAAAGCCGCAGCTTAACTCTGTCACATCCCTCTTTGGTTGCAGTGGATCAGCGTCCCTTTTGCCCTGTCACATTCTGCAGTTACTGACATTGGGTACACTGCTCTGCATACCAAATACCAAAAGCCTTGGCTGGGGACCATTGAATCATTTGAAGTCTACACTTGGCTTGATAGCTTTCTGCTGTTGGTAAGTAATGCCCTTACCTGAGTAATGCAATCTCATTTTTCCTAAAATCAAATACATTTTTAAGATTTAAGGTTTATATGTAAATTTCACCTACTGGCTCATGCTTATTTCTGCATTGATTGCTTCCTGTTGGAAGGATGGAGCCACTTACTGACTCTGGTAGCTGACTAGTTTCAAAGTGGAAAGAGAGTGAAACCTTAAAGGGAGAATGTCTATGGGATGATGTATGATGTATCCACATTTCTGTTGTGCTATAAGTAAGGAACACCATGCCCTACCCCCAGGGACTTCCCTAATCTGGGGTCAAGCCATCTGAAAATTTTAATTTGTATTTTGGATTAAGGCATTAAAGCCAGCCTATTCTGAAATAAGTAACCCATTCAGTCTCTAATTACTGATAAGTCAATTATTGTCAAAAGGCCTTTAGTGCAGATAGAAGTTGGGAAAGGAGGTGTCGTTCAAGAAAGATGCCAAGAAAGAAGTACTGAAAAGTCAGAGACAGCTTAGGAACTTGCAGAACTTTGGCGTGAAGGTGGTGGTAGTGAGACATGGGAAACAAGAAATAAAGGCAGATCATAGATTGACAGAAGAGGGGAAAGCTGAAAGAACCTGCCAGATTTTGTGGTTTTGTAAACTGGAAGGGTTACTTACAAAAATGAATCATTGATTTAATTTCAAAATAAGTAGATTATTAATATATCAAAATTAAGGGGAAATTATTTTTGTTTCCTTTTTAGAGGATTCACAATATTTTGTGATTTCACTTTGTATTTGTGGCACTTTGCTAAATTTCAGCACTAAAAGTAGATGTATCTGTCCCAGTAGAAAAATTCCTGGTAAGAAGGCAGGAAAACATGCAAACAAGTTGTTTCCAGTGGTGGGGTGGAGGCAGGGCTTCTTTCCCAAGGACTGTTAAGAAATGTATTGGCTGACATTTGTCTAGAATGGGTTATAATTATGAATTGAATGGAGAAAGGGGTTAAATATCACAAGTATGTGAAATTATATCTGCATAGCATGTACATTTATGATTATATGGAGGAGATTATGGTACTCAGAGAAGATAGTTGTCACTGATAGCCAATCTCTGTGAGAGAGGGATTGAAATAAAGCATCAAGACCCTAAAGTCATTTCTCCTACACTACACTTTAGTCCTCAGATTTATTAATCTTCAAGATGACGCATTATATCTAATGATTGCTGAAGTTTCTTCCATCCCCCCAAAATTATATGGCTAAGTCATGTTCATTCTTCAAAATGTAGCTTACATGGTAGTGAAATGGTAGATGTTGAATGAACGAATGAGTGAAATGTGGAAGTATGCCTCAAAATGTTTCACCAAGGGTCTCTGATGTTCCACCTGTCTCTTTGAGCTTCCACTTGTTATAAGTGACTTGTGGAGTCCTGCTCTGGATACCTCCGAGGGATCTCCCAGCCCCACCCTGAACCTGCTCTCTGACAGCATTCCTCAGCTGGCCTGTTGTGGTGGCCTTTCACAGTCTCCATGCAGCAACCCACCCACATTTCACTTGTCCAAACCCATCTTCCACCTTTGCCATCAGGGCTTCTGCTTGTCTGTGGAGGTCAGATTTTACCTTACCTACAAAGCTCTGATGACTTAAATGTCCAGAGAGATTGGCATGTAAATTACAGTGTATCAATTCATATAGGCATTGAAATTATTGGTGAGTATTCATTGGCATAGAAAATGTTAATGATATTCAGAGAGTCCTGACTTATAATGGTTCGACTTAACAGGTTTTCAACTTTGCAGTGGTGAGAACCCATATAGAAACCATACTTTGAATTTTGGTCTTTTCCTGGGCTAGCAATATGTGGTATGATCCTCTGTCATTGTGCTGGGCAGCAGCAGCCAGCCACAGCTCCCAGTCAGCCATGAAGGTGAACAACGGATACACTGAAAAGCATTCGGTACCCATACACCATGCTGCTATTCACTTTAGGTATAGTTTTCAATAAATTATATAAGATATTCGACACTTCGTTTTAAAGTATCTAACATTTATGTTAGATGACTTGCCCAACTATAGGCTAATGTCAGTGTTCTAAGCATGTTTAAGATAGGCTAGGTTGAGCTATGATGTTCAGGAGTTTAAGGGTATTAAATACATTTTTGAAATTGACTTCAGATTTTTTTAACTTATGATGGGTTTATTGAGATGTAACCCCAAGTAAGTCAAGGAAGATCTGTTTTGATTAACAAGTTACACACCAAAGGAAAAGTTTTAGAAGAATATAGACTTGAGACATGGATTCTGAATTTTAGAATTTCTTCTTTTACTTTTTCTAACTTTTGAACATGTAGATATTAGAGGAGATTATCCTGGAATCAATATGTAATGACCACTCTGATTAGCACAGAGGTGAAAGTAATAAACAATACATACCAGAATTTAGAGCCCAGTGAGTGAGACAGGCAATTAAACAATTTCAGTTCATTGTAATATGGAAAATTCATTCACCAGTTCACTCATTCATATGATAAATATTTATTGAACACCAACTCTGTGCAAGTCAAAGAACCATGGCGGTAATCATGGGAAGGTATTCCCCAGCCTCCTCTTTAGCCACTCCCACACACCCTAACCTTTAATTAAACAAAAGATGCAGTGGTCTCAGAGCTGCCTCATTGCTTTCTTGCTTTCTTCCTTTTTCACACTGAATTCTCTGCTAGGTGGTCCCTTCTCTCTCCATCTCTACCTTGTGATACCCTCTCCATGTTTAAGAACTGACTCCATGTCAATTCTGTAGGTTTTCCTGATTACTATGCAGTTTTCTTTCCTCCCACTTTTCCCCCTCCCTCTGTTACCCCTGAATAATTAATCATTCTCAATTTTCTTCCCATTCATACCCCCTTATAGCAGGCAAAAAATACTGGCAAAAAAGTATACTGTCTCCCAAACTTTTATGATTGTATATCCTCAATAAGAATTTTAAGCACACCCCCAGTGTAGGTATATGTAGTTATGAATTACTTATACATAGTGTACTAATGCGTTATATCATTTAATGAAAGAATGTAACATCTATGTATGAGGTAAAATTGAGTATAAATAAAAATTTTAATATTTTCTTAGATGTTCTTCTATATTGTCTTGAGCACTTTGCACACCCCACTTTGGAAAACACTGCATTACATTGACTCACCTAGTGAACAGGGAACTCCAAAGCAAGAATCATTCCCCTCAAAACCATCCTACTACCTAGTCCAGAAATATTTATTGGGTTTTATTGATTCAGATTAAAGTTACTCCTTTCAGAATCTTAATTTTTTTGAAACAATTTTGTGATGGTTAAAACCTCCAAATGAAAATAAATTGAATTCTTCTCGATAGTTATAATGCGGTTTGAGGTCGGTAAATTAAAGAATAGAAAAGATTGGGCTATGTAATGATGAAGGAAAAAACTTGAGAAAATGACGTGATTGCAATTAACATGTTTGGCATGTAGGACCATTTGTGGCACATGAGAATCATACATATGACTATTGTGAATATTGCCATTAAAAAATCTTATTGAAAAATACCTAATATATATTGTTTGCCTCCAATTCATTCTGAGTCCCTGTTGTTCTCATGCAGATGCTGGGTGGAATCCCATGGCAAGCCTACTTCCAGAGGGTCCTCTCTTCATCCTCAGCCACCTATGCTCAAGTCTTGTCTTTCCTAGCAGCTTTCGGGTGCCTGGTGATGGCTCTACCAGCCATACTCATTGGGGCCATTGGAGCATCAACAGGTATATCTCTTACAGCTTCACTAATTGACCCAGTTAGGCTTCACTGAAATGACCAATTACCACTCAGCTGCCCTCCCCCCCCTTGACCTTTTACCCCCACTTGGTTGAATGTTTCTCATCATATTCATATAGACACCTTTATTATAGCATTCAAGTAATTGTATTATAGCTCAGTGTCTCCAAACCATTTTTGATGTTCTCCCCACCAATAAAACATATGTGAGCATACCCCTCCACGTTGACATACTTATCAATTGTGTATATGTAATCCTGTCAGCAGTGGTTCTCAGCAAAGGTGCACATTGACATCATCTGGAGAGGAGAAGAGATGCTTTAAAAAATATCTATTTCTATCCTACCCCACAATGATTTTATTTTAATAATCTAAGATGGAGACAGAGACCAGGGTTCTTTAAAGTTCCTTGGTTGGTCAAAGTTGGCCTGAGTTGTAAACTACTGGCTTAGAAATTTAACAACACCTAAGGACCACTTTGAACTTGAGATTCCTGCTTTATATTTATAATAGTTTGTTGATTAAAAGTTTTCCTTCTTGGAGAAATAAATCAATTAGTGTGCAGATAAAGGTAAAATTAAGGCACTGAGACTTAGAGAATGATTTACTAAAATTTGGTAAAAAGGGCATCATGAAATGCTTATGGGTTTGTGCTATGGTGAGTGCCGTGAAAGGTGTAAGCCTGTTGATTCACAGACCTGTACCCCTAGTTAGTCTCTATCTAAAACATTTTTAAAATCTCACCATTAATTTAATTGAAATTGCTAATTATTCCTGACTCTTACATATCTATGCTATACAGCTTCAAAGAGCATTCATGAAAATACATCACAGTAACCCAAATTCAAAGAAGTTCTGTAGGTAGACGTCATTAAAACAGACTAAAGAAGTTTACCTTTCACTCCACTGTGTTTTGTAAAGATGATACAGGGTGATACACCCATGGCTATCTTGATCTTCAATTAGTAGAGCTACCTATTGGATTATATAACTTTTACAAGAGCAGTCATGGTTCACAGTGTACACCCTCCATTCCAGTTGTTCATCCATGACATAAACACTTAAAAAGGTGACTGACAAAAGTGATTGTGTAACAAACTGAGATTTGGGGAAGGGAAGGGGGAGGGGGATGGGTGAGCCTGGTGGTGGGTATTAAGGAGGGAAAGTATTGTATGGAGCCCTGGGTGTGGTACATAAACAATGAATCTTGGAACACTGAAAAAATAAAATTAAAAAAAAAAGATAGCACTTATGTCACAATCAGAAAACAGATCTGGCTTCTGTGTGTGTGGGTGTGCGTGTGTGTGTGTGTGTGTGTGTGTGTGTGTGTGTTGTAGGACAACAGACTGAAAAGCCAATGTGAGCTCTATTTTTTTCTTGCATTGTGTACACATTTTTCATTGTTATTTCTGGTACCATAATGCTCTCAATGAATGCTATAAAATTGGCTTCAACAAACCATAGCTTTGAACAACTGTAGTGAAAAATGGGGGAAGAAATAAGTGATAGGATCCAAGGGAAACTACTCCTATTTGGTCCTGAAATTATTTCAGTAAAGACTAAAAATAAAATTAAAAAAAGAAGTTCAACAAATAAAAAAGGAGCTATATTACTATAAATTTAAAGATCCCATTGTATTCTTCAGTACATGATAGTATAAGTAAACAGCACTGGGTGTTATACACAAACAATGAATCATGGAACACTACATCGAAAACTAATGATGTACTGTATAGTGACAAACATAACACAATAAAAAAGAAACTATGTATTCAGAGATAAATGTATTTTTTGTTTGTTTGCATCATGCTTTTCTCTATCTTGCATGATGCACAACAAGATATTTTTGTACCCTTCACAATAAGGCCTTAATAGCCACTTTCTAAATAATAAGAAAAACAGATTAGCACAATGCAGAATTTCACTTGTTAAAAAATCAATTTGAATGGGGAGGGTTTGTGCTATGGTGAGTGCTGTGAAAGGTGTAAGCCTGATGATTCACAGACCTGTACCCCTGGGGCAAATAATAATAATAAAGAAATCAATTTGAAGATGTAATTCCTTCTATGAATTCTAGAGTTTTCAGCAAACCAACTCATAAAATCTAAATAATCTTATAGCCTATTTTACTAGTGGCTCATCACAGACTGTTGAAAAAGAGTAATGTTAATGTTGGTGAGTCTTTGACTGCTAATGGATAGGTTTGTATAAGTCAAAACACTCAGGGTTTTGGCTACATTTTAAAAAATAATGGAAAATCTTGGAAAATAATGCTGGCAGTGTGTAACTGATCATGCAATTCCTTCAATTATGATAAAAAGACATAAACTTTCCGAAATAGAAAATAGTGTCTTATTTTCTTTTATTTATTTATTTATTTATTTGACAGAGAGAGATTACAAGTAGGCAGAGAGGCAGGCAGAAAGAGAGAGAAGAGGAAGCAGGCTCCCCGCTGAGCAGGGAGCCCAATGCGGGACTTGATCCCAGGACCCTGAGATCATGACCTGAGCCAAAGGCAGAGGTTTTAACCCACTGAGCCACTCAGGCGCCCCTTATTTTCTTTATAGCATTAATATCAGATATAATTTCTAAGTTTCAAGTTTTAAAACTTGAAAGCACATTTTCTTATTTTATTTTTTTTCAAAAAACCTTTTATATATTTGAAGAAACTTCATGTTGTTTACCTTGGCTTTGTGGTTTTAAAAAAAATTTTCAGACACATATATATTATTTATTGTATAAAATGTAGTGGTTGTATAATATATTTTTGTAGTTTTTCTAAATCAGCTTCACAGCATTATTTTGTGAGATAAAATAAATTGGTAACACTCTCTAATGAAATTTTATTCTGAGGTTAATATATTGCACTAACTATAATTTAGTGAATTCCCAGATTTGGCTGAATATTATCATCATTCATACCTATGCAATCAGAATCTTTCAGGATACTCTGCATTGTAAAGGCATGCCTGAGAGATCCCAATGTTCATTAAGGTTTGTGAACCACTGAATTAATCCAATGATGATTCTTCTTTTTACTTCTTGCTTTGATAAAATCAAGCTCATGCCATTCTCTGCCCATTTCTTCCTTATCCTCACACCATCACACTAGTTCATTGCTTTTAACACCCTGGCCCACAGACTTAGCCAGAGGTGTGCCTCAAACTGTTGCCTGTGATTCTCTTGTGCCCATGCCCTCCTGTTTCCTTGAGACTCTTTCTATCTTTTGTGTTTTGAGTCCTTTTACAAAGAGTCTGAAATACTCCTGAAGTGCAGTCTCATACCTGTACTTTCTACTCAATAAACAATGACTTAATCCTCTATCTACCATGCTTCCTGTTTCCAGTAAGTGGAATCCAGTGCAAGAAGCAATTTAGTTGGGGGACAAATAATGCTGAGGGTGCTCCAAAACCAAGTTTCATACAGGAAGAGGGTGGGTGAGAATATCTCCACTACCGTCTATACATTAATGCATGTATGACTGCAGACTGTAACACTAAGTGTCCTCTCACATCTCCAACTGGTTGAAGAGATACTCTATGCTTTTGTTTTATAACATTTGTGTTCTGTGTTTCTGTAAAATTTGATGTCATAATTACAGAAGAAAAATAGGTAATAGGTAGTTAGGTAAGTAGACAGATGATTGATGATTGATAGGCAGATAGATGATAGATAGATAGATAGATGATAATAGATACATAGATGATGATGATGATAGATAGATAGATAGATAGATAGATAGATAGATAGATGATAGATAGATAGATAGATAGATAGATAGATAGATAGATAGATGATAGATAGATAGATGATAACAGGTCTTATGAATAAGGCTAAGTGTAACCAAACCCATTAGAAGCCAGAATTGTATATAAGACAATGGACTTCCCACCCATTTAGACCAACTTAACTAGTTAGATTTCTAGACTGAATTATAGACTTCTCTAAATAGACTTACTAATACATTCTGAATTTATGCCAAAAGCTCCTAGTAGGTAGGATGACCCCCAGATGAATAAAGAACATACGGTTCTTTGGTTGTTTTTATATTTGTTTTTTTTTTCCCCATTCAACAGACTGGAACCAGACTTCATACGGGCCTCTAGATCCCAAAGACAACAATGAAGCGGACATGATTTTACCTATTGTTCTGAAGTACCTCTGCCCTGTGTACATTTCTTTCTTTGGTCTTGGTGCAGTTTCTGCTGCTGTTATGTCATCAGCAGATTCTTCAATCTTGTCAGCAAGTTCCATGTTTGCCCGGAACATCTATCAGCTTTCGTTCAGACAAAATGTAAGAATCATTTTTTCAGATACAATAGTATTGTTGTTGTTGTCATCATTGTATTTATTGTGTCTGTAGTATTATATACTTATTAATATTCTATATTAAAATCAGACCCTAGTTTGATTAAGCACACATGGTTAAATAATGCTGAATTTTAAATTGTACATAAACATTTTTAATGCATGTTATCATTCAGGTTGGTATAGAAGGGAACAAATCAACACTAGCATTTTTCGAGAGGTACAGTCATATTGTTATAATTTACATTGCTTGTTTTTCTAATGCAAGAGTCATGAAACCTAAAATATCGAAAAACTTTGAGTTTAATCAAGTATGATAAAAAGCTTGAAGCAGGACATAGTAAGTTATTTCGTGGATATTTGTGCAGCATCTGTCCCACTCTTCACTTGAACTCCCTATTCTACACTGGTAAGAAAATTGCCTCTCAGTGTGATTGACCTTATTGAATCAAGTTGATGAAGAGCTGTGCTGTTGTGTCACTGAGGAGCCAATAGCCCCTATTCACCTTCTTCCTTCACTTAGGCTTTGTCTTCCTCTAGTTTTTCTAGGTCATAGTGAACAAAATGGTCCCACTTCTTTTTAAGGTGGCTGGACTTAAAGATGGTAGGACTCCCAGGAAAGAGCAAGCAAGGGTGGGCCATGCCTCCTCACAGCCACATAGGAATTATTCCTTAATATGTAAACTATGTGAAATCCTTTCTTGCATTATTATTCCCCTATGACAGCACACTAGCTCACCTCACCTCTCCCACGCACATGCAGAGAAAGGTGTAGCTGCCCGAGCTTCCACACATGGCACACAGAAACCCCTCCCAAAGTCCCGCCAGGGAGGCCACCTAGATGGCTTGCTTCCTGTGCTTCGTTTAAGCTGATTTTGCCCACATCAAACAGTGTGAACCAGGGGAATTGTTGAGACCAGTTTTATTTTATTTTTTTTAAAGATTTTATTTATTTATTTGACACCGAGAGAGAGATTACAAGTAGGCAGAGAGGCAGGCAGAGAGACAGGGAGAGGAGGAAGCAGGATCCCTGCTGAGCAGAGAGCCTGATGTGGGCCTCGATCCCAGGAGGCTGAGATCATGACCTGAGCTGAAAGCAGAGGCTTTAACCCACTGAGCCACCCAGGTGCCCTAGACCAGTTTTAAAGCACAGAGAGTCATCTCACTCTTCACCTAAATGAGCCAATCCACTGTGTGAAAAGCTGTCACTGTGGCAATTTCTTGCAGGCATCAGACAAGGAAATCATCTGGGTCATGCGAATCACAGTGTTTGTGTTTGGAGCTTCTGCCACAGCCATGGCCTTACTAACGAAGACCGTGTACGGGCTCTGGTACCTCAGCTCAGACCTTGTTTATATCATCATCTTCCCCCAGCTGCTCTGTGTGCTCTTCGTGAAGGGAACCAACACATATGGGGCTGTGGCAGGTTATGTGTCTGGCCTTTTCCTAAGAATCACCGGTGGGGAGCCATATTTGTACCTGCAGCCCTTGATCTTTTACCCTGGTTATTACGCTGATAAGAATGGCATATATAATCAGAGATTCCCATTTAAAACCCTCGCCATGGTTACCTCGTTCTTGTCCAACATTTGCATCTCCTATCTAGCCAAATACCTGTTTGAAAGTGGAAGCTTGCCGCCCAAATTAGATGTGTTTGATGCTGTTGTCGCAAGGCACAGTGAAGAAAACATGGATAAGACAATTCTGGTCAAAAATGAAAATATTAAATTAGATGAACTTGCACCTGTGAAGCCCCGGCAGAGCATAACTCTCAGCTCAACTTTTACTAATAAGGAGGCCTTCGTCAACATCGACTCCAGCCCAGAAGGATCTGGGACTGAAGATAATGCGTAATGACCTCATCAAAATAAAATACTGCTTTCACAAACAAAGCGCCACAGCAGGCTAGTCCAGGAGGGTGGGGTTGCAGCATATAAAAAAATGTACTTTAAAAACAAACAGCATTCAGGAGGACAAAAATCCATATAAAAGTGCAATTGCACAAATGCAAGCCAAGCGAGAAAGAAGCATCTGTAAAAGCAACAGCTTGCTTTCTCATCGATATTTCTCATCCTCATTCAGTTCTGACTCTAGTTAGTTTTGTTAAGTATTCAAAATTGAATTAAGCTCCCCTCAAAGAACAGAGGGACAAACAGAGTATTTATCTTTATTCTGAAAAAAAGAAGTAAATACGAAAGAGCCAAGGAAATTAGGTGGACTTGATTCGGACCTTGTCTGCTAATGCACTACTGAGTCTAGTTTATTGTCACAGTGAAGTCAGGAGAGGAACTTGCCATCACTCCAATGAATGGTGCAACAAATTAACCACTGATTGTCTTGATGTGATGATTAATTCCTTCTTTCATGTTTTTAACTAGAAAATTTGCTGAATATGCAATTTGTTTCTCTCTTTGAAGTGGCACGTTTTATTGTGAGCACAGACAAAGCAAACACACAGAAAATATTGTGTTGTGTCATTTCTTTAGGTGCAAGGTAATAGGAAAGTAGAATCCATCTTCGTAGAGGAGCACTGTAGGGGAGTGTGTCTAACAGCTACCATATGCATTGAGACATTGTACCTGGAGAATGGAAGTCATGATTATTAGGCAACCTTAAAGCAATAAATCAAGAAGGCTATTAAGCAGAAAGTGACAGGAAGAAGAGTGGGTTTTTACCTTCATCTGAAGCTTATGTAGTTTTGCTTCATGATAAAAGAAGTAATGTCTTGGCTTCCTATATAACCTGGTATTGGAAGTGAAATTAAGCCATATACAAGGTGAGGTAGCAGTGTAGCACCAATTAAGGTTAATGAGAGGTAAACAGCACCTCCTGATAAAACTAGAAAAACAAAACCCTCTTAATTTTGAAAATTCGTTCATGAGCACGATTTAGTGTTAGTAGAGTGACTCTGCAGCACTTTTTGCAAAAGCCAGTCTTAGGTACTAGATAAATCACCACTACGGAGAGTAGATAGTGAATTTCAAAATTCAGAAGGAAGCAGAAAGTAAAAATAAGTCCTAAAGGGAAAAAGCCATCAATTTTAACATTTGGTGTCCACATTAACTTTCATGAGGTTGGTCATTAAATATTATTTTCTCCTTTTCTGGAGTTAAAAAATACATGTGTGTGTGTGTGTGTGTGTGTGTGTGTGTGTGTGTGTGTGTAACACACACACATATATAGAATATACATATATGCAATGGTTTGTACCCATTTTAGAATTTTAAATTCTTTCTCAGAGGTCACATTATAGAAATAACCAGAGCTGTGTCTACAAAAACAGAGTGAATTGATGAGCTAAAAAATTATCTGAGCATTTGATCCAATAAGGAAAGGCAACATGACTTATTTAAACTAAAGCACATTGTCCAAAAACATTTGTTTTGCAATTCATAGACAAAATGAAGTTAATTCAGTGTTCAAAATTAAGTATAAAAGTTGTGCTCAGGGAGCTAGAATTCCTTTTTCTAAAAAAAATTATAGTTGTCTGAAAGCACCAAATAATGTATCTCTTATTAAATGAGTTAAATTCACAGGGTAATTTTTTAAATATGAATTAAATAATTTCATATGTTGTAATGTCCCATATTTTAATGCTTTATCAAAACGTAGAGAATATTATGTTGGATTCAGAATCTTTATAGAAGACCATCTATGGTTAAGTGAAAAGAGAATTCTTTTCACTCATCTATTTGCTCAGAATTTTTTTATGCCTAGTACATAATGGAGTACTTGGAAGGAGCACATTTTTGGAGCTGGTAAGTGTGGGAAACCCAAGATTTTCAGACAAGGATGGAGAGAAGAACCCAGAGCAGGAAACTCACAAAGGACAAAGTACAATGATGGAAACATTTGGCATGGAAAAGTGATGACTTGTTGGGGACTGCTGTTCCTCATACCTCTGCTCCTTCAGATGCACCATGCTGTCCAGCACACTACCTGAATAATTGTTTTATGCACTCCATCACCCTGAGTTTTTGTTTCAACCTATTTAGGCACCAACTTCCATGGAAGACATCACCCATATTGTAATAAAATACAACAGGGATTTAGTCTCTTTGAAGATGTTATAGTTTATAATTTTACTGGGCAATGGTTATCCAAATATGTTCAGATATGTGCAATAAGCATATTTTTAAATACAGTGAAATAGAATAAATATTAACAGTGAAAATTCTTCCATTCCATTCATTTTGTAATAATAGAAAGACAAGGAGGGGGGAAGGGTTTATCTTGTCCAGAATATTAAAAACTAGATCACTTAAATAATATAATCCAAGAAATATTGTCCTATTTTTATTTCACATGTTATTTCATACCTACTCTCAAACTAGATTTACAAAAAAGCTAGTTTAGTATAAAATCCACCAATAAATGTGCTAAATATTAGTCAGATGATTTTTTAAAAGGACAAAAATGTTGATGATCAAAGGGAATAAAACAACGATCACAGGGTTGTTAGGCACATTCACACACACATTTCCCCATTTCCAGGGAAGGAACAAAGTTGTGACTCTCAGAAGACAATGCCTTATGCTCATCTCTCCTCTGTTTTGACATCATTGATAAAGCTGGTGGCTTTGTATTCTTCCAGCCTCACTCAGTGGATCTAACTTTCAAAAACCCATTCTCGATGAAAATAAAACAAAATAAACATTTTAGACACTGGCTATATTAACCTCTGGAGGCAATACCTGTGGATAAAGCATTACAATAAAACACATATTTTATTTTCATACTTCTACAATAATTGTAACATGTTTTTTTGGGTAATTTTAGTATGTTTTGCTCCACACATATTTTCCAAAACATCAAGCTTATAGCTGGACTGAAAATTCAACAAACTTTCAAACACTCAATGTCAAAATTCAACTTTGTTGCTACTGTTAAAAAGTAATGAATTTTATGTGAATGTCAAATGAATGTAAGCTTGAAATAAGTGAAGCTAATGTAATGGCTATTAGCTGTTTTATTTGGAAATAATGAATTGGCATTGTATTTTAAACATAAAGTGTGACTTTTTCTTTTTAGTCTCTGAGAAAATTTATTTCTGCATAATGTATAATTTATTGTAAGTTGGCTACTGAACAGATACATATAATGGTTCTAAACATATATTTTTGTCTGTCAAGATATTATATAAAGTGTGCTTAAAATAAGTAGATTTGCAGCTATACATGTAAATGTTTTCAATATAATGGTATTGTATTAAATTGTGCTGGTGCAATTCAGGAGATCATTGTCTAGGTTTGGCTTTTTGCGGCCCTCTCTTAAAACAAATATAAGTGGTGCTTGGAAACAACTATGCAATGGAATTAAAATAGCCATCTCACTGCTAGAACATATAAAAATATTAAATGGCAATGTTGTACCTTGCATAAATCTTAGGGCAATATGTGATATTATAGCTCAAAAAATATGAATTATTGTTCCTGGAAAAGAAGTTATGCCACTGCACACAGGCCTTTCTTTGAGTCAAGCAAGTCAGTGGATAGGATATCTATTCTAATTATTGATCTAGGATACACAAGAGATCACTAAGTAAAGAACTGTCCTTATTATGTTCTAACTATATACTTTATATCTCTTTTTTTAAAGATTTTATTTATTTATATGACACAGAGAGAGAGAGATTACAAGTAGGCAGAGAGGCAGGCAGAGAGAGAGGAGGAAGAAGGCTCCCTGCTGAGCAGAGAGCCCGATGCGGGCCTTGATCCCAGGACCCTGGGATTATGACCTGAGCTGAAGGCAGAGGCTTTAACCCACTGAGCCACCCAGGCGCCCTATACTTTATATCTCTTAATAACTCTCTCAAAGTGTCTTGAAAAGTATGGTTATATATATATATCCTCAGAAGAACTTTGGCCTCTTACACCTTAATCATAAGCATTTGTGCCTTTGGATATATAGGGAGAGGAGGGACCTAGAATGAGCTTAAGAATGAATGAAGGAAAGAATGAGTAGCTACAGGAAGAAATATGTCAGTTTGTCATTATGGACACATTTCTGAAGATCCTGTATTTTGCTTTATCACAAAGCTATACTGCAGAGGAAAGTATTAGGAGCTAGAAAAGACAATGTGTTTTGGAGTCTGTGTATGCTTTCTTCATTTTAACCTTAGTGTTAAGAGAGTTTAATTTGATCATTAGCATTCTCCTTTAAGACAGAGGTCCAAAGAGTTACAAGATCATAATAAATGATTACTTCTTCATATTTTATACAGTCACCCAAAGAAGAACCCCCAAACAGCAAAAACAGTATTTAAGTTCTTTATAATCAAGAAGTATATGGTAATTTTGTTTGGGTTTTTGGTTGGAAAGCTATGGTTATCAATTTAAAATAAATACCACCTTATGTATTTTGGAGCTGTCAGTTTATGAATTTTTCAGCTAGGAGTAGTTAAAAACATAAACCAGATAAGACCAAAATAATATAATGACAGAGTAGTGGGTATTAATGAAAGAAATAACTGAAAATGGCCACCCAGTGCTGCTGCAAAATCCAGCTGGAGTGAGGGAGCCACAGCACAGGAATGGCTTGGCTTCACTGGCCTCTGGCCTGACTGTAGCATAACTTGGAAGACAGTAGGTAAGAGTAGAAATGCAGAGGAAGCACGTATGGCTTCAAATAGCTGCTCTGCCTCCGATTGAGGATCTCAACAGTCATAATCTTAGTCAAGGCATGTAACTTCTATAGCTTCAATTTCCCAAATGAGAATTGTATTTATCTGTTACTAGGCTGAAATTATAGGATACCTTAAAGGTTATGTGGTAGATAGAACACACTTAACAAGCGTAAAGATATGGAACTATAAAAAAACACAGATCTCCAACTGGAAGAATTGGACAAAACACATCTAGCTATTTGGGAAATTATTTTGTCTGTGAATCTTGTCATATTCCACTAGTTTTTTTTTATTTTATTTATTTATTTGACACAGAGAGAGATTACAAGTAGGCAGAGAGGCAGGCAGAGAGACAGGGAGAGGAGGAAGCAGGCTCCCTGCTGAGCAGAGAGCCCAATGCAGGCCTCGATCCCAGGATGCTGAGATCATGACCTGAGCCGAAAGCAGAGGCTTTAACCCACTGAGCCACCCAGGAGCCCCATATTCCACTAGTTTTAAGCGTGGATTCTAAATTAGGGATGAAGAAAGAAAAGCCATGTTTTAAAGTACATTGACATTTAGGTTATATTTGCTTTATTTGGCTTTCCAAGGACCTAATGTAAAAGAATTTTAGTGCTGCTCTGCACGCACCGCATGTATGCGGTTAATGTATGAATATGAACTTAACAAGGAGTGACAAAGTCTGTGGGAAAGTTTATCTCATTATTTGTGTGGGAATTTTCAGGCAATACCACCACCAAGAGTACTTTGTGCTCAGAGTAAGAAATGGAAGGTCGATGGGTGATTTGGGAAAGTCTATCAAAAGTTTCTTTAGTTTGCCTATTTTGTGTATTTCTGGTCATCCCGTTTAAAAGCATCACATGACTCAAACAATTTTTTTAAAATTAAAAAAATGATAGGAGATTGAAAAAGCAAATTTTGTTTTTTGAAAACCACTCTAAGCTAGGCTTCAAAGCTCATAAAAATTTATGTTAGAGTGGGAGTGGAAATGTGCTGATGGACGCCAATAGAAATTAACATGAAATTTAAAAATATCAGGATCAAGAAAGCATTGCAAACCATATTACTCTATTTAAGCAAAGATGTCCTGAGCACAGATGGCCATGGGCATAAAATATAAGCTATGACTTGAGTGCAGGGAGCACTTTGAGTTGAACGCATGCAAAGCAATTGCAGCCCAACCACATTTGTTTGTGTTCACAGAGCGTGATAGATACAATAGATGCCACATGATCTATCTTCTATTACTCAGTGTTGAGTTAACATTTAGCCTTCAGAAAAAATCTAACCCACATAAGCTTCCATCTCATAACAACTTGCTTTTCACTTCATTTTAGTTTTTAGAGTAAAATTTCTATTAGGTAACACTATGTTTAGTAAGTATTTTCTACATTTCACTTTTCAGAGAAAGCTATGAAGCTCCAGTAAACCAGTTCCTACTAGAGATTTTAAAACATAATATAAAATAAAACCATCTATCTGACTATGTAGCCTTGTGCATATTTGATTCAGTCTTCTATTGTTTTTATGCCTATTATCTACAAAATAATTCTAAGATCACTGTTTTTAGGAAGATGACTAGAAAAAACCTTAAAATTAATTTTAGCTCATTCTGCCTTCTAATTAAAGAAAAAAATTAGAGAATTTTAAACAATAAAGCCTGAAATGAAACAAATTTTCAAAATTTGTGTTGCTGACCTATTAGGAATTCTACTTTCTTAACTTCATCCCCAATTGAACAAGAAGTTAGGAGATATTACCCTTCATTCGTGGTTTAATCTTTGATAAGCTAATTGACCTTTCTTGGTGTGGAGTAATTTTCTGTAAACGATGATTTTAGAGCATCTCTCTGGCCTTGAATTTAATAACTACATGAGTATACATCTTTCCTCCAAAATAAGTCCAAACATACTTCATTACTCATCTTGGAACTATTCAAATTATCAAATTTCCTGGATCTCAAATTCCTCATTTGCTGTGAACTAAAGTATTATGGGAATGGCAAGAGAAAATTGTGGTGATGGACCTATTCTCTAACTTGACTGTGGCACTGGTTATGCAAATCAATACATCTGACACAACTTCATAGAACAATAGAAACAAGACTTCCCTTCTCTCAGTGTTCCTGTGAGTCCAAGCTTTCTGAAACTCTAAATACCGTGAGCATTAGCTCTGACGCCATTTTTCTAGTTAATTAATCTTACCCAAAGTGTAAGAANTTTCTGAAACTCTAAATACCGTGAGCATTAGCTCTGACGCCATTTTTCTAGTTAATTAATCTTACCCAAAGTGTAAGAAAACTTTTTTTTTTTTTAAAGATTTTATTTATTTATTTCACAGAGGGAGAGAGATCACAAGGGGGCAGAGAGGCAGGCAGAGAGAGAGAGAGGGGGAAGCAGGCTCCCCGCTGAGCAGGGAGCCCGATGCGGGCCTTGATCCCAGGACCCTGAGATCATGACCTGAGCCGAAAGCAGAGGCTTTAACCCACTGAGCCACCCAGGCGCCCAAGAAAACTTCTTTTATACCAAATGACCAAAACTTCTCCTATGCCAAATGAATACTCACAGTAGGGCTCCGGATTCCACCCAAGGATGTCAGGAACACTGGAGTGTTCTCTTACTACATATTTACATTTCAAGAGAAATGAAGCTAAGAACTGGGAGGAGTCTCTAGATCATAAAAGCCAAATTTTGAGTTTTTCTGAATTTGGAGAGATTTTCTTTAAATCTCAAAGAGTTGGAATTAGGACCCGTGCCCTTTAATTCCTTCCAAGGAGACAGCTGTGCTCTTCACCTCTCTAAACAAAGAAAAGTTGTTTTCCTTATCTCTCATCTGTAGAGTATTCACATCGAGTGTCATACACCATTGCCATACTTTTTATGAATGAGGTACCCCAAATGATCACCCAGTCTTGTTGCCTATTACAGTAATTGTGTCTCCTATCTACTGATAATTGAGTACCTCCATTTGGACTCTACTGTTTGTTTTGTTTGTTTGTTTGTTTTCTATTGTTTTTAAGATTTTTATTTATTTATTTGAGAGAAAGTGAGAATTACAGAGATCACAGAAGAAGGGCAGGGGTAAGAAGTGGACTCACTGCTCAGCAGGGAACTGGATGGGGGACTCAATCTCAGGACCCTGAGATCATGACTTAGCCAAAAGTAGAGGGTTAAGTGACTGAGTCACCCAGGTGCCCCAAGGACTCTACTATTTCGTGGCCTTCTCTCTTATCACTCTAACTGCTCTCAATGAGCCCTTGCTACCATCTGCTTTGGTATACAAAGGAAAGCACCACTTAATTTCCAGCACTACTGTGTATTCCACTCCAGTAAGCCCACTTCCCAGAATGTTTTAATCTTTCTTCTACTATCTAATATGGCAATTCTGGTATTTCAACTTCACTGAGCCAGGTCAAAACATTTTCATGTTTCTAGAGCCATCCTAGTAATGAGTTCACACCATTTCCAGGGGTCCTTGCCAGAGATCCTGTACCTTAGGCAAGTGCTCCATCAATAAACTTCTCATCTGGAAGAGGTACCAAAAACCAAGTATACAACACAGTCTTGTCATCGGCCACATAAGTGCTGACATGGTGACCACATGAATGAAGTGGCTATGGTGGTGTGAATATATGCTATAGATGAGATTGGCAGCATAGGTTCCTTTTTATCAAGCTGATCTAGATACTACTCCCCAAATATCTCGTCTACCAGGAACTGAGACTAACAGAGTTGTTATATGATATCATTCCTTGAAGCAACCAACAGTCCACATGATGGTGAGTTGATTTCATTGGGTTTCTTCCACTCTGGAAGAGTAATCAATGAATTCTGAATAGAAAATGAATTCACACACACACACACACACACACACACACACACACACACATATATATTATAATATAATATACATTATAAATATTGGTATATAGATATTGGTATACTTGGTATGGGTTGACTTTCTTGACAGCATCTCCAACTAAGAGATTAACAACTTTCTTTGGAGGTTGCTCCTCCAAAACAGGATCCCTCATAACTTCACATCAAACCAAGGGACCTACTTTACAACAAAGGGGGTATGCAAGTAGGCTTATGTCCATGAGATTCTTTTTTTTAAGATTTTATTTATTTATTTGAGAGAGAGAGAGAGCATGAGAGGGGAGAAGGTCAGAGGGAGAAGCAGACTCCCCATGGAGCTGGGAGACCAATGTGGGACTCGATCCCAGGACTCCGGGATCACAACTTGAGCCAAAGGCAGTCACTTAAACAACTGAGCCACCCAGGCGCCCCTGTCCATGAAATTCTTTAGTCAGGTTCTACAGCATATAACCCAGAGCCTTTCTGCTTGTCAGAGTATAATAACCTTTTGAAAGTACAACTGAAACACTGCTTCAGAGGAAAGACTTTATGATAATACAGTACCATCTTCTAGGATGCAGTATACACCTTGGATTAAAGAACTTTACCTGGTGCTGTATGCCCAGTAGGAAAAACAAATGTGTCTGGGGAAGTAGAACTGACCCTACTAACTGACCCAATGGGGAATTTGTGCTACCTATCCCTATAGCTCTGAGTTCTGCATAGTTGGAAATCCTGACCCCAAAGGAGAATCACATCTACCAATGAAACCAGCAAGAATCTCATTACATTAAAAGCTACCACTGTCACCTGAGCACTTTGAGCTCATTTACCAAGGTCTAGCAGGCAAGAAGAAAAGTTATCCATCTTAACAGGGATATTGATCCTGACTGTGAGATGGAGCTAGAACTACTTTTATCCAGTGAGAGCAGGGAGGAATACATTTAGCACCCAAGTGACTACTCTGTGCCTTTTGGTATTCTCTTTCTTACTTGAGAGGATAAAAATGGACAAATTCAGCAAATATGCCTGAAAAGGGACATGGTGTCCCATCTGTAGATACCTCAGGAATGAAGTTTGCAAAAGTCACCACCAGCAGACTTGCTAGAGAGGGAATTTAAGATATCTAGCACAGAAGGGAGATAATGAGTTTTAGTCATGGCCCTGAAAGCAGGTGCCCTGGTAGGGCTGTAGTTGTTTCCCCTTGTTTTCCTTTTCCAAGTTTTCCCAGAAAAAGAGGTGCACTGAAATCTTGAAAAAGTTTGCTAAAATTTCTGGACCTCTAAGTAATGTTTGTCTATTCCCTCCTTCCAGGTGGTTCTTCAGTCCACCTTGGAACATTCTGGTGAAGGATACTCATCAACTCCTGAGTCAGCCTACTCAATTATTACAAAGTTCCTACTATTTAACATGTATTCATTTTATTGAACAAAATTTGCATTTCTCTTCAACTTAAAACAAAAACTTTATCTATGCCACAAAGTGAAAATTAACCTCCCTACCCACAATTCTGAAGGAAAAAGGTAACAGAAAAGATACTCTTGCCACTCAAAGAGGTACAGACGATGCCATATGGACAGTAACAAATAATCTGACTAATATAGTAAATTCCTGTCATCTTTTGTCTTCATGGGAAAAAATGTAGCTAATGTACTAAAAAATGATGAATTGTAAGATAGCAATTCAGAAAGAGAGGTCTTTGTCATATGTTCCATTTACAGCAAACACAAATTCAAGTCAATATGCTTTCATATAATTTGCCATCTTGAAGAGATGACAAAGGAAAATTCCACCACACCACATGAAGTCAAAAGTTATCCACACGAGTTTTCAAAATCCCACTGTGCTGGTCCCTCCCTATGTCCCTTCTCTGTCTTTCTCTTCCAAAATTTCTGGCCATGACCTCTCTGTGACTCTCTCTTGCCTTTTCTTCCTCATGGACAAAGAGATTCAGCAATTTTATTTTTTGTCTTCATGAGACCTATATCTTCTCTCTCTACTTGGATGAGCATAACAAAGATGGCAAACCTACAAAAGCCCTTTTTAGACCAAGAGAAATGTAGGACACTACATTTTTATAAATGTAACATGTAAAATGTATAAAAAACACTTCCATTTTTATAAAAATGTATTTTCCCAATATTTGGGCATGTCAACTCTGCTAATATTCTAAGAGTACTACATTCTTGTGGTATCTAAAACCATATTCAGGCATGTCTACAAAATCTAGAGCTAAAATAAACTAAAACAACAGGAAAAAAGAGAATGCTTTTAATTTTACAGACAAAAGCCTTTGCTTATCAAAGACCATGGTTATAAGATACCATATTCTGTGAATTAATCTCTCCCTCTTCACTGAAGGAATAACTTCCATGAGAGCATGAACTCATCCATCATTTATGTGGAAGCTATTTATCTCATCTGGCCTCTTGCCTATAGAAAAAGGTTGCTGATTTCAGACATATCTTACAAAGGACTTCAGATAATTCAGGGGAAGTGTCTTAATTTATGTTCTTTATAAATATGTCAAAAATTGAATTGAATAGAGAGGAATCAAACCATGAGACTCCTTGCCTTTGCCCTTTGTAGTTCCCTTACTAGAGATATTTCAGCTAATTAAGGGTACAGAAGAAACAAAACTGTACACATATTCTATTCTGGTTTTTATTATACAAGAATAGATGTGAACAGAAGCCAATCCAATTTCCTAAAAAAAACTATTTTGTCCATATTAATCCAGTTGTTATACAAAGAAAACTTACCGATGCTTAGAGAATTATAAAACTCAGCTATCTCTCCTCTGAGGATATTAGTAAGTCCACAGGTCAGAAGTATCATTCCAAGTATTACCTAGTACGAAATTAGTATGCTTGGTTAGCCAACATAAAGGCTCTAAGACTCTTAAGGCTATATCTGGGGTGGAAAGAGAATCATTTATTCAGAGGAGCAGCAAGATGGCAGAGGAGTAAGAGACCGATTANGAGGAGTAGGAGACCGATTATCATCAGGTCCCAGGAATTCACCCAGAGAGCTATCAAACCATTCTGAACACCTACAAATTCCACCAGAGATCGAAGAGAAGAAGAGCAGCAATTCTAGGAACAGAAAATTGACCGCCTTCCGGAAGGTAGGACGTGCGGAGAAGTGAATCTGAGGCGACCGGAATATAGACCCGGGGGGAGGGGCCGGCTGCCGGCAAGGGAGCGAGCAGCGGAGCACAGACTCGGAGCTGTTAGAAGTCAGCTCCACTGAGGGATGTTGCCCCAAAGACTNCCAAGCGGGGGGTGAAGCCCCTGCAGGGACAGTGTGGTCTCAGGACCCACGGGGACACAAAAAGACCAGGGGTGTCTGAGCGCGACCGAGCTCCCAGGTCTCAGAGAGAAGCCGGCGGGAGAGACGGAGCTGAGCTGAGGTGTCTCTCAGCTCGGGGTTACCTTGGGCTGTGATCTGAAGCACAGCCGGGCCACTGACCTGTGAGCGGGACCCCATGGGCGGCAGACCCAGAGAGACCCCCTCCTTCCTCTTCCTGGAGGAGCGGTGCAGGAGCAGCTGCAGGAACCTGCCAGGTTTGGAGATTCTAAACGGGGCCACGCCAGAGATAGAGACACTCGGTCACAGGCCAGGTGAGCTCGGAGAGCGGCCAGAGACCAGGAGACAGGAGGGACTGCTTTTCTCTGAGGCGCACTGAGGACTGAGGCCCCAGGCTCTTGGCTCCTCCGGGTTGGAGACTGGGAGCTGCCATTTTCAGTCCTATCCTCCAAGGAGGTATGGAAAGCATTCAGGGAACAAAAGCTCCCGAGAGAGAACCCGAGCTGATTACTTAGCCTGGCCCCTGGCTAGGGCGGTGGGAATCCGCCTCGGGCAGAGACACTTGAGAATCACAGCAACAGGCCCCTCCCCCAGAAGACCAAGGGAAAAAAAAATCCAGTCAAAGTCAAGTTCTAGATTGCTAAACATTGTGGAACTCCAGAACTACGGAAAAGCGATGGATTCAATCCATGGTTTTTTCCCCATGATTCTTCATCGTTCAAAGTTAAATTCATTGATCTTTTTTCTTTGAATTTTTTTCTTACTTTTTTCTTTTAAAATTTTTCCCTTTTCCTATTTTAACGTTCTTAACTCTTATATCATATAAACAATTTTTATTCTTTTTTTAAAATTTCATTGTTATAATCATATTTTATCCCTTCATTGTTTTTAACCTTATTTTTTTTTGGATATGTATAGGGTCTGTTCAATTCACCAATCTAATAGATATAGATAGATAGAGATAGAGATATAGTCATNTATAGAGATAGATTCATAGACAGACATAGATATAGAAACAGAAATAGATAATATAGATATAGAATTTTGTTTTATTCATTTTTGTTTGTTTTGTTGTTATATGATTTTGTGGTTTTGGTTTTGTTTTGTTTGTCTGTTAATGGTTTTGGTTTTTTTTTTCCTCTTACTTTTCTCCCCAATTCCAGGTCTCTTCTGAGTAGGTTAGTGTACATTTCTCTGGGGTCATTGCTACCCTTTAGTATTTAGTTCACTCATCCATCTATTCCTATATGCATAAAATGACAAGTCAGAAAAAATCAACACAAAAAAAAGAACAAGAGCCAGTAATGACGGCTAGGGACCTAATCAATGCAGACATTAGTAATATGACAGAACTAGACGATTCTTAAGGTGCTGGCTGGGCTTGAAAAAAAAATGGAAGAAAATAGAGAAGCTGTCTCTAAAGAAATAAAAGACCTTTCTGGAGAAATAAAAGAACTAAAATCTAACCAAGCTGAAATCAAAAAAGCTATTAATGAGGTGCAATTGAAAATGGAGGCTCTTACTGCTAGGATAAATGAAGCAGAAGATAGAATTAGTGATTTAGAAGACAAAATGTCAGAGAAAAAAGAAGAGGATGAAAAGAGAGACAAACAACTACTGGACCATGAGGAGAGAATTCGAGAGATAAGTGATGCCATAAGACGAAACAATATTAGAATAATTGGGATCCCAGAAGAGGACGAGATTGAGAGAGGGCCAGAAGGTATATTGGAGCAGATCTTAATACAGAATTTCCCTAATCTGGCAAAGGGAACAAGCATCAAAATCCAGGAGGCACAAAGAACCCCAACCAAAATTAATAAAAATAGGTCCAAACCCCGTCATCTAATAGTAAAACTTACCAGTCTTAGTGACAAAGAGAAAATCTTGAAAGCAGCTCGGGACAGGAGGTCTATAACATACAATGGTAGAAATATTAGATTGTCAGCAGACCTATCCACAGAGACCTGGCAGGCCAGAAAGAGCTGGCATGATGTATTCAGAGCACTAAACAAGAAAAATATGCAGCCAAGATTACTATATCCAGCTAGGCTGTCACTGAAAATAGAAAGAGAGATAAAAATCTTCCACGACAAACAAAAACTCAAGGAATTTGCAAACACTAAGCCAGCTCTACAGGAAATATTGAAAGGGGTCCTCTAAGCAAAGAGAACCTAAAAGAAACATAGACCAGAAAGGAAGAAACACAATATACAGTAACAGTCACCTTACAGGCAATACAATGGCTCTAAATGTATATCTCTCAATAGTTACACTGAAGGTAAATGGACTAAATGCCCCAACTAAAACACACAGGGTATCAAAATGGATAAAAAAACAAGACCCATCGATATGCTGTCTACAAGAAACTCATCTTACACGCAAAGACACCTCCAGATTTAAAGTGAGGGGATGGAAAACAATTTACCATGCCAATGGACAGCAAAAGAAAGCTGGAGTGGCAATCCTTATATCAGATAAACTAGACTTTAAGGCACAGAATATCATAAGAGATGAAGAAGGACACTATATCATACTAAAAGGATCTATCCAACAAGAAGATCTAACAATCATAAATATCTATGCCCCTAACATGGGAGCAACCAATAATATAAACCAATTCATAACAAAATCAAAGAAACACATTGACAAGAATACAATATTAGTAGGGGACTTGAACACCCCCCTTACTGAAATGGACAGATCATCAAAGCAAAAGATCAACAAGGAAATAAAGGCTTTAAATGACACCCTGGACCAGTTGGACATCACAGATATATTCAGAACATTCCATCCCAAAACAACAGAATACACATTCTTCTCCAGTGCACATGGAACATTCTCCAGAATAGACCATATTCTGGGTCACAAATCAGGTCTCAACAGGTACCAAAAGATTGGGATCATTCCCTGCATATTTTCAGACCATAATGCTCTGAAACTAGAACACAACCACAAGAGGCAAGTTGGAAAGAACTCAAATACATGGAGCCTAAAGAAAACCCTACTCAAGAATGAATGAGTCAACCAGGAAATTAAAGAAGAATTAAAAAAATTCATGGAAACAAATGAAAATGAAAACACAACTGTTCAAAATCTTTGGGATACAGCAAAAGCAGTCCTAAGAGGAAAGTATATAGCAATACAAGCCTTTCTCAAGAAACAAGAAAGGTCTCAAGTACACAACCTAACTCTACACCTACAAAAGCTAGAGAAAGAACAGCAAAGAAAGCCTACACCCAACAGGAGAAGAGAAATAATAAAGATCAGAGCAGGAATTCAATGAAATAGAAACCAAAAGAACAGTGGAAGAAATCAACGAAACTAGGAGCTGGTGCTTTGAAACAATTAATAAGATTGATAAACACCTGGCCCGACGTATCCGAAAGAAAAGAGAAAGGACTCAAATTAATAAAATCATGAATGAAAGAGGAGAGATCACAACCAACACCAAAGAAATACAAACAATTCTAAGAACATATTATGAGCAACTCTACACCAGCAAATTTGACAATCTGGAAGAAATGGATGCATTCTTAGAGAAATATAAACTACCAAAACTGAACCAGGAAGAAACTGAAGACCTGAATAGACCCATCACCAGTAAGGAGATTGAAGCAGTCATCAAAAATCTCCCAACGAACAAGAGCCCAGGGCCAGACGGCTTCCCAGGGGAATTCTACCAAACATTTAAAGAAGAATTAATACCTATTCTCCTGAAACTGTTCCAAAAAATAGAATTGGAAGGAAAACTTCCAAACTCCTTTTATGAGGCCAGCATTACCTTGATCCCCAAACCAGGCAAAGACTCGATCAAGAAGGAGAATTACAGACCAATATCTTTGATGAATACGGATGCAAAAATCCTCAACAAAATACTAGCCAATAGGATCCAGCAGCACATAAAAAGGATTATTCACCACGACCAAGTGGGATTTATTCCTGGGATGCAAGGTTGGTTTAACATTCGCAAATCAATCAATGTGATACAAGACATTAATAAAAGAAAGAACAAGAACCATATGATCCTCTCAATAGATGCTGAAAAAGCATTTGACAAAGTACAGCACCCTTTCTTAATCAAAACTCTTCATAGTGTAGGCATAGAGGGTACATACCTCAATATCATCAAAGCCATCTACGAAAAACCCACAGCGAATATCATTCTCAATGGAGAAAAACTGAGAGCTTTTCCCCTAAAGTCAGGAACACGGCAAGGCTGTCCACTATCACCACTGCTATTCAACATAGTACTAGAAGTCCTAGCCTCAGCAATCAGACAACAAAAAGAAATAAAAGGCATCCAAATCGGCAAGGAAGAGGTCAAACTCTCACTCTTTGCAGATGATATGATACTTTATGTGGAAAACCCAAAGGACTCCACTCCAAAACTGCTAGCACTCATACAGGAATTCAGTCAAGTGTCAGGATATAAAATCAATGCACAGAAATCAGTTGCATTTCTATATACCAACAACAAAACAGAAGAAAGAGAAATTAAAGAGTCAATCCTATTTACAGTTGCACCCAAAACCATAAGATACCTAGGAATAAACCTAATCAAAGAGACAAAGAATCTCTACTCAGAAAACTATAAAGTACTCATGAAAGAAATTGAGGGAGACACAAAGAAGTGGAAGAACATTCCATGCTCATGGATGGGAAGAACAGATATTGTGAAAATGTCTATGCTACCTAGAGCAATCTACACATTTAATGCAATCTCCATCAAAATACCAGCAATTTATTTCAAAGAAATGGAACAAATAATCCTAAAATTTATATGGAACCAGAAAAGACCCTGAATAGCAAAAGGAATGTTGAAAAAAAAAGCAAAGCTGGCGGCATCACAATTCCAGATTTCGAGCTCTATTATCAAAGCCGTCATCATCAAGACAGTATGGTACTGGCACAAAAACAGACACATAGACCAGTGGAACAGAATAGAGAACCCAAAAATGGACCCTCAACTCTATGGTCAACTAATCTTCGACAAAGCAGGAAAGAATGTCCAGTGGGAAAAAGACAGTCTCTTCAACAAACGGTGTTGGGAAAACTGGTCAGCCACATGCAGAAAAATGAAAATGGATCATTTCCTGACACCACACACAAAAATAGACTCAAAATGGATAAAAGACCTCACTGTGAGAAAGGAATCCATTAAAATCCTTGAGGAGAACACACACAGCAACCTCTTCGACCTCAACCGCAGCAACTTCTTCCTAGGAACCTCACCAAAGGCAAGGGAAGCAAGGGCAAAAATGAACTATTGGGACTTCATCAAGATTAAAAGCTTTTGCACAGCAAAGGAAACAGTCAACAAAACCAAAAGACAACTGACAGAATGGGAGAAGATATTTGCAAATGACATAGCAGATAAAGGGCTAGTATCCAAAATATATAAAGAGCTTCTCAAACTCAACACCCATAAAACAAATATCCCAATCAAGAAATGGGCAGAAGACATGAGCAGGCATTTCTCCAAAGAAGACATCCAAATGGCCAACAGACACATGTGAAAGTGCTCAACATCACTCATCATCAGAGAAATACAAATCAAAACTACAGTGAGTTACCACCTTACACCAGTCAGAATGGCTAAAATCAACAAGTCAGGAAATGACAGATGTTGGCGAGGTTGCGGAGAAAGGGGAACCCTCCTACACTGTTGGTGGGAATGCAAACTGGTGCAGCCACTCTGGAAAACAGTAT
>LNAC01001001.1:372617-440111 GCA_002007465.1 Ailurus styani | reverse complement strand
TGATTCACAGACCTGTACCCCTTGGGCAAATAATAAAAATAAAATTAAAAATATATATATAAAATTGTGGGGAGAGGTTGTCAGATGGACCTAGAGGGTATAATGCTTAGTGAAATAACTCAAACAGAGAAAGACCTTCTAATTTCAGTCATACATGAAATTTAAGAAACAAAACTAATGAACAAAGAAAAAAGAGACAAAAAAACACTCTTCAATACAGAGAACAAACTGGTGGTTGCCAGAGAGTTGTGTGGGAAGATGGGTAAAATAGATAAAGAAGTTGAAGAGTACACGTATTGTGATGAGCATTGAGCAATGTATAGAAGATTTGAAATATTATGTTGTACACCTAAAACTACTATATCACTGTATATTAATTGTACTTCAATAGACATGAAAAATAAATAAAAGTGGGAGGAGCGTTCCCATAAAACTCCTAACAGAAAGTTGTAATTATATGGGAGTAGTTGAAGTAAATATTCAACAACGTTTTGATAGCCTGCCTAGAAAGAATGATAGTGTCCTTGAAGACAGAACGTGAACAAGCCAGCACTAAGTCATAAGCAAGTAAGATGGGAAGATGATAAAGAAACAAAGCCAAAGACAGAGAATTAAGATACAGTCCCTGTTGCCAACTGTCACAGACACCAAATGTTTCAAGTCTGCATACTCCAGAAGGGCACTGTTTATTTAGCAATCTATGGCTTAGGCAGCTTGGTCTTAGAAGTTTCACACCACTAACCTCAGAGCCCAGTTAGAACCAGTATCAAATGCCTTTCAATTTAATAAAAGAGAACATCCAAAATGATCCTTATGGAAGAAGAAAAAACACCAAATAAATCGAAAACCACATTTAAAAACTCAAATCAGGGAGACAAAATTTGTGGTAGGAAGCATTCCTAGAGAGAAGGGTAATGTTTGCTACAACTGAAATATAAAAATTTTTGCCTATTTTTTTTAGAACTGCCTCTCTTCCCTACAGATGAGCAACCTTTTCACATGTGTGCAAGCATGTGTTATTTTTGGAAGTGTTGATGTTGAAATAATTCCTGCTTTAAATCAGCAGAAATTTAAGGGGGAGGGGGCCAGTGCTCAGTAACTAAATCAAAGACTAACTGCGTCTTTCAGCTCTAAAAAGGAAAATTCCCTATCACTGACCTAGTGCCACAGAGACTCACAGAGCTGTGACAGTTGGCTACTTCCTTGTGTGTGATCCCGAGCTCAAGAGCACAAGGCAAAGGAACAGTGATAAGTCTCAACTGGGGCAACATTCTGAACTCTAAGAAGTCAGGTACTACACCAGACATATTGTTTGATGGGTGGGACATTTCTTGAGCAAAGGGGACAGCTGTACCACACAGGATCAAGAAAAATTCTAAAACATAAGTACCACAATCACATCTCAGGAGCTCTGGAGGGATGGCAGAAGCAGGGAAGTAATAAAGGAGGAAATGAGATACTGAATGCAAAATAAGATGACCTGGATTCAAGTCCCAGCTTTACCACAGGGTGACTTTGTATATTTAAGCTATTTTGCTTCTTTATCTGTTATCCAGGGTTAATGACAACAACCCTATTTCAAATGACTTGTATGAGATGCAAACAGAATCACTAAAGTAATACATATTATTTTGAAATAATAAAGTTCTACATAAATGTGACACATTTTGGTTCATCATCTATTCCCCGATTCCACTCATTACAGTCCCTGATATCATTTTATTTTTCCTCTATTCTGGCACAGCCACATTCCTGTAATACTACTGACATCAGACCTGTACATGACTGGGACTTCGTAGATGTCAACAGGAAAGCTGGAAGATGCCCAAGTCCTTGCCTTGTTGAAAGCAGAAGCCGCTGCAGAATAAGTGATCTCTATCTTCAACAGTTCTGGGTAGTATAGGTGAGGTTTTACAAAGAGTGCAAGCAACCTGAGGTGTGTACAAAGGAAAGAGGATGGCCATGTTCCCATTTTTGTTCTAGCCATCATGTGGCCCTTGGGGAAGTTACTTGGCATCTTTTAGTTCAATTTCTTCGGATGGTAAAATGGAGGCAATGATACCTACAAGCCCTACCTACTTTCCAGAAATGTTCCAAAATGCAGAGCATAATGATGCTAACTATGTGAAAGATGAAAAAACAAAAGCTTTACAGTCTAAAGACAAGATGTAAACCCAGCACTCTACCACTCTTATAACAGATTGCATGGATCCTACCTTAAGCCTCAGTATCCTCATCTGTAAAATGGGAGTAACAATAGGAACCTCAGGATCACTGTGCAGTTTGTAAAATGAGACAATGCCTATAGGAAAGTCCTTTATATTTAGAGAGGTTGGCAACATACCAGAAAAGATAAGAACCATGTGTTCCTCTCCAGATGATGCCACAAATCTGGCATAACAGTACCCTGTTAAGGTCCTCTACCTATAAATTAGGTGTAATAATACTAAAGTATCCAACTATAAAAAATAAAAATAATTTTATAATATAATGATCACTAAAATATTAATCTAGTAATGTCCTATTTATTCAGCATTATTGGATAATGAATGCATCATTAAAGAAAATTAATTTTCAATTTGAATAAGGCTTAACCCTTTAAGCACTGATTTTCTCCATTTTAACCATTTTAATGGAAAGCTATCATTTAATACTTCTTTCTAAAGAGATTTTGGATGACCGAAATTCATCATCATGATACTATCAACCAATCTGAGATTGTCATATACTCAGCAAATGTTCAGGTACATAGAACTGTTTATCCATCCACAAAATCAGCCCAAACAAAATGTTTTATAGACTCTACACCTGTTCTTCAGATAGTCTCAGTTTCCTCCCTAACCTTAATTCAATTAAATTTGATTATTCCGTATATCAAAGTTCTGTTTCTAGCCCCTTCTTACTTCACCTTCACATCCTTAGTTTTTTTTTTGATTTGCCATTCTTTTTTTTCTTAACATATTTTATTTTATTTTATTTTCAGTGTTCCAAGATTCATTGTTTATGCACCACACCCAGTGCTCCATGGAATACATGCCCTCCTTAATACCCACATCCAGGTTCACCCATTCCCCCTTCCCCCTCCCCTCCATAACCCTCAGTTTGTTTCTCAGAGTCCACATTCTCTCATCTTTCATATCCCTCTCCGATTTACCCCAATTCACTTTTCCTTTCCGTCTCCTAATGTCCTCCATTTTATTCCTTATGTTCCACAAGTAAGTGAAACCATATGATAATTGACTTTCTCTGCTTGATTTCTTTCATTCAGCATAATCTCCTCCAGATACGAAAGTTGGGTACTCATCCTTTCTGATGGCTGTGTAATATTCCCATTTTGTATATGGACCACATCTTCTTTATCCATTCGTCTGTTGAAAGGCATCTCAGCTCTCTCCACAGTTAGGCTATTGTGGACATTGCTGCTATGAACATTGAGGTACATATGGCCCTTCTTTTTACTACATCTGTATCTTTGGGGTAAATACCCAGTAGTGCAATTGCAGGGTCCTAGGGTAGCTCTATTTTTAGTTCTTTGGGGAATCTCCACACTGTTTTCCAAAGTGGCTGCACCAACTTGCATTCCCACCAACAGTATAAGAGGATTCCCCTTTCTCCACATCCTCTCCAACACTTGTTGTTTCCTGTCCTGTTGATTTTGGCCATTCTAACTGGCGTAAGGTGGTATCTCAATGTGCTTTTGAGTTTCCCTGATAGCTAGTGATGATGAATATTTTTTCATGTGTCTGTTGGCCATTTGTATGTCTTCATTGGAGAAGTGTCTGTTCATTTCTTCTGCCCATTTTTTGACATGATTATCTGTTTTTGGGGTGTTGAGTTTGAGGAGTTCTTTATAGATCTTGGATATCGGCCCTCTGTAGTGTCATTTGCAAATATCTTCTCCCATTCCATGGGCTGCCTCTTTGTTTTGTTGACTGTTCCCTTTGTTTTTGCCTCTACATTTCTGAGGGTAGGAACCTCATTCTCTTTCATGGAGTAAAATCCCCAGTGAAAACCACTTTAGCTATTTAAGATCATTTGGGGCCAACATTTACACGCCTGGTTTTATTCTGGATATTGAGATTAGAAAACTGACCTTCAAATATATAATGGTATTACGGCAATGAAGCAGTTTTATGCATGTTAGGTTAGTTAATCCATTAGCAACTGGTCCAACGGCTTATGAATATGTCAGGGAAGCAAAATTATTTGATAGACTTTAATTCACAATAACCTTTATCTGTAATCTTTAAGTCTTGGTTAATGAACATTTCCCACCAGTGGACAGTACTTAATGAAAAAGTAATCTAACTTCTATAATTTCACTTGATTCTCAGAATAATCTTAAGGGGTAAACAGTGCAGATGTTCTTTTTTTCTAAGATTTTATTTATTTATTTAAGAGACAGAGAGTGAGAGCATGAGCAGGGGGTGGGGAGGAGTAGAGGGAGAAGAAGAAGCAGACTCCCTGCTGAGCAGGGAGTCCAATGCAGGGCTTGATCCTAGGACTCTGGGATCAAGACCTGAGCCAAAGATAGATGCTTAGCCAACTGAGCCCCTCAGTGCCCCTGGGAAAGCAGGGAAGATGTTCTTAATTCCATCTCACATATGTAGAAACTAAGGCTCTAAAAGGTAAACTGTATTTAATATCTAGGTAGCAAAGATTTAGGACTTGACTCCTGGTTCCAAGAATGCTAGGCCAGTCTTCATGGTACTAGACCACACTGACACTCATGAACACACCAAAGCATCTTCATAAGTACAGCAACTCTGAAGAATATTTTATCAGCTTACAATCCTGAAAGGGAGGAGGTGTGGACTGTTTCCAAAAATTACAAGCCCAACAAAACAGTGATTATCACTAGGCAGGGAATTATACACCTTGCAGACTAAAATCTCCTCCCTAGGCTTCAGCATTGCCCTGGAATGCTGAGGACAATGTTCAGAATGTCATGTGAGACCAAGACATAATCCAGAAAGAGAGGACAGAATATTCGCCAAGCAATTCATGTATTTTAAAATGAAATGCTAATAGAATAATTACAATTACTTTATCTGACAAGAGAAGGGCTGATAACTGAAAATAGAAACTGGCAGAGTCACACGACATAAGGAGATGTTAATACATGGGGTTTTTTGGTTTTGTTTTTTAGCAAATATGAAAAACCAAAACTTAAGTAGGCATCATCTTGAAATTTCAATGAATCAGTTTAAAGAAAAATTAAAGAGTCATATTAAAACAGAGAAAACCCAAAGCCAGTAGAAAGAAGGAAATAATAAAGATTAGAGCAGAAATAAATGAAATAGAGACTAAAAAAAGAAACAATAGAAGAGATCAATGAAACCAGGAGTTGGTTCTTTGAAAAGATCAATACAATTGATTAACGTTTAGCCAGACTCATCAAGAGAAAAAAAAGAGAGGACTTAAATAAATAAAATCAGAAATTAGGGAGGAGAAATAACAACCAATACCATAGAAATACAAAGGATTATAAGAGAGTACCATGAAAAATTACATACCAACAAATTGGATAACCTAGAAGAAATGGGTAAATTCCTAGAAACATATAACCTTCCAAAACTTAATCAGGAAGAAATAAAGAAGTTGGACAAATCAAATACTAGCAATGAAATTGAATCAATTATCAAAAATTTCCCAACAAACAAGAGTCTAGGACCACTTGGCTTCACAGGTGAATTTGACTAAACATTTCAAGAATAGTTAATTCCAATTTTTCTCAAACTATTCCAAAAAAGAGAAGAGGAAGAAAAGCTTCCGAATACATTCCACAAGGCCAGCATTACCCTCATAACAAACCAGATAAAGATACTACAAAAAGAGAAAACTATAGGTTAATACCTCTGATGGACACAGATATAAAAATCCTCAAAAAAATATTTGCAAACCAAATCCAATAATACATTAGGAAAATCATTCAACATCAAGTTGGATTTATTCTGAGGATACAAGGGTGGTTCTATATTCACAAAATCAGTACACATGATATCCATATTAACAAAAGAAAGGATAAAAGTCATATGATCATCCCAGTAAATGCAGAAAGAGCATTTCACAAAGTACAATATCCATTCATGATAAACTGTCTCAACAAAATAGGTGTAGGGCGCCTGGGTGGCTCAGTGGGTTAAAGCCTCTACCTTCAGCTCAGGTCATGATCTCAGGGTCCTGGGAAAAAACAAACAAACTAGGTGTAGAGAGAACATACATCAACATACTAAAAGCCATATGAGAAAAGTCCACAGCTAACACCATACTGAATGGTGAAAAACTACCAGCTTTTCCCCTAACAGATCAGCAATAAGACAAGGATGTCCACTCTCCCCATTTACTATTAACACTGTACTGGAAGCTCTAGCCATAGCAATCAGAGAAGAAAAAGAAATTAAAAAGCATCCAAATTGGCAAGGAAGAAATAAAATTTTCACTATTTCCAGACAAGATACTATATGCAGAAAATCCTAAAGACTCCACTGAAAAACTACTAAAAGTAATAAAGGAATCCAGTAAAGTTGCAGGATAAAAAATTAATACCCAGAAATCAGTAGCATTTCTGCACACTAACAACAAAGTAACAGAAAGAGAAATTAAGAAAAGAGTACCATTTACAATTATCCCGGAAGGAATAAAATACCTAAACAAAACCTTAACCAAAGAGGTCAAATGCCTGTACTCTAAAAACTATAAAACACTGATAAAAGAAATTGAACATGACACAAATGGAAAGATATTCCATGCTTATGAATTGGAAGGACAGATGTTATTAAAATTTCCATACTACTGAAAGCAATCTATGGATTAAATGCAATCCCTATCAAAATAGCAACATTTTTCACAGAACTAGAAAAAAATACTAAAATTTGTATGAAAAATACTAAAATACATGAAACTATAAAAAACCCCAAATAGCTAAAGCAATCTTGAAAAGAAAAACAAGGCTGGAGACATCATAAGTCCAGACTTTTGGTTATATTACAAAGCTGAAGTCATCAACAAAGTATGGTACTGGCACAAAAACAGACACATAGATCAACAAAACAGAATACAGAGCCCAGAAATAAGCCATGATCCTATAGTCAATTAATCTATGACAAAGGAGCCAAGAATAAACAATGGGGAAAAGACAGTCTCTTCAATAAATGGTACTAGGAAAACAGAACAGCTACAGGTTAAAGAATGAAACTAGACCATCTTTTAACAGCATCAACAAAAATAAACTCCCAATGGCTTTAAAAACTAAATGTGAAACCCAAAACCATAAAAATCCTCAAAAAGAACCCAGGCAGTGATTTCCCTGACATGAGCCCTGGCAATATTTTTCTAGATACAACCTCTAAGGCAAGGGAAACAAAAGCAAAAACGAAACTATTAGGACTACATTAAAAACAAAAAAGCTTTTGCACAGCAAAGAAAAACATCAACAAAAGAAAACAAACAAAAAAAAGCAACCTACTAAATGCAAGATATTTGCAAATGATATATCTGATAAGGGATTAATATCCAAAACATACAATGAATTCATATAACTCAATAGCAAAAAAAAATTTTTTTATTTAAAAATGGAGGATCTTAGTTAGGGCACCTAGGTGGCTCAGTCAGTTAAGCATCCAACTCTTGATTTCAGCTCAGGTCATGATCTCAGGGTCATAAGATCGAGCCCCATGTCAGGGTCCATGCTCAACAGAGAGTCTGTTTCAGACTCTTTCTCCCTCTCCTTGTGCCCCTCCCCTCACTCTCGCTCTCTCTAAATAAATAAATACACTAACAAATAAATAAATCTTTTATAAATAAATAAATATAGAGGATCTGAATAGAGATTTTTCCAAAGACATCAGATAGCCAACAGGCGCATAAAAAAGATTCTAAACATCCCTATTCATCAAGGAAATGCAAATCAAAGCCACAGTGAGATATCACCTTACACCTGTCAGAGAAATAACAAGTGTTGGCAAGGATGTGGGAAAAAAGGAATCCTCATACACTTGGTAGAAATGCAATTTCGTGCAACCACTATGGAAAACAAATGAATTTTCCTCCAAAAACTAAAAATAGAACTACCATTTTATCCAGCAATTCCATTCCTGGGTATATAGCAGAAGAAAATGAAAACACTAATTCAAAAAGACAGATGCAGCCATGTGTTCTCTGCAGCATTACTTCAACAGCAATACATGGAAATAACCTAAAGGCCCACTGATGGATGAATGGATAAAGAAGATGTGGTATATATTTGCAATGGAATATTACATAGCCATTAAAAGGGATAAGATCTTGCCATTTGCAACAACATGGCTGGACCTGGAGGGCATTACGCTAAGTGAAAGAAGTTAGTCATAGAAAGACAAATACCATATTATTTCACTCATATGTGGAATCTGAAGAACAAAACAAATTTTAAAAAAACAGACTCAGACCTATAAATATGGAGAACAAAGTAACAAGTTGCCAGAGGGGGGGGGGGTTGGTCAAAATGGATGAAGGGGAGTGTAAGATATAGGCTTCTAGTTATGGAATGAATAAGTCATGGAGATGAAAGGTACAGGATAGGGAATCTAGTCAATGACATTGTAATAACATTGTATAGTGACAGATGGTAGCTACGACTACGAGCACAGTATAACATATAGAGAAGTTGAATCACTATGCTGTACAACCGAAACTGATGTAACATTATGTGTCCACTATACTTCAATTTTAAAAAAAAGCTTTAAAAAGGGAAAGAAAGGGGAAAAAAGAGCTGCTGCGGTGACTCAAAAGCAGACAGGAAGCAAAGCAAGAGGAAAAGACAAAAACAGTCAAATAGCCTGCCATCAAATGTGAAATTATACCTCTCCAACTTGTTTAGGCCCACTGTGTAAGAGACCCTGTTTATATATTTCCACTGGGGTTTCCAAATTACTTCTGCAACAATTGGGGCACAGTGAGGAGTTCAAAAAGGGGCCAGCTTTCTAGAGACAGAGGATGTCTGTATATTCAGAGAGAGGATTTCTATACACAGTTTTATTAACTTACATTATTAGCCCTACCCTGTGGCTCTATCGGAATAACTCACTTTAATCAATGCCACGTCCCTGAGGAATGCAGTCAGACCCAAGGATTCAAAGTTGTAGAATGAGATATACCCTCTATACCGATATCCACACATCACTGTTACTGTGCTTTTCTTCAGAGTCAATACATATAAAAATCCATGCCATGATACCTATCCTCCATACTCTCACCTAGGCCCCTTTGTTCAACCTCTTCTCTGATTATATAGACAAAAGGTTCCTCCCTATTTGTTGCAATTTCAATAACTATGAAATCCTAGATAAAACACCGTACTTTAAATTGCCATATAACATTCTCACTGCATTTTTAACCCACTCTCCCAATTTAGGTAGAAGCTAATCACCAGCTGGCGAGAAAGGAAGTCCCTTTACTTTATACAGCATGATATGCCTGGGGCAAGAGGTAAAAGAGACTGGAAAGGGAAGTATCTGTGTTAAGAAACCAAGGCAGGAGACTAGGTCCCAGTAGGGACAAGGCCACAATTTCTGTGTTAATCCTTGCATAAGCCACTTAACTGTTCTTTATCTCAATTTACCTGTTGTAAAATGGCTCTCATTATTCATTCAAATAGAATACTTAGAGAATCCTGAGGGCCAGGCACTGTGTTAGGCATTGTGACCAGACCTAAAGAGTGTTCCCTTTCTCAGTGCCAGTAAATTGCAACAAAAATATGACATAATGGCACTGCAAATAGCAATGCTAATATTTCTCAAATGATTATTATAGAAAAGGAGACCAAGATCAGGCACACTGATACTTTTCTTGTGAGTGAAATTGCTTTTATATGCTATATCAGAAGGCTTTCTGATCAGTCCCTACTTTACTGTCATTGGGCTGTCTGACAAAAAGCACTGTGACTCATGTTCCTTTGTTCTTCTCTTTGTAAAATGTATTCCTGAATTCTCAATTAATGGCCCACATCCAAACTCCAGCCAAGTTGTTGATTACTACAATTTAACTTTATTTATGGCACAAGGATTGCCACAAATATGTTTTTAAAAAATACTTAGCAGATCTTAACATTTATTAAGAGCATGTTACTTTTAAATATCTTAGTTCATTAATACACTCAATGACCAAGGTTGATAATACAATCTCCATTTTTTTAGGATTTTTTATTTATTTGACAGAGAGAGAGAGAGAGAGATCACAAGTAGGCAGAGAGGAGGAAGCAGGCTCCCTGCTGAGCAGGGAGCCCGATGCAGGGCTTGATCCCAGGACCCTGAGATCACGACCTGAGCCGAAGGCAGAGGCTTTAACCCACTGAGCCTCCCAGGCGCCCCTACAATCTCCATTTATAGTCGAGGAAACTGAGACTTTAAGAGGCTGGTAGCTTGCAAAATGCCACCCAACTAGTCAAAGGCAAATATGGAATTTTAACCCAGGTCTATGTACCTAGAATGCCAATGCTCTTTCCCAAGACATCAAGCTACTACGCTAAGCCTCACCATGTCATTCTTTGCTGTTAGACTCTATTTCCTAGACAGAGAATATGCTGAAACCTAAGCTCAATAATATAACCTCAACCAAGAGCGTATCTTTGATTACTTTAGTCCCAAGTGTCCTTTAGGTACAATTGGAAAAAAAAAATAGAAGACTTAATTGAAGACTTGGGATCCAAAAGTTATATTTTCCCTAACAAACTGGTACCCAGTGCTCCAAAAGGACAGAAGTTAATGATGGAAAACATCCCTAAGGCAACAATCTAACTCCATTTCTTTTCTAGCTCTCATCTATTTTGGCTGACTTAGGTGCCTGGAACATAGAGCTGTTGTTGACTCCATGACCTTCTAGACCCCTTCTAACACTATAATTCTGATTGCCTTATTTATATAGGTGAACTTGTGGTTATTCTCTAAAACTAGGTTTTAGAGACCAGATTATTCCATCTTAGTAGAGGTTCCACAAGTAACATGAAATCTCATCTAGCAATTGCCATGCTGTTAAAATTTAAATGAAATCACAACAAAATGCCAAAATCATACCAATTAATCACAAGGAATAAATAAAACCAGGAACACTGAGAGGTAGTCCTGTTCATAACATTTCTTTGGACCTCTGAAATGATATCTGACTAGTTGGAGAAAGCCTGACTATGTAGCATGCTCAATTGTGACTTTTGTGGTTCCTGTCCTGTCACCATTGCTAACTATCGAAGGAACTGCTATCTGGCCCCTTTAATGAATCAGAAGTTCCCAAATAGATCAAAAGTTTCCTGTTATTGTATGACAAATAATACACCAGAAATCCTGCATTTCCCTTCTAGCAAAGCCACAGATTACACCTTAGAGCTTAATGTACCTGTTCAAAATTCAAAATCAACAAATGCATACAAACTATTCAGGGGATTAGAGACCAATGATGGTCTCTAATGGGAAGGAAGAAACAGGGGTTCATGGCCAAATACTGAAAGGTGATCAATTTCTGTACTGGAGAAGCAATGTGTTTCTGACTGGTCACTGGGGAAAGCAAAATCCCTGGATGCTAACTTCTTGAGACCAAAGCTGAGATTGAGTCAGGCCCTGGGCTAGGCATTAGGGATGTATCACTGATGATTGCGGCTTTTACCCATTCAAACATACAAAAACACCTAGCAGCACCATATGGATTCCAAGTCTTCATTGTGTATTAGGAAGTAGGCTCTTTCCAAAACCACTTCCTTACATACCTCTCTACCAAACCCAGATGAAGCTGGACAAAAACTAAAAGATCCAAGGAACATTCAAAGAACTCAGTGTCTTACCCTACCCAAGAATAGCCAATTAATGTTACACAGACTATTTTAGTCATGGAGGGCTATACTGTCTCTGCTGAAACTACTCAACTCTGCCATTTTAGTACAAAAGCAGCCTTAGACAATATATAAACAAGTGGGTGTGGTTCTGTGCCAATAAACTGTTATTTACAAAAATAGACATTATTTACAAAAATAGGTGGTGGGCAGGATTTGGTCCATGAGCCATAGTATGCTGACCCTTGCTTTGGTGTAAACAGAGCAAGGAAACCTCCTTGAGAAATCAGGTGACTCCTTCCTTATCCCCTCTTCCTTCAGCCCAGGACTTCTAAGAAGGAGCAAAGAGCAAAGGCTAGAAAGTTTCCCTCAATCACTTATTCTTAAATTCAGAGCCTACAAAACACTTCAAAGTATACGATGCCTGTGAATATCCATTCCACCTACTTTTACTTGTCACCATTAGAAAACAAAAGCCTTTGCTGATCCAATAGAGAGACCAGAGTGACCTCTGATATGCCAGTGGAATGATACATTTTTTTTTAAACATCACGTTATTGAGGCGCCAGGGTGACTCAGTCGTTAGGCATCTCCCTTCAGCTCAGGTCATGATCCCAGGATCCTGGGATCAAGTCCCACATAGGGCTCCCTGCTCAGTGGGAGGCCTACTTCTCCCTCTCCCATGCCCCCTGCTTGTGTTCCCTCTCTAGCTGTCCTCTCTCTCTCTCTCTCTCTCTCTGTCAATTAAATAAATAAAATCTTTAAAAATAAATAAACATCATGTTATTAACTCTTGCCTGGTGCAGAAACTCAGCCAGCATCTTGTAAGAAACATCAAAGCCACAATTGTCCAGCAGCCTTCACAAACACCCAGAAGCTCCCGGAGGGTCACACTTTGGGAAAGCCAGTCCTAAAAAGGACTACTAACTCCTTGCAGGTGAGACTGCCTCTGAGAGAAAAGAATTCTCCCTAGAAAGAAGACCTGCTAAGCAAGTGCCTCCAATGCTTTAATCAGCCAAATACTGCTGGACTTGTTAGACTTGACCAAACAACAGCAATAGCTTTGGTAATCATGCCAAACACAGGTCAGGGCAAAATGGCCTGCTGCAAAGGAAATCTATATAATGGGCTTTGCCCAGGAAACACATCAATTATTCTTATATTACCAGGGAAGCAGAGCTGATTAAAGGCACAGCAATAAGAAAGAGGCAAAGGATTGGTCCCAAATATCACCATGGCACATCCTGGGATCTTTATGAGCTCCTTTGAAAGGGGACTGCCTAAAACATGGCTTGAGGGAGGGGCCCAAACACTTTAAATACCAATTTGGAGGACGGCAAGTAAGTCATCAGAGCAGAAAGAGGTGGCTAGGCATAAAAACAAGGTACAGTAAGGTAAGGTTTCTGATTGGGCTTCCTAGGAGCCAGAAGGTAGGAGATGACACCTGACAATGGGCAACACAGAGGAGAGTGAATAGTAAGAGTTTGACAGATAGTGAGATACATAAGGAAATTGTGTTAGAAGGGCAGGCTCAAGGAGCAGAAGAGGGCTGAGTGCAAAGCCAGGCCAGAGCTGGGACATACATCAGGAAGAATCAGGTACCTCCCCTGGCAAGAGACTATACAAGAAAGCCCAGAGACACAGACTTCCCAAACCCACCCCATAAGGCATAACCACTGACCCCATTCTACAGAGAATACGTGAGAATACAGAATAAATCTGAAGCCCTTGAGAGCCAGAAAATCCAGGTTTGGACCCCAACTTGCCACACATTCGCTGAATAACTCTGAGCAAATCACTTAACTTCTCTGAATTTCAACTTCCTCATCTGTAAAACTGGGAGATCGTTATTTGCCCTTGGTCACTTCACCTGTATAAAGAAAAACACTAATAATACCCTGACTGATTAGCTCTTCGGGTTGTTGTAAAGATCAAATTGAAATCATAGGTAAAACAGGCGAACCGAAAAATATTAAGAAAGATGTTTTACTTCCATTATTTTTATGAAGTATTTTTATGTATGATATCAGGACAAACACACAACTCCATCTAAGGATGAAACTGGTTTCAAACAAGATCTGTATTAGCCCAGAAAGTACACATTCATAACTTGGACTAAATAATGTCTGTACCACCTATGAAACCTCGAGAATAGTAAACTAAGTGGCCCTATTAAAATATCCACCTATTTTTCTTCCTTATTAACTAATTCCCTATTTTTTGTTGTTTTTGTTTTTGTTTTTTCAGTGATCCAAGATTCATTGTTTATGCACCACACCAAGTGCTCCATGCAATACGTGCCCTCCTTAATAACCACATGCAGACTCACCCATTCCCCCCTCATTAACCCTCAGTTTGTTTCTCAGAGTCCACAGTCTCTCATGGTTTGTCTCCCCTTCTGATTTACCCCAATTCACTTTTCCTTCCCTTCTCCTAGAGTCCTCTATTTTATTCCTTATGTTCCACAAGTAAGTAAAACCATATATTTGACTTTCTCTGCTTGACTTCTTTCACTCAGCATAATCTCCTCCAGACCAATCCATGTTGTTACAAATTTGGGTATTCATCCTTTCTCATGGCTGTGTAATATTCCATTGTGTATATGGACCACATCTTCTTTATCCATTCGTCTGTTAAGGGATGTCTCGGCTCTCTCCACAGTTTGGCTATTGTGGACATTGCTGCTATGAACATTGGGGTACATATGGCCCTTCTTTTCACTACATCTGTATCTTTGGGGTAAATACCCAGCAGTGCAATTGCAGGGACCTAGGGTAGCTATATTTTTAGTTCTCTGAGGAATCTCCACACTGTTTTCCAAAGTGGCTGCACCAACTTGCATTCCCACCAACAGTGTAAGAGCGTTTCCCTTTCTCCACATCCTCTCCAACACTTGTTGTTTCCTGTCCTGTTGATTTTGGCCATTCTAACTGATGTAAGGTGGTATCTCATTGTGGTTTTGATTTGAGTTTCCCTGATGGCTAGTGACGATGAACATTTTTTCATGCTTCATTTTACATCCCAAAACTATAATGAATGTTGCCCAGGGCCAGACCCTCCCCCATCATCAATATGACGCATCTTCAATTCTTTTTAACCACCTCCACTGGCTTCAGAGAATTCTCCTTTAAAGACCTCTACCTTGGTCCAGACTGTCTTCTTCACAGCAGCCCTCCCAGAATAGCACACAGTTGGTGGATGATACCAGAAACTCTACCACATGCTCTGGGGCATCAGCCCTGCCAGCTACCCACTTCTTTACCACTGTTCTCCAAATTATTAATGGCCACTTCCCTTGTACATGCATCCTAGTGCCTGCTCCTGTTTCTCTACAGAAGGCAACATATCTCTTCTTCATATCGGTTCTTTCTAACCTATCTGTTCCTCTCAAAATCACTTAGATTTTCTTTCATCATTAAAGGGAATAAAAGCAATGTGGAACAGTGGACAGATGACTCAAAAAACCTAAGGCTTAGCCCTACGACTGACTAGCAATGGGAAAGTACTTCAGTTCTCTAAGCCTTAGTTTCCTCACCTATAAAATGGAGATAAAAACATTTGCCTTCCCAGATTAAGTTACATAATACATGTGAAAGTGCCTTGTAGGGGTGCCTGAGTGGTTCTGTCATTAAGCAACTACCTTCAGCTCAAGTCATGATCCTGGGGTCCTGGGATTGAGCCTGCATCAGGCTCCCTGCTCAGTGGGAAGCCTGCTTCTCCCTCTCCCATTCCCCCTGCTTGTGTTCTTTCTTTCTCTCTCTCTCTCTCTCTCTCTCTCTCTCTCTCTCAAATAAATAAATAAAATCTTTTCAAAGTGCCTTGTATACTATAAAGCACTCTGCAAATGTTAATTTATACCCATATCTAAATCCACAATTTGGGCCTATATCTATATCCACATCCAAGTAATTGGTCAACCCAAGTAAGAGCACATTCACAGATCCCAGCCTTGCTGTTGCCCAGCACAAACTTCACCATACCTGAAACGCAACCCAATTTGTAGTAGAATTACTTCTTCTTCATTCATGATAGGATTCTTTAAATTCCACATATCTGGAGGGGAATTCTATTATGAGAGATTGTTCTCTTGATCTTCTGTTTCATCAAGCTAGGCAAGAGCCAACTAGAAAAAGTACAGCAGTAACTTTAGCCTTCCTGAGTCTTCCTTCCCCTACTCCATTCCTGCAGATCTGTGAAATGCGTGGTTGTCGTCAGGCCAACACTGGAGGTGCATTCTTGGCAAGAGGCAGTAAAGAGAAAACAAGTCCTTTCTTTCACAATTGAAAGTGATTCTGAAAAAAATCACAGCCTCAGCAAAGGGGCTGTGAAGAGTAGAAACTGTTTTGTGAGGCATAGTGATGCTGCACAGAGCCCAAGAGAGGGAACTGGTTACTGGGTTCCAGTACTGACTCTGACTAACCGGCCCCATGATCTTGGACAAGGAACATCCCCTCTTAAGTTTGCTTCCTCATCTGAAATATTAAAGAGTTAAATGTTCTCTGAAAGGCCCTTTGAACACTATGCATCCATTTCCAGCAAGATAGTGCCCATTAGTCAAAAAGAAAAGGAAATGAACAGCAACTGCTTTTCACAAAGGAAAAGCAAACAAAATGCCAAGAAGCCCCAGCTTTCCCTCCCCTTCCTCTCTGCTAGTGCAGCCATATAATCCCAATTAGCACACCGATAATCTTCTGCTTTCCTATTTAGTGCCATAACAGAACAATCATTCCCATAAACCTTGAAACACTGGGCATGTGTGTCGATTCTAGAAGACAAATCTCTCCAGACAAACCAAATATGGAGAGCTATCACTATTTCCCATGTTAAGAGCAAGAGAAATTCTGCATGTTGAGCTGGTGGCAAGGAGATTCTCTTTACAACTCCCTTTGGAGTTTTTTCCCTGCTCTAGACAAAAGTTGGAAGGGGCAGCAATAAAACCCTTGATGGCTTGTGACTCATTGCCCTCCCCCCACCTAATGAATTCAGGATTAGTCCCCAGCTGTCAACTGCCACATGCATAATACATACTTTTCCAATCACACGGAAAGACTTTTCCACGACAGCCTGGCTCTGGAAAGAGAACTGGAAGTTGAAATGTGGCCCTCCTATTTCTGGGAAGTCCTTAATGAAAACCTTTTGCAAAGAACTCCCTTTAAGTTCCTAATATGGTACTATAGTGTGGGGCCTACTGCTTGCCACTTAGGAGAAATATCATGCTGCCTTACAATAAAAATAATATTGGGAGAGGACTTTGTCACCCTTTAGTAATGCCACATATTTCCCAATTTACACTACCCACTACAAGAAAAGCAGCTGCTTTTGCCAAAAGACATCAACAAATGAGCAGAGAAGAGGGGAGGCCTCTGGAACTACCTAACCAGCTGGTGTAGGCTCTTAGGGAAGGAAACAAAGAGGACGGGCATAACACCATCAGAAGGTATAGCAGTTCTTCTGTGACAAAGGACAGAAAACACAATCAGATCCTAATTAAACTGAGACTAGTCTGCTTAACAGGGAAACCTCTAATTCCAGCCATGATGGTGGGATGGGGGGAGGGAATGAAAGGAAACATACTACTGGTCCAGTTCTTTACTGGATCAACTGGGTCATTTCAAACAAAAGCACCCCCAGTCCCAGTAAAAAATATCCAGGCAGTTTTAATGCAAGATACCTGCTTTAGAGTACAGTACAAAAAGAATCTTAAAATGGAAAACCAGGAAATCTGATTCTGGTACCCGTTTGGATGCCAGTTCTAGGTCCCTGAAGGAGTCAGTTCTCTCTCTTGGCTTCCTTTTCCCCAGACATAAACTCAACAGAGTGGATGTAAAGTTTTCTAAAGAAACTTCCAGGTCTGTGTTTCTATAAGAACCAAAGGAAAATGTAGGACTATAAGCCAAGTACCTATGTTTCTCATGCACAATGTGGGGAAAAAAATGGCTTTAAAACATAACTCACATACCATAAAATTCACTCATAAAGTTCAATTAAGTGGGTTTTAGTATAGTCACAGAGTTGTACAACCATCATCACAATCTAATTTTAGAAAACTTTCACAACCCCAAACAGAAATCCTTTGCCTATTAACAGTCATAATACATCCCCTCCCTCTCCCCCAGCCCTAGACAACCACCAACCTGATTTACCTAGTTTGTTTAATGTTTTCAACATAATGAGGTTTTTAAAATATCTGTATCATATCGAGACACCTGGATGACTCAGTCGGTTAAGGATCTGCCTTCAGCTCAGGTCATGGTCCCGGGGGGGAGGGGGAAAGGTCCTGGGATCAAGCCCCACATGGGGAATCCCTGCTCAGCGGGGAGTCTGCTTCTCCCTCTCCCTCTGCTCCTCCCCACCCCCCATTCATGCTCACATGCTCTCTCTCACTTGTTTTCTCTAATAAATAAATAGAAATCTTTAATATATCTGTACCTATTATATTTTTCTCTTATTCCAATTATTTGGTGTATTACATTATTACATTGATTTTCAGATGTTAAACTATCTTTGGATTCCTGAAATAAATTCCACTTGATTATGGTATATAATCCTTTTCACATGTTGCTGGATTTGGTTTCCTAGCATTTTGTTGAGGACATTTGCGTCTATATTATTAGGGGAATTTGGTCTATAGTTTTATTTTCTTGTGATATCTGGTTTTGCTATCAGGCTACTACTGGCCTCAGAGAATATGTTAAGAAGTATTCTCACTCTCTCTTTTGGAAGAGTTTGGAAAGGATGGGTATTAATTTTTATTTAAATGTTTGGAAGAATTCACCAGTGAAACGAGCTAGGCCTGGGCTTTTCTTTATGGATAGTATTTTGATTACTAATTCAATGTCTTTACTTGTTATAGGTCTATACAGATTTTCCATTTATTGTGGAGTCAATTTTTGGTAGTCTGTGTCGTCCTAGAAATTTTACCATCTCATCGAAATTACATAATTTATTGGCATAAAGTTATTCATAGTATTCCCTTTCATTTTTCTTTAATTTTTGTAGGGTTGGTAGTATTCCCTCCTTCATTCCTGCTTTTAATAATTCAAACCTTCTATCTTTTCTCTTTGTCAGTCTAGCTAATGATTTCTCAATGGTGTTGGTCTTTTTAAAAACCAACCTAGGGGCGCCTGGGTGGCTCAGTGGGTTAAAGCCGCTGCCTTCGGCTCAGGTCATGATCCCAGGGTCCTGGGATTGAGGCCCACATCAGGCTCTCTGCTCAGCAGGGAGCCTGCTTCCTCCTCTCTCCTCTCTCTCTGCCTGCCTCTCTGCCTACTTGTAATCTCTCTCTCTGTGTCAAATGAGTAAATAAAATCTTTAAAAAATAAATAAAAATAAATAAAAAATAAAAAATAAAAACCAACCTAGGATTTTTAAAAATTTTTTCATGGCTTCCTATTCCTTATTTTTCCTTCCTATTCCTTCCTATTCCTCATTTAATTCTACTTTATGTTTATCTCCTCTTTCCTTCTACTTTCCTTGGGATTAGTTTGTTCTTTTTCTAGTATCTAAATGTGGAAGGTTAGATTACTGAATTGTGATCTTTCTTCTTTTCTAATGTAGGCATTTAAAGCTATAAATTTTCCTCTAAGCACTGATTTTCCTACATCCCCTAATTTCTGGCATGTTGTGTTTTCATTTTTATTCATTCCAAAGTATTTTCTAATTGCTGTTATGATTTCTTTGGCCCAATATACAGGAGTGTGATATTTAATTTCCATATATTTGCGAAGTGCCTAAATATCCTTTTTTATTGATTTGTAATTTCATTCCACTATAGCTAGAGAATATGCTTCATGTGAATAAATATATGTAGGCATGTTTTGTGGCCTAGCAGAAGGTCTATCCTGAACAATATTCCATGTGCAGTTGAGAAGAATGTGTATCTGCTGTTGTCATGTAGTATTCTACAAATGTTTGTAACAGGTCTAGTTGGTTTATAGTATTGTTCAAATCTTCTAATTCCTTGTTGATCTCTGTCTAGTTAATCTAGTCCTTATTGAAAGTAGAATATTGAAGTGTCCAACTATTATCTTTAGAGTATTTCTCCCTTCACTTCTGCCACTGTTATTTCATGTATTGTGGAGCTCTGCTGTCAGGTGCATATGTTTATAATTTTATATCTTCCTGATATATGGACTGTGTTTACCATTACAAAATATTTTTCTTTGTATGTCAAAAATATTTTGTCCTAAAATCTATGTTGTCTGGGGGCACCTGGGTGGCTCAGTCAGTTAAGCATCTGACTCTTGGTTTTAGTTCAGGTCATGATCTCAGGGTCCTGAGATTGGGCCCCACTTTGGGCCCCACACTCAGCACAGAATCTGCTTGTCCCTCTCCCTCTGCTTGCTCACTTTCTCTCAAATAAATAAACAAAATCTTTTTTAAAATATTTACATTGCCTGATATTAGTATAGTCACCACAATTCTCTTTGGTTACTGTTTGCTTGGCATATTTTTCCATCAGTTTATTCTCAACCATTTGTGTCTTTGAATCTAAAATGTAACTCTTAAAGACAGTATATATTTTAATCAATTTATCCATTTTGCTAATTCCTGCCTTTCTACCGCAGTGTGTATTCCATTCACACCTAATCATGGATAGGCAGGATTTATGTCTACCATTTATTTTCTATATATCTTGTTTCCTCTATTCCTCCATTACTACCTTCTTCCATGTTAAATATTGTCTACTGTACTATTTTAATTCCCTTGTTTCTTTCACTATATATTTTTTAGTTATTTTATTAGTGGCTGACCTCAGGATTACAATTACCATCTTAATTTAAAACAATCTACTTCAGATTAATTTTAACTTAATTTAGAAAGCATACAGAAACATGGTGCCAGTATAATTGTTTCCTTCCCCCGCCCTTGTTTTGTGCTGTATTGTCATATGTATTGCATCTTTATATATCATAAGCTCATCAACACAGCTTTGTAAACATTGCATTATACCATTGTCATTTAAGTCGGGCAGGAAATCTTGGATCACTGAAAAAATAAAATTAAAAAAAAATAAATCAGGCAGGAAAATAGAGTTACTAAAAGACAGTTATACTGTCTTTTATATCTTCGTATATAGTTACATTTACTGATACTCTTTATATTTTGACAGATTTGAGTTACCATTCATCATTCTTTCATTTCATCCTGAAGGATTCTCATTAATATTTCTTTTAGGGCAGGTCTGCTAGTGACAAATTCTCAGTTTTCGGTTTTGCTTACCTAAGAATGTCTTAATTTCTCCCTTGTTTCTGAAGGAGGAAGGATGGTTTTCATGAATACAGAATTCTTGGTTGACATTATTTTTCTTTCAGCACTTCAAATTTCAGCAGCGCTGCCACCTGGTCTCCATGGTTCTTGATAAGTTTGCTTTTAATCTTATTAAGGATCCCGTTATTTCTCTCTTGCTTTTTTCAAGATTCTGTCTTTGGTTTCCATCTGTTTCACTATAACATACCTAGGTATGGCTCTCCTTGAGTTTCTCTTATATGAAGTTTTTTGAGTTTCCTGAACCTGGAGATTAGTGTTGTTCATCAAATTTGGGAAGTTTTAGGGCCCTTATTTTTTCAAATATTCTTTCTGCTCCTTTAAATCTATCTTCTCCTGGGATTTCCATTATGCATATGTTATATACCTGATGGTGTCCCACAGTTCCTGGGGCTCTGTTCATTGTTCTTCTTTTTTTTCTCTCTTTTGTTCAAACTAGATAATCTCAATTGACTTATCTTCAAGTTCTTTACTCTTTTTTCTGCTAGCTCAAATCTGTTTTTCATTTCAGCTATTTTACTTTTCTTTTTTTTTTTTAAAGATTTTATTTATTTATTTCACAGCGGGAGAGAGATCACAAGGAGGCAGAGAGGCAGGCAGAGAGAGAGGGAGAAGCAGGCTCCCTGCTGAGCAGAGAGCCCGATGTGGGCCTCGATCCCAGGACCCTGAGATCATGACCTGAGCCGAAAGCAGAGGCTTTAACCCACTGAGCCACCCAGGCGCCCTATTTTACTTTTCAATTCCAGAATTTGTCTTGTTCTTCTTTATAATTTTCACTTCTTTGTAGTGTCTCTTTGTTGAAACATTGTTCTCATGCATTCCTTTAAATCTTTAAACATGGTTTCCTTTATTTCTTTGATTATATTAGCTGATTTTAATTTTTTGTCTAAATTCCAACATTTAGGCAACAACAGGGACAGTCTCTACTGACTGTATTTTTTCCCTGTATAGAGGCCATACTTTTTTGGCATGCCTGGTCATTTTTTGTTGAAAATTGGACATTTTAAACAATATAATGTGGTACCTCTGGAAATCATATCTTGACCCCCAGGTTTTGTTGCTATTGTTGTTTTGTTATTGTTGTTGCTGTTGCTTTGTTTAGTGTCTTTCTTGGACTATGTCTATAATTTATGTTTGTATTCCTTGTATTCCTTGCCACTGACATCTCTGCTTCGTTAGCTTAGTGGCCAGCTAGTGACTTTCCAGAGACCTTCTTAAATGACTTGAAACTTTAAGAATGCCACCTTTTGCCAAGGGGCTTTCTGTGTATGTTGGGACATTTCCTCAACACTCAGCCAGGTAGTTTACAACTCTGCCTCAAGTTCAGCCATATGGGAGAAATTAGAGCCCTCTGACGTCTTTTCTAGGCACATGCACAGCCCTGGGCATGCATGTGTCCTTCTAGTTTTCCAGGATTATGTCAGAGCTTTCTAAAGCCCCCAGTGGGTATCTCATTTTCCCATTTCTTCCTTTTATGTTTTTGGCCATGCTCTTGCTTGCCTACTGGTATTGCATTCTCAGGCGGCTGTAATGTTAAACACCCTAGGGACAGAACCTTTCTCACTGAGCTAGCCCTAAGTCAGGTGAAGTAAAGAGAAGCCCTATTAATTGGCTTTTCTAGGTAGCTTTGAGACAGGTTAAATAGTGACAAGACTCTGCATGTGTGAGCTCTTGAGGAGCTACAAACCCAGTCTTCCTCCCCCACCCCACCAGATGTTAAAAGGGCTGGTTTCTACAGCTAATGTGGTTATGAGGCTGTTGGTTTTCAAGGTTACCCTAAAACTATGGAGAAGGGAAAAGGAGGCAGGTTAAGTTAAAATGCCATAAACCCTGCTGCTACAAAGGTTCAACACCTTTTCATCAGTAAACACTGTTTAGATTGTTGCAAGCTTTTTGGTTAATTTCTAGAGTTCTGAAAAAGTTAATTTTGACAATTTTTTCTAGTGTCCTTTTTGCTTTACAGAGTTGGTTTTCTGAGGTGTTTAATCTTCCATTCCCTCCAAACACAATTTTAAGGAAGTCTTGCCCCAGTGTGGCTGGAAATTTACCTACAATGAAACGCACTCCTGAGGAAACAGAAGTTTAAAGAAGCAATGGAGTAAAGTCTTTTTAAAGAATAAACAAAACATCTACCCATTGTTGCTGCTAGGGTGGAGAACTGGGGAACTGGGACATAAGAAGAGGCAGAAGGTTTAGTCTTTTGTACCTTGTTTTGCACCATGTTCATGTGCTACTGATCAAAAAAATTATAATATACTTATAAAAGAAGATAGTAGGTACTTTAGATTTTCCCTGAAGACTCCATGAGATGTACTATCTCATATCCCTGTCTGTTTCTGAGAAAATTTCCACTCATTTGTAGTGTCTATTAAGTACCATTTGCCAGGACCATTAACTACCAAGGGTAGTAAGACAGGTACTTTGACTTAGGAACTCTTCCTTTTTCAGTTAATTTTTTTTTCCTATGGCAGTTACATCCCCATGGTCTAACTCCCTTTTCTTCCCCCACAACACCCCTCCTTGTAACATGTGATAGAATATACATCATACCCTAATCTTTTCATTGCTATTCTCACAATTGTAATTAAGTTATTTAAATGAACAATCAGATGTTTTATGAATGCTCCAAGAGGGAGAGCCCATAGCACCCTTACTCACCATTATTCCCCCAATTTCCAGGATAGTACCTGACACATATAAGTGCTTAGCAAATCCATGTTGAATTAAATTGAAATGCCTTTACATTATGCAAGACTTTAGGACTTGATGCAAGCCCAATAAAACATCATGAGGGTTCTCTATCCCACTAGCAAAAAAAAAAAATCAGCTCAAGATTTCCAGGGTATACCCCTGGAAAACCATATTTCCTTCTAGATCTTCATGGGCTTCAGAAAATTCCTATAGTAAATGGTTAGAGAAACAGATGCCAGAATAAGCAAGTCTGTGGCTATGCTTTAACAAGTGAGGCTATAAAAACTAAGCTGAAAAGTAACTTTCCTTCATCACTATTAACTCTGAAAAAATTTCTTAACAAGCAGGTCAAGCCATTACATTTCCTACCCCATCCTAATACCATCCCCCATTCCCCCAAAAACTTCTTATAAATGGTCACACTCAAAGGCTGGCTTGGTTCACTTTTCCTCTCAAGTCCCTACAGCACTACTAGTCCAACTACTTTAGACTTTCGAATCTGGTTTTCTGAGGGCCTTCAATGAACATGGCAATAATGCCTCCACCAAATTCCATTTGACACTGTTTAACACCTACTAACAACAGTATCATATGACATATTCATTACATTGAACTGACTTCGGAGAATATTTAAAATAACACCATGTGTTCTAAGGCACGAATTAAATATTACCAAGATAATGACAGGACATCTGGTGAGAATGTATATTTCATTACCAACTCCTCCCTGCACACCATGACACTAAACCCACCCCAAAGGAATTAAGAGCTTTGGGTTTTCTCACTACAAAACTATTCAGGACAGAATGAAAAGCCATCAGGGTGACATCTTTCAGGAAGCATTCATCAAGAAGATAATCAGATAAGTTAGCATGAGTCAAGTCATCTACTTGTGCTGGACATATCAGTTTGATTTTCCCCTTGCCTATTCTTCCAGAGTAAAAGTGATGGGCTCTAAAGTTTATAACAGAATCAATTTAGGCTGCTTGACTACAAGCAAGACAGTTGTGCAGCCCAGAAAACAGAGAATGATAAAGCCAAGAGGAATATTGAGGCTTACTGACCAAAACTCTAATTTTATAAATGGGAAAACTCTGGCTCACAAAGCTAAAGATTTATTCAATGTCATACACCAACCTAGTGACAGAGTTGGAACTAGCAACCAGGTTTTCTCTGTGTCAGTATGGAGATGGATCCCCACTGAGGATATTCAAGATCAAATTTGCCTCACAGATGGAATCAATCCATTCTTCCAGGAAAGCACTTACCAGACAGGTGCCCCAGTTGGCAAAGAGGTGAACAGATACTCCAAAAGTTCACCTTAATATAAACATCTAAAACTCTTGTCTTTAAAAGTACAGAATATAAGAAAGAGGCATTTTAAAAGAATTTAAGATGAGGTTATAAAAGCTATACCAATTATATGATTTCTACCTTATCAACTTCATGTACATTTTTAGTACAGAATGCATCTTTTATATCTTTATTTTTTTAATGTTGTTAAGTTTATTTATGTAAGTAATCTGTACACCTAACATCGGGCTCAAATTCATTAACCTGAGATCAAGAACTGCATGCTCTACTGACTACGCCAGCCAGCCACCCCTCTTTTGAATTCTTATAAAACTTAAGTTTTCATTAGTCCCAGACAGCCTATGTATATGTGACTATACATGTATATGTGTAGGCTTAGTGATATAATTCTTTTTTTCTGACATCTGTTTTATATATACAAACATACATAAAGTATGTTATCCTTGGTTTTTGAAAGACTAAAATTTTTGTTTAAATGTTTCTATTTAAATACTGACATGTACACTAAAATAATGTGAAAATTTACGTAGGCATAAAATAAGTTCCTATAATTGGGTTAGTCATTCCTTTCCCAAATGATTAAACTGCAATATGCAATATAAAGACAAACAAACCAAAAAAAGGCATGGAATTTAAGAGCAGAAAGTGAGCTTACAGATCTCCTGCCCACCCCTACCTTTATAAAGCTGCAGACCTGGAGCCCCAGCAAAATGACTTATGAAGGTCACAGACCCCATTAGTAATAGAACCATACCCATGTATCTAATCTTCATGTCCACGGTTTTTTCCCATTATACTATCATTCTGCCCCTGCTCATATGCAAACAGTGCCCAGTAGTGCTTTCCCAGAGAAATATCTATCTGGGCACTATTGCCTTTGATCTCGCTAGCACATTCGCATCCAAGACTCAAAAACTAATAGAGTTAGGTCATCTAGCTCAGGAGTTGCAACCTAATTAAATATAGGCTATGAATGTATTTTATTTAGTTGGCACGTTTAAAAAAAAGAAAGAAAGAAAGTAAAGGCCATTTGAATGGGTGACGCTGCTGTATTTTACCCCAATCATTCCAGCCCTATTAACCCATTTACAACAGCTTTATACTTTTCTGTTTTCTCCTTGGCCTCTGACAGCATTTGATTGAGCCTGTGATCCCCAAATCTGGATCAGACATAGTTAACAGCACACCAAAGTAAACCTAGTTGATGGAAATGTGAAATATGGCATTATATTCTACAATTAGCTATTTTTATTGCCTCACCAATAAAAATCCATTTCAGTTTTTTTTATTTTATTTTTATTCTTTGCCCAAGGGGTACAGGTCTGAGAATCATCAGGCTTACATCTTTCACAGCATTCACCAAAGCACAAACCCTCCCCAATGTCCATAACCCATCCACCCTATCCCTACCCTCCCACCCCCCAGTAACCCTCAGTTTGTTTTGTGAGATTAGGAGTCTCATTTCAGTTTTTTTAGGTTAACTAGTTATAACAGAGGTCTGCCAACTGCTACCAGTGAGACAAAACCAACTTGCTGCCTATTTTGTAAGTCTCCCTCCCTTAGCTGAGGTAAGAATGGTTTTTATATTTTTAAACAGTTGAAAAATTCAAAAGAAGCATATTTCGTGACATATGAAAATTAAGTGAAATTCATATTTCAGTATCAACAAATAAAGTTGTATTAGAATACAACCACTTTCATTCCATGTATGTATTATCTACGGTTGCTTTTTTGCAAGAAGGGCAGTTATGTAATTGCCACAGGGACTGCATGGCCTGCAAAACCTAAAATATGGCCCTTTACAGAAGAGGTTTGCTGCTGACCCCTGAGCTATATCAAAGAGAATTTAGGAGCACCTGGGTGGTGCAGTCCAGTTAAGTGTCGGACTCTTGATTTCGGCTCAGGTTGTGATCTCAGGGTCATGAGATTGAGCCCTGTGTTGGGCTCTCTGTCCAACATGGAGTCTGCCTAAGACTTTCTCTCCTCTGCCCCTCTATCTCTCAAATAAATAAATAAATCTTTTATAATGGGAATTAAAAACTGCCAAATAACTTCTGAAAAGTCACAAATACTTGTGTGGAATTGCTCACCCCTCACACGTCACTCTCAAATGAATCTTCCTAAAGCACAGCTCAAACCATGTCTCTCTCCTATCAAAAACATTTTTAATACTCCATCTATAAAGAAAAATCTGAAGTACTTAACAGGTCCCTGCACAATTAAGGCCTCAACCTACCATTTCAACTTCATCTCCCAAAATGCCCTTCCTGCAACCTATCCATTGCAGATGACTTGAATTATTTGCTGTCCCTTTATATCCTCTAGGTCATTCCTACTACATGAAATACCTCGTCCTGAATACAGTGCAACACAGTAAAGTACGCAAGGCCTTTAGACTCAGGTCTGGGTTCTAATTCAGACTCTTGCCCTTATTTGTTGAGAATGTTACTTAGCACCTCTGAACTTCAGTTTCCTCATCTATACAATGGGAATAATCATTCTTACCTCAAAAGGCTGTTACACTATTTCAATATTTCAATGCCTGGCACTGGGAACAGTTAAACAAGCAACAAGTATGAATTCTGACAAATTCCAGTGCCACTTCCTCCTTTCCTTTTCCTTGCCCTCTCACCAAGAAATGAGCTCTCCTGCTGGTGTCATGTGCCACAATATCCACCTGTTCCATTCTTATGGCTCAGATCCACATCTACTGATAGTGATCTCTACCCATATCTGATAGTGATAGTGATCTCTACAAGATAATGATCTCTATCCATGTCTTTTCTCTCCTACTAGTCTAGGAACTCTTTGAAGGCAGGATCCATTGTGACTAAGACTGCCACATCTGTGACAGGCCTAAGCACGGTGACCTGAATACAGTATTTGCACAAGTATTTACTGAATGAATGGTATGTGCTTACTGAACTATATATAACATTTATTAGGTGTATCATGTTGCCTTGTGATATAAGAAGGAGCCACATCACTTGTTCTGAATAATTCCGAGCCTAAGTGCTTAGAAAATATTCAAACAACATCAGGGACCAAAACTGCCAACAGAAAAGGAAAGGAAAAACAGAAAAGTGGGCAATATGTTCACTTTCAGAGTCACAGTGTTTTTATTTTCCACTAGTTTAAATTATAATCATCATCTTCTACTCCAATGGTTATAAATAGATCACATTTAAAGGGGGGCAATCAACCACTTTCCCAAGGGAGGGACATGTTGAGTATTGTTCATAACATCAGTTACCTCTGAGCACAGATGTAAGTAAATCTAAATATTCAAAAAGGACCTACGTTTAATGAATAAATCATCACACAAAGTTGTCACCTAAACCTTATCTGGAGCTCTGTACAAAATCAGACACAACAGGATAAATGTAGAAATCCAGTTCCACCTAGGCTAACAACTTAAAAAAAAACTGCAGCTAGTTTTTGCAGCACAATGCATCAAGTTTCATAGGTTCCTAGAAACACTAGCCATTTGATTTGCTTGTCAATGTAGTAAGTTAAATGGAAAGGTGTCAATCATTCTTTCTGACGTTAATGCCAGGCTCCAAATGCCAAAATGAATCCCCACACATGAAGGCAAAATTAATTGCTGAGACGTGCCAGTGTAGGGAGTGACATTTTCCAATAAAACAACAGCAAAAAGTTCATGTCCAACGACTTCTGCTTCATTTCCCTTCAGAAACCTACTCAAAAACACGCACTCACCATCGGATACATTATTAGCCTAAAGACATATTATCAACAACTTTCTATGTTTGTATGTTTCCATTTACAAAGCACTTTCATAACCCATTAACTCCTTTGAGTCTCACAACAACCCTGTGAGGTGGGTATAATCACCCCCATTTAACAGTTGATGCCAGCAATCTGTGCCATCTCATCCCAAGATGGAGAAGCCATGTCTTCTAACTCCAGTTCCAGTGCTCTCTTTTTCCGGTTTCCTCCACACAAAGCAAAAGCATACCTTTGTTTTGCTTCCCCACTCATTCTCAAAAAGCTAGCACAGTGTGAGGAAGTGGAGTGGGAGGATAAACATTACTGTGGTCAGACAGGGGGAAACATCCCGCCCTTGCCTCTACCTAATCATATTTTTAGAATCATGCAACTTAAAGGGAAGAAATGGAGTGTGGGTTAGCTGCTGGATTTTATTTCCTCCCTGCCCTATCCTGGCTTTCTATGTGTATTCGGAAACAGAAAGTCACTCTGAATATCAAGAAGCCCCATGGGCCAAAATATTTTTTTGGATCTTCCACCCATCTGCAAAGGTTTAGGCCTACATAACTGCTGACTCTTACCAGTCTCTGTCTCACAGAAGAAGGAAAGAGTAAGAACCACTATTTGCCCCAGCGTTCAAAAATGTACCCCTCCTCAAATGCGTTATTGAACCGTTTATTGTCTCTTAAAAATCTTAATCTCTCTGTAGCTGGTCACTTTCTAGCACAAACAATTTCAGCTTACCATACACTTCACAAAACCATTCCCTTCCTGGGGCTTATGAGGAGCTATATTAGACTGTAGATAGTACACCAAGCAGTTTATCATAATAAGTAAATTTTTTTTAAAAAAAATCAAACATTCTCCCCCTTTCCTTTCAATGAAATCTGTCTAACTACTTTTGTGGCATAACCTGCATATCTTTAACCTCTCAGTGAATTCTATTAAGTGGCAACACACCCAAAAGCCTAGCCTATAGGACTCTAAAGATCAGCATTTCAAATACCCCATCTTTCAGGTGCTGCCAAGAGTGTGCTCTTGTTTGGACCACAATGTGACCAAATAAATAAATAAATAAATAATCAGACTCAGTCAAATGACCAGCAGAACTTGGGCCATTTATATATTCTGACCAAAGTGGGCAGACAACACTGGCAGTGAAAGCACAGATTGCCAAGAGGAAATCAAAATAGCTGCACAAAAATACCAAGCCTTTCTCCCTGCTCTTCATTGGCTCCATCTGCCTTAAGAAGGTCCCCACACTGGACTTAGACACAGTTTTTCACAGATAAACCCATTCAGAACAAAGTCATAAGTAGACAGGACACATTTACCAGTGACTCTGACCAGTGACTTTCTTTTTTGCCACCATTTCGCAGCCAAGAAGAGAAAAAATTATCACTCCACCCAATCGCTAGCCTCCATTCTTCTGGGTATATATACTTTGGCTCAAAGGGCTGGCTTGCCTGCACTCTTGTTGGGAATGTTTATTATTCTTTCTCTTACTCCAAGCCTTCTGCCAACTAGCAGAAATAAAAACTCCACACAGTGGGGAAGGGGGGTAGGGTACCACAGCTGTCAGCTGTGACCACTGGGAAAGCCAAGCTAGATGAGGTTCCTTCAAACCAGTGGCCCTTAACCCTATCACTGGAGTATGTTCCCTGGGGGCTGGGCTCCTTGTGCCAGATACTGGGCAGGTCTTTGTGTCACCCCCAAGCAGAATTCAATGGCACGTGAGGCCATCCAAGAATTCTGAGCTTAGACTGACTGTGACCAAAACCATAGCTCAGTACCTTATTCCCTTTTTTAAATTTGTGTTCGTGGCACAGGTTTTTTTTTTAAGATTTTATGTATTTATTTGACAGAGACTCAGCAAAAGAGGGAACACAAGCAGGGGGAGTGGGAAAGGGAGAAGCAGGCTTCCGCCTGAGCATGGAGGCTGAGGCAGGGCTCCATCCCAGGACCCTGGGATCATGACCTGTGCCGAAGGCAGACACTTAATGACTGAGCCACCCAGGCACCCCCATAGCTCAGTACCTTAAAAGAAAAAAAAAATTGCTGGGGCGAAGGTGCTTTCTTTAGAAAACAGGTTGATACAGGGAATTTTTTTTTTTACTGCCCCTACCCTCATTTGTTAGCAACCAGAGACCAAGAGAAAACCATTAATCGAACTGCTAGCTTCAAACCTCTCTTCTTTAGGAGGTGCTAGGGCAGTTCCTTGGTCAGCTTGAATGTCTCCTTACCCAAATATATATATATGTATATATATATACATATATATATACATATTGTATATATATACATATATAATTATATATATATGTGTGTATATATAATATATGTGTGTATATATATGTATATATATACATATACATGTGTGTATTATATATATATTTAGTACACATGAGTACTAAGCATGTCCAACAGTACAGACAAATTGTCCCTTCAAAACAATCGGCCAAGTAACAATAGTTGCAGAGCAAGAAGGTCCCTGGCACAGGTAGAGATCAAGTCTTGTAAGGTCAAGACCACTAAAGTTCTAGTTATAGCCAGCACCTTCCACTTCTATTGACCCCACTTCCGAAGTGTTCGGAAACCCACTCGCCTCAGAGAACAGGATTGGGAAGCACCCTGAATCCTCCCTTCCCCCTGCGGTGTGGAAGAGCTTAAAGGCCAGGGCCACTAGCCCGGGGAAACAGCTCATCTATCCAGGCCTTCCACTTACTTCTCATTGCGCTGATAAGCGCGTTGCCATCTTTGATCACGTCCTTAATGAATTTATTGGTTCTCTCCAGCTCCTGCTCATAACACTTGAGCCTCTCGCGGAAATCGGGGCTGTCCAGGTAGCAATCGCTGAACTCCAGCGGGGGATGCCCCATGGTTCTGATGGCAAGGGTCGAAAGGAGAGAGGAAAGACACAAAGACCAAGAGCATCAGCGGCACAGTAGGGGGGAGTAGATGGGAGGAATTGAGTGCGGGACCCGCCTGGGAAACTCGAAGCCTCCCTCCCTTTGGAGGACAGGTACCTGTTCCGTTGAGATTCCTGGGTAGAGCTGGCTGGTCTCTACCGGAAGCGAATGGCCGGCAATTGCTTCAGGTGACACACAGAGCTAACTAATGCAGTCCGACCCCGGAGGGGTTCTGTCTAGCAGGCAGCATACCCCCAAGGCACTGCCTCCCCCTGACAGGCTGCCCAGCGGGATCCCTCCTGAGCAACTGCAAACGTGACACTTCAGCCCGCCCCGGGTGGGGGCTGGAGTGGGCGCTGGGACTGGAAGCCTCCTCTCCTCGCTCCTCGTTCCCGAGCTAGCTGAAGATTTCCTTTGCCGAACTCCGCGGGCAACCCTGATTGCACTATCCCCTCCCCCTTCTTAAAGCCAGAGCTGCCGCCCCGCCCCAGCGAACCTTTGTGCCGAGCCCCAACGCTCGGGCTCCTTCTTCAACTGTCTTCCTCCCACCCTGGGATAGCGTTACCAAAGTGTTCTTGCTCCCAAGAGTTCTTCCTGCTCCAAGGGAGCCGGCCTGCTGTCCTGTTAGGCGTCGGAGGGGTTAAGCCCCGGCGGTAATTGAAACGTAGCCTTCCTCCCCAGACACCGGACAGGGAAGAGGAGGGCGATATCGCTACGCACAATAGCTGCGGTAGCCTGGCGCTTCCCTACGGAAACTGGGGAGCAGTCGGCGCCCTAGGACTCCAGTTGGAAAGCGTGGCGGCCTGGGAGATGTAGTCTTTCCGTTTCTCGCCCCATGACTCCTCCCTGCGATCTCCCCACCGCCCTTCCAGGGCGGAGGCTCTCCAAGCAAGACTTTCCCAGCCTGCCCCAGGCTCGCTCCCCAGGCCCTGCCTCAAGGGGCAGGTGAGCTGCACTGGAGCCTAAAGAGGGAAAGTTTCTAAAACAAGCGAGCGGACCCGGGAGGCATCTGTTGTGGGAGGCCATCTCTCACTTCCCATTACTTGGCTGTATGTATGTATGTATGTATGTATGTATGTATGTATGTATGTATGTATGTATTTTGCCTTATTCTCTCTCCAGCCTCCCTCTGAAGGAGCAACTTCCTTTCCCCTTCCCTTGCCCATTTCTCCCTATCCTAGTGTTCTAATTCTCATGGGCCCTGGACCTGAACAATCTCAAGGGTTGACTCCTACCCTAGAATCTCAATGTTAGGCTCAGAACCCCCTGCCAAAGGAAGGGAGGCCATAATTAGGAGTTCACTTTTTTTCTGAATAGGACCTCAGAGCCTGGTTTTTGTGATTCAACTCATTACAGAAGTTGTTCATTAAAGCACATGATTTTCCATGTGTACGTGGAAAACCTAAGAAGTGGATGTTGTAAATTGTCTTGCGGCTTAGCTAAGAGACCTCTTGTTCATTGTCCAAGGTGGGAGAACCAGAGCTACTCGTACAGGTGGACGCCTTGAGATTAAGAGCAGCTACGTGTTGGAAAATCGTGTATACATGGGCAAAAGGATCCATTTTTATTTTGGAAAAGTGTTTAGATTACATTGCTCTGTGAAAAAAGCCAAGAAAAGCCAGCACTGAAGGGGGTTGTAAATAGAGTAATATATGGCTAACCTACCTGTATGAGTGTCATATTTCTGCTGTAAAAAAATTTGAGAAGCTTTGTACTCCCTCACATATTTTTAGGTTGACATCTAAATTTTTCATCAAGTTTAAATAGTTACAAAAGGTGTAATATCCAGGATACTACACATACTGGCAAATTAAAAAAAAAACTTTTGTATTACACTTTTAAAGATTTTCACTGAATTCTAATACCAGAGCAATTTGATGCCCCCATCAACATTAAACACAAAAGTGTAAACTTAACCTTCAGAAAATTTACATTGTTCCTTTCTTCTTCTTGAAATCAAATACCCATTGCATTCTCCCCACAGAATTGTATTCCAACATATTATATTTTATACTTGAAAGTCTTCTATTGATCACCATATTGAATTTCTCTGCAACAAAGATTTGCCCATAAATAGAAATTGAACTATTTTTATTTATTCATGATCATAGCCTCCAAGTATAAAACGTCTTCTAGATTCAGTTACATTCACAATTGTTATGCATACACAATAGATAAAAACAGCATGAAACTCTTATACATTGTGATCGTTATTTTTTTCAGATCTCATAAACTTTGTTTATGACAACACACCTCAAATAGCCATTACACAATTAGGGTAACCTGAGATCCAACATCAAGGTCATAAACCATCCTATCAATATGAACCATGTAACAAAATGGTGCTGCTATCCCTAGGATATCTTGTTCCATGGATCAAAGATTTGAGTCAATAAATGATATTTATTTGACTGGGTAAGTCTAAGCGTGGTCATTCAGAGGTTTTTCTTTTTTTCAGTTTTTATGTAAATTCCAGTTAGTTAACATACAGTATAATATTAGTTTCAGGTATACAATATGGTGATTCAAAATGTCCATACAACACCCACTGCTCATCACAACAAGTGCATTCCTTAATCCCCATCACCTATTTAACCTATCCCCCATTGACCTCCCCTCAGATAACCATCAATCTGTTCTCTAAAATTAAAAGTCCATTTCTTGGTTTGCCTCTCTCTCTCTTTTTTTCCTTTTACTTGGTTGTTTTGTTTCTTAAATTCCATATATGAGTGAAATCCTATGGTATTTGTTATAATTAAACATAAAACATAAACTCTATTGGAAATGCAGCTCTTAGCGAGATGAATGGGAAAGGGGTAACACAGGGCCTTGACTTAAAGAAAATTCCTGGGCATCAATTTTTGAAATTGCAGCTTTGCTTAGCACCAAGGGTTTTTACAACCTGAGTCAATGAAATTTAGTAAGATTTTTGATCTTTGAAAGGTATGCTTTCATTTTTAGAGACTTGGAAAGGGAAGGAGGAAAGGCAAAGAGAAGATGAGAGAAGGCAAATAGTTTTTTCAGGAAGTAGGACTAAAGAAACTTGAGGATTTGGAAATTGGGCCCCTTTCATCTTTATTCATAATTACTAAAACATAGAAGGAACTAAGATGTCTTTCTGTAGGTAAATGTATAAATATGCCGTGGTACATCCATACAATGGAATATCATTCAGTGCTAATAAGAAAGGAGCCATAAAAAAAGAAAGAAAGAATGAAAGAAAGAAAGAAAGAAAGAAAGAAAGAAAGAAAGAAAGAAAGAAAGAAAGAAAGAAGAAAGGAGCCATCAAGACAAGAAAAGACATGGAGGAAACTTAAATGCATATTAGTGAAATAAACCAATCTGAAAAGGCTACTCAGTGTATGATGCCAACATTATGACATCCTAAAAAAGGCAAAATTGTGAAGACAGTAAAAAGACAGATTGTGCTGGAGGGTATGGAAAGGAGGGAGAAAAATGAATAGGTGGAGTAAAGCAGGATTTTTAGGGCAGTGAAAATACTATGTATGATGCTACAATGGTGGATACATATCATTATATGTTTGTGCAGCACCAAGAGTGAACCCTAATGTAAACTGTGGACTTTGATTAATTATGATGTGTCAACGTAGGTTCATTAACTGTAACAAATGTTCCACTCTGGTGGGAGATGTTGATAACAAGGGAAGCTATGTTTGTGGGGGGTGGAGGGTATATGGGAAATCTCTGTACCTTCCTCTCAATCTTGTTGTGACCTTAAAATTGATCTAAAAATAAAGTTTTTAAAAAATGTTGGGGAAGACAAATCCCATTTCCCCTATTTCTGGTATGTAAAGGTAACATCACCTCTATAGTCTTAATACAGGACAGTATCTCTTTCCTAAGCAAACTCTCTATTTTAGCTGTGATACTGTGAAAAGAACACAGAGCTGAAACAATATTGGTAACATAGAACTGAAATATGGTCTAGCTCCGCCCCTTAGAATCTCTGTTACCTTGAGTAAGTGATGTAAACTCTCTTTGGAATAATATCTTCTTCAAAAGCTTTTCTGAGGATTAACTATAGATAATGTATGTGGAAGTACCTGGCATATAATAACTTCTCAATAAATGCTGGTTGAGCACAAAACTTTTTCATTGTTCTTGGTAAGATGGACAGCATCAGAGGCAGAGAGAGTCAGATTGCTTACAATGATAGTCCTAGAAAAACATTACTATTTATATAACAACACAACTTGATCCCTGTTCATTATCATTATAGGAAAACAGAAACAAAAACACACTCAGAGAAATTTACACTTCAACTAACACAGAAACTATATCCTCGTTTTTTGGTCTGGTTAAATGTGCTTTCTCAACTTTCAGGACATTCAGAGTCCACAGCATAACAGGGCCAAGACTCCCTTTCAGGTTTAAGAACCAGAACCTGAAATTCCCGGGAGTTAATCATTTTAGTGGATTACTCTACGGTGGAGTTGCAGGACGGCTATAAGTCTCCACACTGTTCGGCTCAGGTCCTTAAGGATAGGAGCTTATCAACTTGATGTGTCTATCTGTCTGTCCCTCATGTTGGAATCAGAGCCATAACTTTTTAACTCAATGAAGCAGATCAGCATCTTATAAATTTAAAATTGCTTTCACAATTTAAAGACATAAGGAGTGGGAAAGTAAAGAAACCATATGTCATAGATTTTTAGGAAAGGCAGTATACCTCCCTGAGAAAAATCAAATAAATATGCAATATTAACTTAATGTGCCAATCTCTGCTTCATTTCTCCCATCTGGGACCACAGCTGGTATCATTAAAATATTTCAATACAGTGCTTATTAATCATTTGTTCTTACCCACATGTGAAAAAATATAGATATAAGGACTATTGTTTTTTCTTTAAATGCTCTAGGAACCTGGAAAAAAAGGTAATTTTCCAAATGACATTTTAAGTGTCAGTAACTTATAAGATGTGTTTTAAGAGAGTTTTATCCTAGAGATACAAAGTAATATTTTATGACCTTTCTGCTTCTTATAAAAAGTCTTAAAGGTGTTTGTCCTAAAATATTATAGTCCTTCGTTCACAAAAACATAGAAAAGATACAGAATTTCACTGGGCTGTATCAGTAATAAGAAGAGAAACTAGAGAGGAAGTAGGAGTGAGAAGTGGAGGGCTAGGGGGCACCACAGGTTGATGACTTTTCTTATGCCAGGCACTTTACATAGATGTTCTCATTTACTTTGCATGACAACTCCGGGAGAAAAGTTCTATTGTTGCCTTCATTTTACATATGAGGAAACTAAAACTCAGAGGAGTTAAGCTACTTGGCCAAGAAATTAAATGATGTACCAAAATCCATATCTGAATCTGAAGCCATTTTTTTGCTATTGCCCTATAATGCCTTGCAGTCTAATACATCAATATCTAATCTCCATTCCCTCCTGTTTATGTGCCTGGGTGTACTTAGTACTGTGACACGGAAAAAATAATTCAAGGTCATCTGTTGGTCATTGCAGCAAATAATTTGAAATTATCCTAGGTTTAATATTAACAAAGGTTTTATGGTGAATTTCTTCGAAGACAGAAGCTGACAAATCTGGCTCCTATGTTACATATGCCCAACCTTCTAGATTTTCCAGACTTGAACTGATTGGAACATAAGACAAAGTGCATATCAGCTTCCCAGCCCCACCACGTGGCTAGCCTTGCTCCCAGTTCTAGCCTAGCCTAAATCCTATACTATTGTTGGCACCATTCCCAAGCCCCAGTCTTGGCTCTGGCCCATTCACTCGCTATTTTGACTAGACTTGGCCTAGTTTCTTTCCTTAGCTTAGGCCAAGATTTTAGTAGCTATAAGTGGCAAATGGTTGAAGGAAGGGAAAATCCTTTTCCATAGTTATCCAGATGTCCAACTCTCCACTTAACTTCCTTCTTTAAGTCTCCCCTTGTGATGTTTCTTGGTGAAAAAAAATCAATTTATAGCTTTAAAATTGTAATCTATTTAATCCATGTGATGTACTGTCCATCAAAATTCTTTATTCCTAGAATTTAGCATTTTCATCACACTTTCGTATCAGCAGGACTATGTCAAAACTGTCTATTGGTAAAGATCTCCTTGTGGCCATTTTCTGTGTCCATTTTGATTCTTAACTAACCACAGTTTCAAAAAAAAATCCAAACTGATCCTATTTCAATTTTGAGAGACCTTCTAAGGGTGATGAAGGCATGGCTGTTTATGTTTAAACTCTCAGAAATGGGTGCCTGGGTGGCTCAGTCTGTTAAGCTTCTAACTCTTGGTTTCACCTCAGGTCACGATCTCATGGTCATGATCCTGCTGTCATGAGATTGAGACTGGCTTATTGTGGAGTCTGATTCAGATTCTTTCTCCTTCTGCCCCTTTCTGCTCACACACATGTGCTCTCTCTCTCTCTCTCTCTCTCTCTCTCTCTCTCTCTCTCTCTCTCTCAAATAAACAAATAAATAAAATATTTTTTTAAAAATCTCCCAGAAAGATATCAATACATACCATTCCAGTACAGCTTACTGGCCTACCCCATTTTCTAACATCTTAGAAGGTAGTATGATCTACTGAGGGGCCAGAAACTTTCCAACAGTTTTTAAAGACTCTTACTAAATAGTGGAACCTAAGTCATGATGTTCAACTAATGTTTCTTGAACTTTGATTCATATAAGAATCATGCAGGGTCAGGGCACCTGGGTGGCTCAATGGGTTAAGCCTCTGCCTTCGGCTCAGGTCATGATCTCATCCTGGGATCAAGCCTCACACCAGGCTCTCTGCTCAGCAGGGAGCTTGCTTCCCCCTCTCCCTCTGCCTGCCTCTGCCGACTTGTGATCTCTCTCTATCTGTCAAATTAAAAAAAAAAAGAATGAGACAAAGAAAATTCTATTAAAAAGAAAAAAGCATCACCCAGGGTGTTTGTTGAAAATGAAGACTTTCCTGAATCCCTCTCCCAGAGTTTGATAGTATAATATGGATTAAGGTATGGGCTGAGCCCAAAAGATATGGACTGAGGCCTGAAAGTTACAGGAATCAAAAAAATGGGGGGAGAGGAGACCTAGGTAAGTACTTGGTAAATCTTAATTTTAAACGAGTACCAACATGTGATTTTATTGGAGGGGGTCCACAGTCCTGTCATCCAATCACTGATACAGGGTTTTATCTATTAAAAACTGGTTTAGACATGAAATTCCTCATACAACAGTGGTTTTGATTAATAACATGAGTGAAAGCTTCCACTCCTCATTTTGGCAATAGTTAGACATTCTGACATCTTACACTCTAAGCTAATAATTAAATAAATATGATTCAATAAGAATGACACTTAACATTTTTATGCTGTCATTTTTACCCATATCAGTTAGCACATTACCTACTTTTTAACAGAATTACTAGAATAACTTGAGAAAAATAAAACAACTGAGGTATTTTCCAACATGTTTCTGGTTCTGAGGGTGATAAGACATGAGGAACCCTTCAGACAATTGAGACTAGCAAGTTATTTTAGTTTCTCTTACAGTAAAACAACACAAGATAAAACATACAATTCTTTCCAAATTTTATATCTCTTCCTTTTTTCATCAGTAAAACAAGCAATAGACAAATGTAAAGAATAACATGTCATTGACTGCAAATGGATATGTATTTATACTTAAAGTAAAATATTAAGATATAAAATAAAGCATTTTAATAATTTTAGAGCAATAAAAATTGGCCATTTTCCCACAAATTCGCAATAATTTTAAACTAGTAACTTTATAAATGGAAACATCATACCATGAACATCAAGATGGTTGTCTAAAGAAGGGAACTGTACAGTGGCAATGCTCTGGCAAGGTGCCAAGGAGCCAGTACATGTCAATCATGTTTTCTCTTTCTCATTGTTAAACCAACATTACCACAGGAAGGAAACTGGTTTCAGAACTTTACTAAAAATGAATTGTGGGTGAATTCACATTTCAACCTTCAAAAAGCTTGATTAGACCACTAAGTTACTCTACTTTCTATCCTTAAAAACAACATTGAATTTTAAGTTAATAATGTTAAATACTGAAAGGTAAATAAATACTAACATTTACTGTGTCCAAGGTACATACAAATATCATTCCTATTCCCCAGATGAGGAAACTGAAAATTAAATAGATGAAGTAATTCAACCTAAGTCACACAACTTGGAAGTGGTTGAGCTATGAATCAAATCTAGCTGCTGGGACCCCAGGATTTCATTCTTAATTGTTATGCTAGCCTGCCTATGTGCTGGTGATATTATTTTCATCAAATTGGACAAGCTTTAAAGGGTTTCTAAAAACTGATGTTGACAAGGAGAAACAGGAACCATCATAGACCGATTATGGGAATGTAAACTGGTGTAAACACTCTGGAAGGCAATTTGGTAATATATATCAAAATTTTAAATGCATATTCCCCTTGACCCAATAGTTTTACTTTTAGGAATTTGTACTATATATTTCAACACAGAAGAATGCAAAGATATAAAAAAGGAATGCAAAAATATGGAAAAATATGTATACTATAGCATTTTTTTTGTAGCAGCCAAACCGGAAACCTCTGCTATGGCCATTATGGAACTAGATATATAAATGATATATATCCATACAGTAGGAGATTATGCACACATAAAGAGAACAATTAGTACAAAAATTCACCCAGGTATATAAGTGAAACAAACTAGTTGAAAACTGGTTTTACATTAGTATCTAGAGTATGACAAATTTTGTGTTTCGTATTATATAATTTATAATATTTTTAAGTTGTATCTAAATAAGACTGGGACTCTGTGTGTACATATATATATGTATGTATGTATATATGTATACATATATATGTATGTGTATATATATGTGTATGTATGTATATACATATATTTATTTATTTATTTATTTATTCACAAGTTATTTTAAGTGTCCTGATTTGAGGGATGGAAATGAGATGGCTGGGGGGCTTTCATTTTACACCCTCCTAAACAGTTTGAGTTTTTATTATAAGTATATCTTATTAAAAATAAAATTAATACAAAAAAACTCAAAAAAAAACCCACTCAAAACCAAAAATTCAAGGAGCATCACTTAATTCAGTACCGTTTGAACTTTTTCTGACAATGAACATAGTAGAAATACATTTTACATCATAGACCAGAGCATATATATGTATCTATATCTATATCTAGTTTCTTCTCAGTAAGAAGTAAGCAGTAAGTAATCTCTTTGGCATTCAGTATGGCAACATTTCTCTAGCTATATCTCATAAGGCAAAGGAAACAAACACACAAAGAAACTAATAGGACTTAATCAAAATAAAATGTTTCTTCACAGCAAAGGAAACAATTAACAAACCTAAAAGACAACCTACTAAATGGGAGAAGATAAGGTATTAGTATAGAAAATATATAAAGAACTTATAGAGCTCAACACCAAAAAATCCAAATAATCCAATTAAAAAATTGGCATAAGACATGAACAGACATTTCTCTAAAGAAGACATACAGATGGCCAACAAACACAGGAAAAAGTTCTGAACATCACTGATCATCAGGGAAATGCAAATCAAACCCACATTGAGATATCACCCCACACCTGTCAGAATGGTAAAATCAAAAACAGAAGAAATAGGTGAAGATGTTGAGAAAAAGAAATTTTCATGCACTGTAGATGGGACTGCAAACTGGTGCAGCCACCATGGAAAACAGTGTGGAGGTTCCTCAGAAAATTAAAAATAGAATTACCATATGATTCAATAATTCCACTAATATTTACTCAAAGAATATGAAAACACTAATTTGAAAAGATATATGCACCCCTATGTTTGTTGCAGCACTATTTACAATAGCCAAATTATGGAAGCAACCCTAGGGTCCATGGACATTGGGGAAGGATAAAGAAGATGTGGCACACACATGCACCTCTCCCCCCACCACACACACACACCATGGAATATTACTCAGCCATAAAAAGAATGAGATCTTGCCATTTGCAACAACATGGATGAATATAGATGGTACAATGCTACGTGAAATAAGCCAGTCAGAGAAAAACAAATTCCATGTAATTTCACTAATTTGTGGAAGTTAAGAAACAAAACAAATGATTAAACAAACAAAGCAGAAGCAGACCCATGAATACAGAGAAGAAACTAGTACTTGCCAAGAGCAGGTGAATGGGGGATGGGCAAAATGTATGAAGGGAAGTGGGAAGTACAAGCTTTCAGTAATGGAACAAATAAGTCCCAAGGATGGATAGTACAACATAGGGAATATTATCAATGGTATTATAATGGTATAATGACAGATGGCCGCTGCACTTGTGGTGAGCATAGCATAACATATAGATTTGATGAATCACTACATTATACACCTGAAACCAATGTAATATTGTGTGCCAAGTAAATCTCAATTTTTAGAAAGGTAAATTAACCTGAAAATAATGCACAACACCATTGATTATTAAAAGTGCAAATTACAATTTCAATGATGTACTGATACACACCCCCAAGAGTGGCTAAAATGAAAAGGTCTAGCAAAAACAAAACAATAGAAAAATAATTTCCTCCCCCCCCCTTCTTCTTCCCCCAGTTTCTGGTCTCTTCTGATTAGATTAGTGTATATTTTTCTGGGGTCATTGCTACCCTTTAGTATTTTGTTCTCTCATCCATCTATTCTTATCTGCATAAAATGACAAGGTGGAAAAAAATAACCACAAAAAAAAAAGTACAAGAGGCAGTAATGATGGCTACAGACCTAATCAATGCAGACGTTAGTAATAGGACAGAACTAAAGTTCAGAATGATGATTATCAAGGAGCTGGCTAGGCTTGAAAAAAGCACGGAAGATAATAAAGAATCCCTCTCTAGAGAAATTAAAACCTTTCTGGAGAAATAAAAGAACTAAAATATAGCCAAGTTGAAATCAAAAAAGGTATTAATGAGGTGCAATAAAAAGTGAATGCTCCTACTGCTAGGATAAATGAGGCAGAAGAGAGAATTAGTGATACTGAAGCCCAAATGACAGAGAATAAAGAAGCAGAGGAAAAGAGAGACAAACAACTACTGGACCATGAGGGAAGAATTCAAAAGATAAGTGATACCATAAGACAAAACAATATTAGAATAATTGGGATCCCAGAAGAAGGGAGAAGGGGGCAGAAGGTATATTGGAGCAAATTATAGAACAGAATTTCCCTAATTTGGCGAAGGGAACAAGCATCAAAATCCAGGAGGCACAGAGAACCCCCCTCAAAATCAATAAAAATAGGTCCACACCCCGTCATCTAATAGTAAAACTTATAAGACTTAGTGACAAAGAGAAAATCCTGAAAGCAGCTCTGGACAAGAGGTCTATAACATACAAAGGTAGAAATCTTAGACTGACAGCAGACATATCCACAGAGACCTGGCAGGCCAGAAAGAACTGGCATGATATATTCAGAGCACTAAACGAGAAAAATATGCAGCCAAGAATACTATATCCAGCTAGGCTGTCATTGAAAATAGAAGGAGAGAAAAAAATCTTCCAGGACAAACAAAACCTAAGGGAATTTGCAAACACCAAGCCAGCCCTACAGGAAATATTGAAAGGGGTCCTCTAAGCAAAGAGAACCTAAAAGAAACATAGACCAGAAAGGAAGAAACACAATATACAGTAACAGTCACCTTACAGGCAATACAATGGCTCTAAATTCCTATCTCTCAATACTTGCCCTGAATGTAAATGGACTAAATGCTCCAACAAAAAGACACAGGGTATCAGAATGAATAAAAAAACAAGACCCATCAACATGCTGTCTACAAGAAACTCATTTTGCATCCAAAGCCACCTCCAGATTTAAAGTGAAGGGGTGGAAAACAATTTACCATGCCAAAGGATATCAAAAGAAAGTTGGCGTGGCAATACTTAAATAAGATAAATTAGATTTTTAGCCAAGGAATATCATAAGAGATGAGGAAGAACACAATATCACATGAAAAGGATCTGTCCAGCAAGAAGATCTAACAATTTTAAATATCTATGCCCCTAACACAGGATCAGCCAATTATATAAACCAATTAATAACAAAATCAAAGAAACACATTGAAAATAATACAATATTAGTAGGGGACTTTAACACACACCCCCTTACTGAAATGGACAGATCATAGAAGCGAAAGATACAAGGAAATAAAGGCTTTAAATGATACCCTGGACCAGTTGGCCATCACACNCCAGTTGGACATCACAGATATATTCAGAACATTCCATCCCAAAACAACAGAATACACATTCTTCTCCAGTGCACATGGAACATTCTCCAGAATAGACCATATTCTGGGTCACAAATCAGGTCTCAATTGGTACCAAAAGACTGGGATCATTCCCTGCATATTTTCTGACCATAATGCTCTGAAACTAGAAGTCAACCACAAAAGGAAGGTTGGAAAGAACTCAAATANCTCAAATACATGGAGGCTGAAGAACACCCTACTCAAGAATGAATGGGTCAACCAGGAAATTAAAGAAGAATTAAAAAAATTCATGGAAACAAATGAAAATGAAAACACAACTGTTCAAAATCTTTGGGACACAGCAAAAGCAGTCCTAAGAGGAAAGTATATAGCAATACGAGCCTTTCTCAAGAAACAAGAAAGGTCGCAAGTACACAACCTAACCCTACACCTAAAGAAGCTGGAGAAAGAACAGCAAAGAAAGCGTACACCCAGCAGGAGAAGAGAAATAATAAAGACCACAGCAGAAATCAATGAAATGGAAACCAAAAGAACAGTAGAACAAATCAATGAAACGAGGAGCAGGTTCTTTGAAAGAATTAATAAGAATGATTNGATAAACCCCTGGCCAGACTTATCCAAAAGAAAAGAGAAAGGACTCAAATTAATAAAATCATGAATGAAAGAGGAGAGATCACAACCAACACCAAAGAAATACAAACAATTCTAAGAACATATTATGAGCAACTCTACACCAGCAAATTTGACAATCTGGAAGAAATGGATGCATTCTTATAGAAATATAAACTACTAAAACTGAACCAGGAAGAAATTGAAGACCTGAATAGCCCCATAACCACTAAGGACATTGAAGCAGTCATCAAAAATCTCCCAACAAACAAGAGCCCAGGGCCAGACAGCATCTCAGGGGAATTCTACCAAACATTTAAAGAAGAATGAATACCTAGNGAAGAATTAATACCTATTCTCCTGAAACTGTTCCAAAAAATAGAAATGGATGGAAAACTTCCAAACTCATTTTATGAGGCCAGCATTACCTTGATCCCAAAACCAGGCAATGAACCCATCAAAAAGTAGAATTACAGAACAATATCCTTGATGAACATGGATGCAAAAATCCTCAACAATATACTAGCCAATAGGATGNATCCAGCAGCACATAAAAAGGATTATTCACCACGACCAAGTGGGATTTATTCCTGGGATGCAAGGTTGGTTTAACATTCGCAAATCAATCAATGTGATACAAGACATTAATAAAAGAAAGAACAAGAACCATATGATCCTCTCAATAGATGCTGAAAAAGCATTTGACAAAGTACAGCACCCTTTCTTAATCAAAACTCTTCATAGTGTAGGCATAGAGGGTACATACCTCAATATCATCAAAGCCATCTATGAAAAACCCAGAGCAAATATCATTCTCAATGGAGAAAAATTGAGAGCTCTTCCCCTATAGTCTGGAACACGGCAANTTTCCCCTAAAGTCAGGAACATGGCAGGGCTGTCCACTATCACCACTGCTATTCAACATAGTACTAGAAGTCCTAGCCTCAGCAATCAGACAACAAAAAGAAATAAAAGGCATCCAAATTGGCAAGAAGAAGTCAAACTCTCACTCTGCAGATGATATGATACTTTATGTGGAAAACCCAAAGGACTCCACTCCAAAACACCTTGAACACACACAGAAATTCAGTAAAGTGTCAGGATATAAAATCAATGCACAGAAATCAGTTGCATTTCTATATACCAACAACAAAACAAAAGAAAGAGAAATTAAGGAGTAAATCCCATTTACAATTCACCCAAAACCATAAACTACCTAGTAATAAACCTAATCAAAGAGGCAAAGTATCTGTACTCAGAAAATATAAAGTACTCATGAAAGAAACAGAGGAAGACACAAAGAAGTGGAAAAACATTCCATGCTCATGGATTGGAAGAACAAATATTGTGAAAATATCTATGCTACCTAGAGCAGTCTACACATTTAATGCAATCTCCATCAAAATACAAGCAATTTATTTCAAAGAAATGCAACAAATAATCCTAAAATTTATGTGAAAGTAAAAAAGACCCTGAATAGCCAAAGGAATGTTGAGAAAGAAAACCAAAGTTGGTGGCATCACAATTCCAGACTTCAAGCTCTATTGCAAAGCTGTCATCATTAAGACAGGATGGTACTGGCAGAAAAACAGACACACAGATCAGTGGAACAGAATAGGGAGCCCAGAAATGGACCCTCAACTCGATGATCAACTAATCTTCGATAAATCAGGAAAGAATGTCCAATGGAAAATGTCAGTCTCTTCTACATATGGTGTTGGGAAAACTGGAAAGCCACATGCAGAAAAATGAAACTGGATCATTTCCTTACACCACACACAAAAATAGACTCAAAATGGATGAAAGACCTCAACATGAGACAGGAATCTATCAAAATCTTTGAGGAGAACACATGCAGCAATCTCTTCGACCTCAGCCGCAACAACTTCCTAGTAACATCACCAAAGGCAACGGAAGGAAGGGCAAAAATGAGCTATCGGGACTTCATCAAGATGAAATCTTTTGCACAGCAAAGGAAACAGTCTACAAAACCAAAAGATAACTGACAGAATGAGAGAAGGTATTTGCAAATGACATATCAGATAAAGGGCTTGTATCCAAAATCTATAAAGAATTTATCAAACTCAACACCCATAGAACAAATAACCCAATCAAAAAATGGGTAGAAGACATGAACAGACATTTCTCCAAAGAAGACATCCAAATGGCCAACAGACACATGAGAAAGTGCTCAACATCACTCGGCATCAGGGAAATACAAATCAAAAACACAGTGAGACACTACCTCACACCAGTCAGTATGGCTAAAATCAACAAGTCAGGAAATGAGAGATGTTGGCAACAATGCAGAGAAAGCGGAACTGTTCTACACTGTTGGGAAGCTGGTGCAGCCACTCTGGAAAACAGTATGGAGGTTCCTAAAAAAGTTGAAATAGAGCTATCTGATGACCCAGGAATCACACCACTGGGTATTTACCCTAAAGATACAAAGGTATCCTCAGGGGCATATGCCCCCAGATGTTTATAGCAGCAATGTCCACAATAGCCAAACTATGGAAAGATCCTAGATTTCCATCCACAGATGAATGGATAAAGAAGAGGTGTTATATACATACAATGGAATACTATGCAGCCATCAAAAGAAACAAAATCTTTCCATTTGCAATGACATGGATGGCACTAGAGGGTATTATGCTAAGCAAAATATCAGTCAGAGAAAGACAATTATGAGATGATCTCTGTGGTATGAGGAACTTGAGGGGCAGGGTGTGGGTTCATGGAGGTAGGGAGGGAAAAATAATGAAACGAGATGGGATTGGGAAGGAGACAAACCATTAGAGACTCTCTTTTTTTAAAGATTTTATTTATTTGACACAGAGAGAGAGAGAGAGAGAGAGAGATCACAAGTAGGCAGAGAGGCAGGCAAAGAGAGAGAGGAGGAAACAGGCTCCCCGCTGAGCAGGGAGCCCGATGAGGGCCTCGATCCCAGGACCCTGAGATCACGACCTGAGCCGAAGGCAGTGGCTTTAACCCACTGAGCCACCCAGGCGCCCTCATTAGAGACTCTTAATCTCACAAAAGTACCTGAAGGTTACTGGTGGGTGGAAGGGTAGGAAATAGGGTGGATGGGTTATGGACATTGGGGTGGGTTTTTGCTATGGTGAGTGCTGTGAAAGGTGTAAGCCAGAGCATTCACAGACCTGTACTCCTGGGCCAAATAATAAAAAAAAATTTTAAATGCCATGGATTAAAATATATATAAGTTAAAAGGCCAATTCTAAAATTTATATGGGGGAATGGGTGAAATAGGTCATGGGAATTAAACGGTGTACTTATCATCATGAAACAAATAAAATGAAATTATAAAAAAGAAATAAAATTTATATGAAAATGCTAAGCACCTACAATGACTAAAGACATTTTTAAAAGGGACAAAGTTGAAGGACTTAACATATCTGATTTCAAGATTGAATGTAAAGCTATTATAATAAAGGCAGTTGGTATTGACGACAAAAAATAGACACATAGATAAATAGAATGAAACAGACATCATGGAAATAGATCCAGACATTCTTTATCAATGAATTATTTATTTTTATTAACATATAATCTATTATTTGTTTCAGGGGTACAGATCTGTGAATCATCAGTCTTACACAATTCACAGCACTCACCATAGCACATACACTCCCAATGTCGATCACTCGGCCACCCTATCCCTACCCCATGCACACTCCAGTAACCCTTCATTTGTCTCCTGAGATTAAGATTTGTCTCCTTCTCCTGTCCCACCCAAATGTTTATAGCAGCAATATCAATGACTTTTTACAAGGTGCAAGGTGATTCAAAGGGAAAAGGCAGAACTTAACAAATGGTTTTTAACAAATGAGAATTAAATTTGGAAAAAATGAGTATCTACATCATATACAATTATCTAACAACAGATCATTGACAAAAGAGCTGAAAATTATATAATTATTAGAAGAAAATATAGAAGCAAATCCTTGTGACTTTGAGTTAGCTATGACAGCAAAAGGACAACAACAAAAGATTGGACTTCATTGAAATTTAAAACTATTGTTCATCAAATAAAACTATCAAGAAAGTGAAAAGAAAACCCATAGTATGAAAGAAAATATTTGTAAATTACATATCTTACAGGAAACATGTATATATAATATGTAAATTATTCTTAATAACTCAACAATAAAAAATACAATCATTTTTAAATGGGCCAAAAGTTTGAATATACATTACTTCAAAGAACATGGGTAAAATGCCAAAGAGGAAATGAAATATGCTCAACACCAGTAGTTATTACAAAAATGCAAATTAAATCACTTCACACCCACTAGGGTGGCTATAATACATATATAAAAAATATATATAATAACAAGGCTGCAAGAATGTGGAAAAATTTAAACCTTCATAAATTGCTGGTGGGAATATACAATTATGCAGCCATATTGGTGAACAGGATGGTAGTTCCTTAAAATGTTAAACATAAAATTACCATACGACCCAAGAACTCTACTCTTAGGTATATAAACTTATGTCCACATAAAGGCTCTCATGCAAAAGTACACAGCAGTGTTATTCATAATAGCCAAAAGAAATGGAAATAATCCGAATGTTCATGAACCAATGAGTGGATAAACAAAATATGGCTTGTCTATACAATGTAGTATTATTAAGCCATAAAAATGAATGAAATACTGGGCGCCTGGGTGGCTCAGTGGGTTAAAGCCTCTGCCTTCGGCTCAGGTCATGATCTTGGGGTCCTGGAATCGAGGCCCACATTGGACTCTCTGCTCAGCAGAGAGCCTGCTTCCTCCTCTCTCTCTGCCTGCCTCTCAGCCTACTTGTGATCTCTCTCTCTCTCTGTGTTAAATAAATAAATAAAATCTTTTAAAAAATAAATGAAATCCTGATACATACCTCAGCATGAATGAACCTTGAAAACATAGGCTAAGTGAAAGAAGCCCACATATTGTGTGATTCCATTTATTAAAAATGTCCAGAATAGGAGAATCTCTAGAGAGAAATTAGATTAGTGGTTGCTTAGGATTGGGAATGGGCAATGGAAGATTGACAGGTAATGGCTACAGGATACATGATTTCTGTTTGGGGTGATGAACGTTTGTAAAATTGATTGTGGTGATGGATGCATAACTCTGTGAATATACTAGAAGTCATTGAATTATATACTTCAAATGGATGAATTTTATGATATGTGAATTATATCTCAATAAAGCTGTTACAAAAACCCTTGAGGCTTTAATAAAGATAATTTCAGACATAAAATAGTTAAGTTCATCACTAGTAGGCCTACTCTACAAGAAATATTAAAGGAATTCCTTCAAATGGTAGACAAATGATACTAGTGGGAAACCATGGGTAACAGAAAGAGATGAAGAACACCAGAAAGGCAGAAATGGTAACTATATGTATTAATATAAAGACTTCCCTTTCTTATTATTTAAATGTTTAATTATTAGCTGTTTATAGAAACACAACCTTGTATGACAGAGTTTATAATTTATGTAGAAGTAAAATATATGAAAGCAAGGGCACAAAGGCCAGGAAGAGAGAAATAGAAGCATTCCATTATAAGATTCTCATACTATAAATGAAGCAGTTTAAATTATTTGAAAATATCACCTGACTGTGATATACTAAAGATATTTAATATAAACCCTAAAGCAACCACTGAACTATTACAGTAGAGAATTACAGCTAATCATCCAAAAAAAGGGTAAAAAAAGGGAATGATAAAAAACAGTGAATTAATGAGAAAGAAATCAGGAAAAGAAGAAGAAACAAAAATCAGATGGAAAAAATAAACAAATTGCAAAATGGTATATATAAAACCAACTATATCAATAATGGAAATGGTCTAAATATATCCATTACAATACAAAGATTGCTGATTGGGTAAAAAAAGTAAGATCCAGCTGTACGTTATTTAAAAGAAACTTACTTTAAATATAAAAATCTACTATATTAAAACTAAAAAGATAGCAAAAAATACCATGCAAACACTTACCAAAAGAAAGATGGGAGTACTTCTACTAACGTCAGAAAAACTAGACTTTAAAACCAGGAATACTATCAGCAATAAAGAAAGATATTACATAATGATAAAAGTGTCAGTTCTCCAGGAAGACATAAAAATCCTAAATGTTCACCACCTTCAAAATATATAAGACAAAAACTGATAAATCTGAAAAGAGTGATAGATAAATTCACAAGTATAATTGAAGACTTCAACACTCCTTTCTTAGTAATTGATAGAATAAGTAGGCAGAAAATGTTAAATATACATTACATGAACAAAACAATCAGTCGACTTAACTAATATTTATAGAGCACTCCACTCAACAGCAGAATAGACATTCTTTCCAAGTACCCTTGAAACAATCACCAACATAGACCATATTCTGTAATAAAACAAACATTAAATTTTAAAAGGATACAAATCATGCAAAATATGTTCTCAAACTATAATGTAATTAAATAAGAGATTAATAACAAAATATCTTGAGAAATTCCCAAATATTTGTAAACTAAACAACACACTCCTAAATATCTGGTACATCAAAAGAAAGAATTGGGAAAATTTAAAATATTTTGAACTAAATGAAAACGAAAATAAAACATCATTTTTTGTAGGATGCAGCTATCACAGTGCTTAGAAAGAAAATTATAACATTAAATTCTTATATTAGAAAAGAAAAAAAGACCTTAAGTGGGTAACTTAAGCCTCTAAATTATAAAATTAGAGAAAAAAGAACAGAAGAGAATTGAACCTAAAGCAAACAGAAGGAAGAAAATAATATAGATTGGAGGAGAAATGAATGAAGTCAAAAATGGAAAAATAATAGTGGAAATAAATGAAACAGATGGTTCTTTCAAAAGATCAATATAATTGATAAACTTCAAGCAAATCTGAATAAGAAAAAAAGACACAAATTACCAACATCAGAAATGAAAGAGATCTCTACTAATAGCACAGACATTAAAAGACTAGTAAAAAAATTACTACAAACAACTCTATGCCCGTAATTTAACAACTTAGATAAAATGGACCAATTCCTTAGAAAAGATCAACCATCAAAAATCACTCAAGAAGAAATAGCCTCAATAGTCCTGTGTCTATTAAAGAAATTGAATTCACAGTTAAAAAAAAAACTTCAATCAGCGATCAAAAAGAAAGAAAGAAAGAAAGAAGGAAAGAAAGAAAGAAAGAAAGAAAGAAAGAAAGAAAGAAAGAAAGAAAGAAAGAAAAGAAAAGAAAAGAAAAGAAAAATAAAAGAAATATTGGGGCACCTGGGTGGCTCAATAGGTTAAGAGTCTGCCTTCAGCTCAGGTCATGATTCCTGTGTCCTGGGATGGAGCCCCACATCGGTCTCCCTGCTGCTTCTCTCTCTCCCTCTGCCCCTCTGCTTCTGTTCTCTCTCTCACTTGCACTCATTCTCTCTCAATTAAATAAATAAAAAAACTTTTTAAAAAATCTTTTAAAAAAAACTTCCAAAAAAATCCAGGCCCAAATAGTTTCACTGATGAATTCTACCAAATACTGACAAAGAAATTATACAAATTCCAAACACTTTCCTACAGAAAATAGAATATTGCACACTTCCTATCTCATTTTATGAGGCCAACATTCCTTTAATACCAAAGCAAAGATATTAAAATAAAACTGCACATCAAAATCCTTTCTTCAACAAAATCTTCACAAAACACTAACATCAAATCCAACAATATATAAAATGGATAATACAATACCACTAGGAAAGTTTCATCTTAGGATAGCAAGACTGGCTCAATATTTGAGTAATCAATCAATGTAATTCACCATTTTAACAGACTAAGTAAGAAAAACCATACAATCATGTCCTATGGTATGCATTTTCTGCAATCAATGTAGAAAAAATATTCAACAAAACTCAACACCAGTTCCTGATAAAAACTCTCAGCAAACCAGAAATAGACAGGAACTTTCATAATCTAATAAAAAGCATCAGTAAAAATCTACTCTAATGTCATATTTAGTTTAAGAGCAAAGCAAAGATGTGCTTTCTCACCACTCCTGTTCAGTGTTATACTGGAAGTCCTATCATGTGCAAAAAGACAAGAAAAATAAATGAGGCATCTAGATTGGAAAGGAAGAAATAAAATTGTCCTTATTCACAGATGACATGATTGTTCACCCAGGAATCTCAACAAATCTACAAAAATCTAAAACTACTAAATGAGTTTAGCAAGATGACAGGATAAAAATTCAATATACATACTGGCAATGAAGAGGTAGAATTTGATATTTTAAAAATACCACTTACAATAATGCTGAAAATGAAATACTGAAGTATAAATTTAACAAAAATATGTACACATTTTGCTGAAAACTACAAAATATTGATGAAAGAAATCAAAGATGTAAATAAATAGATATATTCTATATTCATGTGTTTGAAGCCTCAATATTGTTAAAAATATCAGTCTTCCCCAAGTTGATGTATAGATTAACTGCAATTCCAATTGAAATCCCAACAGGATTTTTGGTAGATATAGACAAGCTGTTATCACACCAGAAATAAACAAAACAAAATAAAACCACTCCTCGATCTCATCAAAAATATCAACAGTCTTGAAATATTCCAGAATGTCTCAAATGGTATTTTTTTAACTGTTTACTTTTTTGAATCAGAATCCAAGTAAAATTCGCACATAGCAATTGACTTTTGCTCTTGCAATTTATTTTAAAGTTGAGACTGAAGAGGAGATGTTGAAATTTTGAGGATACGCCACAAACAGGTTGTTTGTAGATTAGAGTTTCCCTCAGTTAAAATTTTGTTGATTGCATTCCTACGGTAACACTGAACATGTTCCTCTGCCTTCTGTATATTTTGTAAACGGGTAACTAGATCTGAAGCAGGAATTGGCAAACTACAGCCTGAAAACAAAATCCAGCCTACCACCTGTTTTTTTGCTGTCACTTAAGTCAAAAATGTTTCTTGTGTGCTATGGTCTATAAATTTGTGTCCCATCCCTCAAATTCATATGTTGAAATTCTAACCCCAAAGGTGATGGTATTAGTAAGTGGAGCTTTGAGGAGGTTATTAGGTTATGAGGGTAGAGCCCTTATGAATGGGATTAGCAGTTTTAGAAAAGAGAACCCACAGAGCCCTCTAGCTCATTTCATTATATGAGGACATAGTGAAAATGTGCCAGCTATGAACCAGAAAAAAGGCTTAGATCTTGGACTTCTAGCAACCAGAACTGTGAAAAATATATTTCTATTGTTCATAAGGAACACAGTCTGTGGCATTTTGTTGGAGCAATTCAAACAGGCCAAAAACATTTACCATCTGTTCTTTTACAAACGATGTTTTTCAACCTCTGATTTAGAGAACTGATTCTCTATTTAAAATGTTTTTTTAAAAAACTGGGGATCAATACTTAAATCAGACAAAATACCCTTTAAAATAAAGACTGTAATGAACTACACACACACACACACACACACACACACACACACACACACACACACATGCACACACACACTCACACATAAATGTAGGTTTTAAAAAGGCGAAAATTTACTAAGGTCTGTAGTTCTCTAGTTCTTAGTAGTCTAGTTCTTTGATGTCAATTTTCTGGTTTTGACATTATACTACAAGTATATATGATGTCATTCTGAGGTCAGAGTTACCTGGGACTCCCTGTACTTTTCAATTTTCTGCAAGTCTATAGTCATTTCAAAATAAAAACAACAAAAACATTTCTTTTAAAAAATCACTTTTAGAGGTGCCTGGGTACGTCAGTCTGTTGAGCGTCTGACTTGGGCTCAAGATGTGATCTTGGGATTCTCGGATGGAGCCCCACATCAGGTTCACAGCTCAGGAGGGAGTTTGTTTCTCTCTCTCACTCTCCCTCCCAACCTCCCACTCGTGTGCTTGCTCTCTCTCAAACAAGCAAATAAATAAAAAAAATTTTAAAAATCACTTTAAAAAAGTCTATTAGAAAACAAAGTGAAAAAGTAAACAAAAGAATATTTTAAATTTTCCAAATATTTAAAGTTCATAAAGTGGCAGCACTTTAAATTCATAATATTCATGGGATTAAAATAGGATTTGGTTGGCTTCAGAGTAAAAAAAATGATGTCAGGCGCCTGGGTGGCTCAGTGGGTTAAAGCCTCTGCCTTCAGCTCAGGTCATGATCTCAGGGTCCTGGGATCGAGGCCCATATCGGGCTCCCTGCTCAGCAAGGAGCCTGCTTCCCCCTCTCTCTCTGCCTGCCTCTGCCTACTTGTGATCTCTCTCTCTCTGTGTCAAATAAATAAATAAAATCTTTAAAAAAATGATCTGTCATACCATCACTCAAAACCACATGCTACCTACATGTGTACATAAAATACATAAAATTAACAATTGAAAAAACTATAACAAGAAACAAAGAAGGGCATTATGTAGAGATAAAGAGATAAATCCAACAAGAGGAACATGTGAATACATAAAGCAATTCTAATGGACATACAGAGACATGAATGATAAAATAATAGTAGGGCACTTTAACATTCCACTTACATAAGTGGATATTCAGGTAGATATTCAACAAATTAACAGAGTCTTTGAATGACCAGATGGACATAACAGATTTATTTGGATACACATTCTTTTAAGTGCACAAACAAGTTTCAATAAATTTAAAGAGACTGAAATTATACCATGCATCATTTTCAATCAAAATGATATGAAACTACAAATTAATCACAAGAAAAAAACTGGAAAAACACAAACACGAGGACATTAAACAACATGTTCATAAAAAACCCAATATGTCAATGAGGAAATTAAAGAAGAAATTAAAAAATACATGGAGAAAAATGAAATGAAATCACAAATGTTCTAAATTTTTGAAATGGGATGAAAGCAGTTCTAAGAGGAAGATAAATAGCAGTATGGGTTTACCTCAAGAAACAAGAAAAATCTCAAATAAACAATCTTATTTTCCACCTAAAGGAACTAGAAAAAGAAGAACAAAAAAGGCCCAAGGTGAGTAGAAGGAAAGAAATTATAAATATCAAAGCAGAAATAAGTCACATAGAGTCACAAAAAAATAGAGAAAAAAATCAGTGAAACCAAGAGCTGCTCCTTTGAAAAGATATATAAAATTTATAAAACCTTAGGTAGACTCATCAAGAAAAAAAAGAGAAGGGACCCAAATAAATAAAATAAAATAAAGTAAGAGAAGTAAAAACAGATACTACAGAAAAACAGAGAATTATAAAAGAATACTACAAAAAATTACATGCCAGTACATTGGACAACCTAGAATAAATGGATAAATTCCTAGAAACACATAATTGTCCAGAACTGAATCAGGAAGAAATATAAAATCTGTCAGACCAATTAGTAATAACTAAATTGAATCAGTAATAAAAACACAACTGAAAACCGAAAAGTCCAGGACCAGATGGATTCACAGATGAATTCTCCCAAACATTTAAAAAAGAGTTAATACAATATATAGAATGGAATACCATGCAGCCATGAAAAAACTGAAATCTTGCCATTTGCAACAATGTGGATGGAACTAGAGGGTATTATGCTAAGGAAAATAAGTCAATCAGAGAAAGACAATTATCATATGTCTCTCTGATATGAGGAATTTGAGAGGCAGGGCCAGGATCATGGGGGGTAGGGAGGGAAAAAATGAAACAAGATGGGACCAGAGAGGGAGACAAACCAAAAGAGACTCTTAATCTCAGGAAACAAATTGAGGGTTGGTGGGGGGTGGGGGAAGGGATAGGGTGGCTGGGTTATGGAAATTGGGGAGGGTATGTGCTATGGTGAGTGCTATGAATGGTGTAAGACTGATGATTCACAGACCTGTACCCCTGAAGCAAATAATATATGTTAATTTAAAAAGTGTTAAGGGCGCCTGGGTGGCTCAGTGGGTTAATGCCTCTGCTTTCGGCTCAGGTCATGATCTCAGGGTCCTGGGATTGAGGCCCGCATCGGGCTCCCTGCTCAGCGGGGAGCCTGCTTCCCTCTCTCTCTCTGCTTGCCTCTCTGCCTCCTTGTGATCTCTCTCCCTCTGTGAAATAAATAAATAAATAAATAATCTTTAAAAAAAAAGTGTTAATACCTATTCTTCTCTAATTATTCCAAAACAGAAAAAGGGAAGGAAATCTCCAAATACATTCTGCAAGGCCAGCATTACCCTGATATCAAAACCAAAAACATCACAAATGAAACTTATTCTGAAGATGAAAGGATTATTCAAAACCTGCAAATCAATCATTGTGATACACCATATCAACAAAACAAAGGATAAAAATCATATGATCACCTCAATAAATGCAGAACAGGGTGGGAGGAGCAAGATGGCAGAGGAGTAGGAGACCTAATATTATCAGGTCCCAGGAATTCAGCTAGATAGTTATCAAACCATTCCGAACACCTACAAACTCAATAGGAGATTGAAGAGAAGAGCAGCAATTTTAGGAACAGAAAATCAACCACTTTCTGGAAGGTAGGATGTGTGGAGAACTGAATTTGAGGTGATATATGGGAAGATAGGCCACAGGGGGAGGGGCCGGCTCCTGGTAAGCCATAGAGCAGCGGGTCACAAAATCAAAACTTTTAGAAGTCCGCTCCACTGAGGGACATCGCTCCAGAGGCTAAGGAGGGGGTGGAGCCCTTTCAGGGACAGTGTGGAATCAGGACCCATGAGGTCAGAAAAAGACTGGGGGTGCCTGAATGAGGCAGAGCCCCCAGGTATTGGAGCGGGGAAGCTGGCTGCAGAGACAGAGCCGAGAAGGGAGCTCCCAGCTCAAACTTACCTTAAACCACAATCAGAGGCACAGCCGGGCCCCTGCTTTTCAAACAGGGAACCCACAAGTGGCAGATCCGGGGAGACCCCCTCCTTCCTCCTCTGGGAGGAGCGGCATAGGATCATGCTGCAGGGATCTACTGGGTTTGGAAACTCCAAACGGGGCTATGCACCAGAGATAGAAACGCTCAGTCACAGCCTGGGTGAGCACAGAGTGCAGCCAGAGACCAGGGAGACGGGAAAGATTGACTGCTTTTCTCTGAGGGTGCAATGAGGACTGGGGCACTGAGCTCTCGGCTCCTACAGGTCGGACATTGGTAGGCCACCATTTTCATTCCCATCCTCCAATGAGGTACAGAAAGCATTCAGGGAACAAAAGCTCCTGAGAAGGAACCCCAGCAGATTACTTAGCCTGGCCCCTGGCAAGGGCAGGGCAATTCCACCTCGGGCAAAGACATTTGAGAATCACTGTAACATGCCCCTCTCCCAGATGATCAGCAAGAACATCCAGCCAAGACCAAGTTCACTAATCAAGGAGAACTGCGGAACTCCAGAGCTAGGGAAGAGCAACAGATAGAATTCATGGCTTACTCCCATGATTCTTTAGTCTTTCAAAGTTAATTTATTTTATTTTTTACTTAACCTAATTAAAATTTTTTTCCTCTTCCCTATTTTAACATTTTATTAAACTATTTTATCTTTGCCATAACTTTTTAAAAATTTTTTAATTTTCATTCTTACAGTCATATTTATCCTTCATTATATTTAGCCTTATTTTTTGTATACATATATGTTTTTCTTTCTTTAGAATTTTGAGATAGAGTTTCTTCTAACAGATCAAAATATACCTTAAATCTAGCATATGGCTTTGTTCTAGTCTCCAGACTGATTATGTATTCTCCTCTTTTTTTCCTTCTTTGAACATACTTCTTATCAAATTCTTTTTTAAAATCTTATTTAATTTTCATCTTTACAGTCATATTCCATCCATTCATCGTGTATATCCTTATTTTTGTGTATATATATGTTTTTCTTTCTTTGAAATTTTGGGAGGTATTTTTGTCTAAAAGACCAAAATACACCTAAAATCAAGTGTGTGGCTCTGTTCTAGCCACCAGTCTAATATATGTGTATTATATATTATTTTATATAATAAAATATATAATATATAAAATGTATTGTATATATTTTTTTGTTTTTCTCCTTTCTTCTCCCCCCCACCCCACAGTTTTGGGACTCTTCCAATTTGGTTAGTGTATATTTTTCTGGGATCATTGCTACCCTTTTAGTATTTTGTTCTCTCATTCATCTATTATAATCTGGATGAAATGACAAGGCAGAAAAATCACCAAAAAAAAAAAAAAAAGAACGAGAGGCAGTAACAATGGTTAGGGACCATATCAAAACAGACATTAGTAAGATGTCAATCTAGAGCTCAGAATGATGATTATCAAGGTGCTAGCTGGGCTCAAAAAAACCATGGAAGAGAATCCCTCTCTAGAGAAATTAAAACCCTTTCTGGAGAAATAAAAGAACTAAAATCTAACCAAGTTGAAATCAAAAAAGCTATTAATGAACTGTAATAAAAAATTGAGTCTCTTACTGCTAGGATAAATGAGGCAGAAGGGAGAATTAGTGATATAGAAGACTAAATGATGGAGAATAAAGAAGCTGAGGAAAAGAGAGACAAACAGCTACTGGACCACGAGTGGAGAATTAGAGAGATAAGTGATATCATAAGACAAAGCAATATTAGAATAATTGGGATCCCAGAAAAAGAAGAGAGAGAGGGTCAGATGGTATATTGGAGCAAATTATAGCAGAGAATTTCCCTAATTTGGCGAAGGGAACAAGCATCAAAATCCAGGAGGCACAGAGAATCCCCCTCAAAATCAATGAAAATAGGTCTGTACCCCATCATCTAATAGTGAAACTTACAAGTCTCAGTGACAAGGAGAAAATCCTGAAAGTGGCTTGAACAAGAGGCCTGTAATACACAATGGTAGAAATATTAGATTGGCAGCAGACTTATCCACAGAGACCTGGCAGGCCAGAAAGGACTGGCATGATATATTCAGAGCATTAAGCGAGAAAAATTTGCAGCCAAGAATACTATATCCAGCTAGGCTGTCATTGAAAATCGAAGGAGAGATAAAAAGCTTCCAGAACAAACAAAAAACTAAAGGAATTTGCAAACATCAAGCCAGCCCTCAGGAAATACTGAAAGGGGTCCTCTCAGCAAAGAGAGAGCCTAAAATTAATAGACCACCAGAAAGGAACAAAGACAATATAGAGTAACAGTCACCTTACAGGCAATACAATGGCTCTAAATCCATATCTTTCAATAGTTACCCTGAATTTAAATGGGCTAAATCCCCCAATCAAAAGACACAGGGTATCAGAATGGATAACAAAACAAGACCCATCAATATGCTATCTACAAGAAACTCATTTTAGACCCAAAGACACCTCCAGATTTAAAGTGAGGGGGTGGAAAACAATTTATCATGCCAGCGGACATCAAAAGAATGCTGGAGTGGCAATCCTTATATCAGATAAGTTAAATTTTAAGCCAAATTCTATAATAAGAGATAAGGAAGGACACTATATCATACTGAAAGAATATGTCCAACAAGATCTAACAATTTTAAATATCTATGCCCCTAACATGGGAGCGGCCAATTATATAAATCAATTAATAACAAAATCAAAGAAACACATCAACAATAATAGTAGAGGACTTTAACACCCCCTTCACTGAAGTGGACAGATCATCTAAGCAAAAGATCAACAAGGAAATAAAGGCTTTAAATGACACACTGGACCAGATGGACATCGCAGATATATTTAGAACATTCCAACCCAAAACAACAGAATACATATTCTTCTGTAGTGCACATGGAACATTCTCCAGAATAGATCACATCTGGAGTCACAAATCAGTTCTCAACTGGAACCAAAAGATTGGGATCATTCCCTGCATATTCTCAGACCACAGTCCTTTGAAACTAGAACTCAATCAGAAGAGGAAAGTTGGAAAGAACTCAAATACATTGAGGCTAAAAAGCATTCTACTGAAGAATGAACAGGTCAACCCAGAAATTAAAGAATTAAATAAATTCATGGAAACAAATGAAAATGAAAGTACAACTGTTCAAAGTCTTTGGGACACAGCAAAGCGATCCTGGGAGGAAAGTATATAGCAATACAAGCCTTTCTCAGGAAACAAGAACGGTAAGAAAGAAAGAAAGAAAGAAAGAAAGAAAGAAAGAAAGAAAGAAAGAAAGAAAGAAGGAAGAAAGAAAGAAACAAGAAAGGTCTCAAGTACACAACCTAGCCCTACACCTAAAGAAGCTGGAGAAAGAACAGCAAAGAAAGCCTAAACCCAGCAGGAAGCGAAATAAGAAAGATCAGAGCAGAAATCGATGAAATAGAAACGAGAAGAACAGTAGAACAGGTCAATGAAACTAGGAGCTGGTTCTTTGAAAGAATTAATAAGATTGATAAACCCCTGGCCATACTTACCCAAAAGAAAAGAGAAAGGACCCGAATTAATAAAATAATGAATGAAAGAGGAGAGATCACAAGCAATACCAAAGAAATGCAAACAGTTATAAGAACATATAATGAACAAATCTATACCAGCAAACTTGACAATCTGGAAGAAAGGGATGCATTCCTAGAGACCAGCCCAGACGGCTCCCCAGGGGAATTCTACCAAACATTTAAAGAAGAGTGAATACCTATTCTCTTGAAACTTGTCCAAAAAATAGAAATGGAAGGAAAACTTCCAAACTCATTTTATGAGGCCAAAATTACCTTGATTCACAAACCAGACAAAGACCCCATCAGAAAGGAGAATTACAGACCAATATCCTTGAACACGGATACAAAAATTCTCACCAAGATACTAGCCAAAGGATCCAACAGCACATTAAAAGGATTATTCACCACAACCAAGTGGGATTTATTCTCTGGCTGCAAATTTGGTTCAACATCCACAAATCAATCAATATGATCAATACATTAATAAAAGAAAGAATAAGAACCATATGATCCTCTCAATAGATGCTGAAAAAGCATTGGACAAAGTACAACATCCTTTCTTGATCAAAACTCTTCACAGTGTAGGCATAGTGGGTACATACCTCAATATCATAAAAGCTATCTATGAAAAACGCACAGGGAATATCATCTTCAATGGGGAAAAACTGAAAGCTTTTCCCCTGAGGTCAGTAGCATGGCAGGGCTGTCCACTATCACCACTGCTATTCAACATAGTACTAGAAGTCCTAGCCTCAGCAATTACACAACAAAAAGAAATAAAAGGCATCCAAATTGGCAAGAAGAAGTCAAACTCTCGCTCTGCAGATGATATGATACTTTATGTGGAAAACCCAAAGGACTCCACTCCAAAACACCTAGAACTCATACAGGAATTCAGTAACGTGCCAGGATATAAAATCAATGCACAGAAATCAGTAGCATTTCTATATTCCAACAACAAGACAGAAGAAACAGAAATTAAGGAGTTGATCCCATTTACAATTGCACTCAAAAACATAAGATGTCTAGGAATAAACCTAACTAAAGAGGAAAAGAATCTATACTCAGAAAACTATGAAGTACTCATGAATGAAATGGAGGAAGACACAGGAAATGGAAAAACATTCCATGCTCATGGGTTGGAAGAACAAATATTGTGAAAATGTCTACGCTACCTAGAGAAATCTACACATTTAACACAATCCCTATCAAAATACTATCAATTTTTTCAAAGCAATGTAACAAATAATCCTAAAATTGATGTGTAACCAGAAAAGACCCCAAATCCCAGAGTATTCTGAAAATTAAAACCAACGTTGGTGGCATCACAATTCCAGACTTCAAGCTCTAAAACAAAGCTGTAATCATCAAGACAGTATGGTACTGGCACAAAAACAGACACATAGATCAGTGCAACAGAATAGGGAGCCCAGAAATGGACCCTCAACTCTATGGTAAACTAATCTTTGACAAAGCAGGCAAGAATGTCCAATGGAAAAAAGACAGTCTCTTCAATAAATGGTGTTGGGAAAACTGGACAGCCACATGCAGAGAAATGAAATTGGATCATTTCCTTGCACCACACACAAAAATAGACTCAAAATGCATAAAAGACCTCAATGTGAGACAGGAATCCATCAAAATCCTAGAGCAGAACACAGGCAGCAACCTCTTTGACCTCAGCCGCAGCAACTTCATCCTAGAAACATCACCAAAGGCAAGGGAGCAAGGGGAAAAATGAACTATTGGGACTTCATCAAGATCAAGAGTCTTTGCACAGCAAACAGTCAACAAAACCAAAAAACAACTGATAGAATGGGAGAAGATATTTGCAAATTATGTATCAGATAAAGGACTAGTATCTTTTAGTATAAGGTCTAGTATCAAAATCTATAAAGAACTTATCAAACTCAACGTCCACAAAACAAATAATCCAATCAAGAAACGGACAGAAGATATGAACAGACATTTCTCCAAAGAACACATCCAAATGGCAAACAGACACATGAAGAGGTGCTGAACATCACTCGGCATCAGGGAACTACAAATCAAAACCAGAGTGAGTTACCACCTCGCACCCGTCAGAATGGTAAAATTCACAGGTGAGGAAACACCAGATGTTGGCGAGGTTGCGGAGAAAGGGGAACCTTCCTTCACTTTTGGTGGGAATGCAAGCTGGTGCAGCCACTCTGGAAAACAGTATGGAGGTTCCTCAAAAAGTGGAAACTAGAACTGCCCTATGACCCAGCAATCGCAGTACTGGGTATTTACCCTAAATATACAAATGTAGTGATCTGAAGGGGCATGTTGACCCGAATGTTTAGGGCATCAATGTCCACAATAGCCAAACTATTGGAAGAACCTAGATGTCTATCAATAGATGAATGGATAAGGACGATGTGGGAGATATATACATATACATATATATACACACACACACATATACATATGTATACATATGTATACACATGTTTATATATGTATATGCATATGTATATATACATATGTATACATATATATGTATACACACACACACAATGGAATACTATGCAGCCAGCAGGAAAATCAGAATCTTCCCATTTGTAACAACATGGATGGGACTAGAAGGTATTATACTGAGCAAAATAAGTCAATCAGAGAAAGACAATTATCATATGATCTCTCTGATATGAGGAATTTGAGAGGCAGGACAGGGGGTCGTGAGGGGTAGGGAGGGAATAAAATGAAACAAGATGGGACCGGGGAGGGAGACAAATCATAAGAGACTCTTAATCTCAGGAAACAAATGAAGGTTTCTTGGGTGGGGGAGGGATAGGGTGGCTGGGTTATGGACATTGGCGAGGATATATAATATGCTGAGTGCTATGAATTTTGTAAGATGGATGATTCGTAGACCTGTAGCCCTGAAAGAAATAATACATTATATGTTAATAAAATACATACATACATACATATATACACAAATAAATGCAGAAAAAGTGTTTGACAAAATTCAACATCTGTTCATGATACAAAAAACCTCAACAAAGTGGGTTTAGAGGGAACGTACCTCAATATCATAAAGACCACATACAAAAAACCCTCAGTTACCATCATATTCAATGGTGAAAAACTGAGACCTTTTCCTCTAAGATCAGGAACAAGACAAAGATATTCACTCTCACCAATCTTAGTGAACATAGTACTGGAAGTCCCAGACACATTAACTAGACAAGAAAAAGAAATGAGGCATCCATATAGCTAAGGAAACTGTCATTATTTGCAGATGACATGATACAACAAATAGAAAACCCTAAATAATTCACCAAAAAATTATTAGAAATAATAAATAAGGACTGCGGCAAGATGGTGGAGGGGTAGGAGACCGATTATCATCAGGTCCCAGAAATTAACCCAGATAGCTATCAAACTATGCTGAACACCTACAAATTCTACAGGAGATTGAAGAGAAGAGCAGTGATTCTAGGAACAGAAAATCGACCACGTTCCGGAAGGTAGGACGGGTGGAGAAGTGAATTTGTAGCTACGGGAAGACAGACCCCGGGGGGAGGGGCCGGCTCCCGGCAAGTGAGTGAGCAGCAGAGCACAGACTCGGAACTGTTAGAAGTTGGCTCCACTGAGGGACGTCGCCCCAGAGACCAAGCGGGGGGTGAAGCCCTCACGGGGACAGTGTGGTCTCAGGACCCACGGGGACACAAAAAGACCAGGGGTGTCTGAGCACGACCGAGCTCCCAGATATCAGAGAGAAGCTGATGGGAGAGACAGAGCCAAGCTGAGAAGGTGTCTCTCAGCTCGGTGTTACTGTGGGCCGGGATCCAAAGCACAGTCGGGCCACTGCTTTGTGAGCGAAGACCCCACAGGTGGCAGACCCCAAGAAGCCCCCTCCTTCCTCCTCCAGGAGGAGTGGTGTGGGAGTGGCTGCAGGAATCTGCTGGGTTCGGAGATTTTATATGGGGTTTTATATGACGCGTCAGAGAGAGACGCTCGGTCACAGGCCAGGTGAACTCGGAGAATGGCCGGAGACCAGGAGACAGGAGGGATTGCTTTTCTCTGAGGCGCACTGAGGAGTGAACCCCCGAGCTCTCGGCTCTTCCAGGTGGGAGACTGGGAGCCGCCATTTTCAGTCCCATCCTCCAAAGATCTACAGAAAGCGTTGAGGGAACAAAAGCTCCCGGGAGCGATCCCGAGCTGATTACTTAGCTTGGCCCCTGGCGAGGGTGGTGCAAATATGCCTCGGGCAGAGACAGTTGAGAATCACAGCAACAGGCCCCTCCCCCAGAAGACCAGAAAAAAAATCCAGCCAAAGTCAAGTTCGAGATTGCTGAGAATTGTGGAACTCCGGAGCAAGGGGAAAGCAACGCAGAGAATTAATGGCTTTTCCGCCACGATTCTTTAGTCATTCAAAGTTAAATTCTATGAATTTTTTTCTTTGAATTTTTTTTCTTACTTTTTTCTTTTAAATTGTTTCCTTTTTCCTATTTTAAGGTTTTTAACTATTATATCTTATCAACACTCTTTAATATTTTCTAATTTTCATTGTTATAATCATATTTTATCCCTTTATTGTATTTAACCTTCTTTTTGTATACATATGGGGTCTGTTCAATTCACCAGTCTAATAGATAGAGATAGAGATAGAGATAGAGATATAGTCAGAGACAGACATAGATATAGAAAAAAATAGATAATATAGATATAGATAAAGGATTTGCTTTTCTTTTTGTTTTTTTGTTTTTGTTTTTGTTTGTATGATTTTTTTTTGTTTTTTGTTTTTATCCCTCTTTCTTTTCTCCCCAGTTCCAGGTCTCTTCTGAGTAGGTTAGTGTATATTTCTCTGGGGTCATTGCTAAACTTTAGTATTTGGTTCTCTCATCCATCTATTCTTATCTGCATAAAATGACAAGGAAGAAAAAATCAACAAACTGAAATCAAAAAAAGCTATTAATGAGGTGAGGGACCTAATCAATGCAGACATTAGTAATATGACAGAACTAGAGTTCAGAATGACGATTCTTAAGGTGCTGGCTGGACTTGAAAAAACCATGGAAGATAATAGAGAAGCCGTCTCTAAAGAAATAAAAATCCTTTTTGGAGAAATGAAAGAACTAAGATATAACCAAACTGAAATCAAAAAAAGCTATTAATGAGGTGCAGTTGAAAATGGAGGCTCTTACTGCTAGGATAAATGAAGCAGAAGACAGAATTAGTGATTTGGAAGACAAAATGTCAGAGAAAAAAGAAGAGGAGGAAAAGAGAGACAAACAACTACTGGACCATGAGGGGAGAATTCGAGAGATAAGTGATAACATAAGACGAAATAATAGTAGAATAATTGGGATCCCAGAAGAGGAACAGAGAGAGAGAGGGCCAGAAGGTATATTGGACCAGATCTTAATACAGAATTTCCCTAATCTGGCAAAGGGAACGAGCATCAAAATCCAGGAGGCACAGAGAAACCCCCTCAAAATCAATAAAAATAGGTCCACACCCTGTCATCTAATAGTAAAACTTACAAGTCTTAGTGACAAAGAGAAAATCCTGAAAGCAGCTCGGGACAAGAGGTCTATAACATACAATGGTAGAAATATTAGATTGTCAGCAGACCTATCCACAGAGACCTGGCAGGCCAGAAAGAGCTGGCATGATGTATTCAGAGCACTAAATGAGAAAAATCTGCAGCCAAGAATACTATATCCAGCTAGGCTCTCACTGAAAATAGAAGGAGAGATAAAAATCTTCCAGGACAAACAAAAACTCAAGGAATTTGCAAACACCAAGCCAGCCCTACAGGAAATATTGAAAGGGGTCCTCTAAGCAAAGAGAACCTAAAAGAAACATAGACCAGAAAGGAAGAAACACAATATACAGTAACAGTCACCTTACAGGCAATACAATGGCTCTAAATTCATATCTCCCAATAGTTACTCTGAATGTAAATGGACTAAATGCCCCAACTAAAAGACACATGGTATCAGAATGGATAAAAAAAGAAAACCAAGACCCATCGATATGTCAAGAAACTCATCTTACACGCAAAGACACCTCCAGATTTAAAGTGAGGGGATGGAAAACAATTTACCATGCCAATGGACAGCAAAAGAAAGCTGGAGTGGCAATCCTTATATCAGATAAACTAGACTTTAAGGCAAAGAATATCATAAGAGATGAAGAAGGACACTATATCATACTAAAAGGATCTGTCCAACAAGAAGATCTAACAATCATAAATATCTATGCCCCTAACATGGGAGCAGCCAATTATATAAACCAATTAATAACAAAATCAAAGAAACACATTGACAAGAATACAATATTAGTAGGGGACTTGAACACCCCCCTTACTGAAATGGACAGATCATCAAAGCAAAAGATCAACAAGGAAATAAAGGCTTTAAATGACACCCTGGACCAGTTGGACATCACAGATATATTCAGAACATTCCATCCCAAAACAACAGAATACACATTCTTCTCCAGTGCACATGGAACATTCTCCAGAATAGACCATATTCTGGGTCACAAATCAGGTCTCAACAGGTACCAAAAGATTGGGATCATTCCCTGCATATTTTCAGACCATAATGCTCTGAAACTAGAACTCAACCACAA
>LNAC01001001.1:350514-362530 GCA_002007465.1 Ailurus styani | reverse complement strand
GGGTGGGAGGGGGGGAAGCGCAAGGAATCAGCCAGGCGGGAGCGACGGCGGAGGGAGCAGCTGGTCAGGAGGCCTTGATCGCTTTATTCAAGAGGAAGGAAACGCGGCCCAGTGAAGCGGTGAAGCGCAGGCTTTTTCTGTGAAGTGCTAGCTCTACGGGCCCTCCCTGAGAGCGAGAAAGAGGTGCGCGGGTGCGGTGGGTTTAAAAAAAAAAAAAGGCAGCCGTGGAGCGATCCCAGGATTGGGGTTGAGTATGAAAGGGGGAGCATGTCTAACGCGACCTGTGGTCCCTAAGAAGCGAAGCGAGGCGACTCGCACCTCTCCCTGACACCTGGAAGGCGGAGACAGCACCGTGACCGCGCCAGCAGCCGTTGCCAAGCGCCTTTCGGTGACGCGATCGCCGCGCGATGACGCGCGAACCTGCCGCGGCCTCCACGTCTCCGGTTCCGCAAAGGCCTGTGGGAGCGACCCGGGGGAAGGAGGGCCAAGATGGCGAAAGCGGCCGAGTCTTCGGGAGACCCGGGGACAACACCGCCCAGGCCCCTGGTGAGCTTGGGTTCTGCGGCAAAAGGGACTGAGGGTGAGGCAGAGTACTCTTAAGGAAATCAGGTGATGGGCTCCTGGCCTGAGAAGGCCGGAACTCCTTCCTCCCGGTAGGCCGTTCCTATACCCGATGCCAGAACCAGTCTCCACACTGCACCTGCTCTTCGGGCTAACCGCTTTCCCTTCCTCGTTCTTTCCACGCCTTCTTTTGACACTTCTGTTCACTTTCTTGCCCCGAACTCTCAGGGCTTGTCTTCCTCCCGTACACTGGTGTTAAATGCCGAGCTTTAGATGATTTCTTAAGTATCTTTGTTTCTGCTGTCCTTTATGTTACCAAGTTCTGTCACTAGTTCTTGTTGGAGTAACAGCATTCTTGGATTGATGAGATTGCTTCCCATAGGATCTTATAACTTGATTATTGATTTGTTCAGTGACCTCAGTAGTCTTGGTTTAATCCCAGCCCTCCGTGTTGCAGCTCCTCGCAGTGCTCTTCATGATGCTCTCTTGCTCCTGTCTGTACAGGGGTACGATTTCCATTGCAAGTACAAGCCCAAACCCTGGGCAAGTATTTAAGGACAGACGTTTTGGATTTAAACTTACCTGGACTGGAATCCCCTTCTCTGCCTCTTTGAGAGTTTGAGCAAATCATTTCATAGGGAGTGTTTCTTCACCTGTAAAATGGTTATAAAAATACCTGCCGCAGAGAGTTTTTAGGAAGATGAGCTAATATAATTTACGTAAAGTGCCAAACACAGTTTCATGAACTAAGGAGTGTAATTATTCAACGTTCTGCTCTAAGATCTCTCTTGCCAAATGGTGTTCAGTTTCATAGCAGTTGTTTAATAAATGATACATCCCTTTCCTCTGTTTTAAATTGTCAAATTAACAGCAAAGGACTGAACTGGGAGCCAGGTAAAATTGCTTCTAGTGCTGGTTCTGCTTTCTAGCACTATTTTTTCATCTCTTCATTCACTCACAAATATGTATTGAGCATCTGTTATGTTCCAGGCACTCCTCTAGGCACTGGGAATACAGCAATGAAAGAGAGTGAGTGGGTTCAAGTTCTCCTGGAACAATTGTGACCTTGAGGAAGTCACTCTCAGCCCATTTCCTCATTTGCAAAATGGAATAGTAACTCATCATAGAATTAATGAGATTACTAATGAGCTATTATACACACAGTGCCTTGTGTGACATAGTTATAGGTGCTTACCTCTTTTTAGTTCCTGTTTCACCTCTTTTTAGTTCCTGTTTCACCTCTTTTTAAAGGAAGTTTTCCCCCAATTAATTTTAGTGGTTCTGGTCATTCATTACTCAATGTCCAATCCACTTCTATTCTGTAATGTTTATTGAACTACCACAGTGTGCAGTGCATTATACTAGCTGTTTTAGAGCCTACAAATGGCTTGCCCTTATGGTGCTTATAGTCTAATATGACAAATGTACAATGCTAAAATAAGGTAGTAAATCAGAAAGAGTTACACATAAAATATTAACAAAATTTAAAGGAAGTTGCTATCATGTCCACTTGGGGTGACAAAACAAGCTACACAGTAGAAGTTATATTGAGAGGGCATCAAAGGGTAGGTAGGATTTGAAATTTCAGGTGAGCATAAGAACTATCAGTGAGCACCTGCTTTGTGCCAGGATTGTACTAGACATCCTTTGCATATTTTCTAAACTTCACAGCAACCATTTCAGTTAGGTGGTTTTTAAACTGTGTTTTACTTGCAGATGAGGAGAGTAGACTCAGAAAGATTTGATGATTTCCCTAGGGTCTTAGAACAAGTTAGTGGCCAGGCCTAAAATATGAAACTCGATCTGCTTTTGAAGCCCAGGTTATTTCCATTAAGACTACACAGCCTCTCATGGTGAGGGTACAGAAGTTGGGAAGTGTTAATGTATTTATAGAAAAACAGGTAGATCACTTTGGCTAAAGTACAGGGAAGTCTTAGGAGGTAAGCCTTAAAAAAAAGGCTACTGAAGTAGGGAGGCAGTATGAAACAATGGTTAGGAATTTGTATACTGGGGTCAAATTATATAGGTTTGATTCTTAGCTCTGTCATTTAATCTATGCCTCAGTTTCCCCATCCATAGAATGAAAATATGGTAATAATTAGCTCATAGCGTTGTTAGGTGGATTAAATGAGTTAAGACATGTAAAGCCCTTGTTAGAGTGCCTGGCATGTAATGATCATACAATAAGTGTTATTTCTTATTGACTACTAAGCCTGGAGGTTTAATAGGCAATGAGGAGCCAGTGGAAATTTTTGAGGAGGGGAGGGTTTAAAGTCATGAATTTGACAACATAATTGAGGGAGAGTTAACATGAGGAATGTTTGAATCTAGATCAGCGAAACCAGTAGTTCTAGGAACAAGTGATTGCTACCTGGACTATAGCAGTGTTGGGAGTCAGGAAGACTGGAGACAGGCAGGCTCCTTGAGGGTTTGGAGTGCTAGGGAGACTGTGTCTTGGATCAGTTTTTCGAACTATAATGTGTCTGGAGAATCTTGTTTAATTGCAGATAATGATTTGGTAGATCTGAAATGAGACTTGAGATTCTGCATTTCTGACAAGCTCCCAGGTGATACTGCTGCCGCTACTGTTCCCAGTACCACATTTTGAAAAGCAAGGCTGTAGACAAGTGGGAGGATACTGATGCCCAGAACAGAAATACATAAGAGGAGGATGAGGACCCTAAAAGTTGATTAATTTACTTTTGGACATGTTTAGTTTGAGATATTGGCAAGCCATCCAATAGATATCCAGCAGGCAGTTTGTCTAAAACCTGGACTTAAGGGCTCAAAAGTCAGGAATAGGTTTAATTAGAAGTCATTTGCATAGAGTTGAGAAGACAGTCTTTGGTAATGCTTATCTATTGTTTGTCTGTTTGGGGAACAGGAAAAAGAGCTATATAATGGCTTTAGCCTGAGGTCTGGAAGGATGTTGGTCTCAGGTAAAGGAGCTGGCTGGATACCACACCCTCACCACTTCTTGGAGCCAGGCCTCTTGGACTGAGCTAGTTTCTGCTTGATGCCCCCCTCCCCACTTGTTGACTCTTTTCTCTAGGATTTTGGTCCGTGGTATAACCCGTCTGGTCCCAGCTGTTTTCTTAAGGCTGCAGTCCCTGCTTTTACTGTATCTTTTTGGCCCTGCCTCTACCTGTCCCCTCATTGGTCCACGCCAGGCAGCGAAGTGTACACATGGGTTTCTGTGCACAAATGTGCATATATGTGCATGAGCCTACCTGCACAGGGAGAAGGGAAGGGACATTGCGTCCAAGTCACCTTTCATCCTCACTGAGAGGCTAATCAGTGAGCAAGGTCCACTAGTTGAGGACCTAGAAGTCCTGTTTGTCATATGTGGGGCTTGAAGTCCACAGATCCTGGCTCAGCTCTCTGAACCGTAACACTAATTCTCCTGAAAAGAGATACTGTGGAAATGTTGGGATGAGGGATACAATAGGAATCACATGCCACTTTAGTGACTGCAGTGACTTCCAAAAGCAATTACCTGGAGTTAGGCCAAACTTCACAGGTTAAGGGCACAGTCTTCCACAAGACTGCCCTTACTTCAGGTACCAGCCACAGGTTTGGATGTTCCCAGGACCACCCTTACTTCTGACCTACTGGCTGCAAATTCAGGGATTCCCACGATCCCCTCAAGCGCCATACTTCACTAGAATGGTTCATAGAATTCAGGACAGCATTATACTTAAAATAATAGTTTCATTATAGCAAAAGGATACAATCCAAACCAGCAAAACGGGGAGATGCATAGGGTGAGGCCTAGGAGGGTCCCTAGCACAAAGCTTCCTTGTCTTCTCCCTGTGGAGTCAGGACCCTGTTAACCCCTTGATACATCAATCTGTGACAATAGGCAGGATATTGCCAACCAGGGAAGTCCACTCAAGTATCGAGAGTCTTTATTAGTGTTTCTTTATGTAGGCATGATTGATTAGATCATTGACTCCTCCCCTCACCAGAGGCCAGGTTTGTGTCATTGGAGTCAAAGCTTCAACCCTCTAATCTTGTGTTTTATCTGTCTGGAATGGTTTGCCCCCATCCTGAGTCATCTCATTAGAATAAACTGTCTAGGGGCCTATCATGATGCACCTGTTAGCTAAACTGTTAGGGCCCACCATGAGTAACAAAAATAACACTATCATTTAGGAAATTGCAAGGGTTTAGAGGCTACCAGGAATAGGAGACAAAGGCCAGCCAAATTCTTCATTACTCAAGCGACAGAACTGGAATTGACCCCCTGGGAATCTTGAACTAACATGTATCTAGCCCCTGCTGTGAGCCTCCTACTAAGTGCTTTACACATAGTAATACATTTCTTCCTCACATCAACCCTGTGATGATGATACTATTCTCTCAATTTTATAGATGAGGAACTGAGGTATGAAGAGTTCAAGGAACCTGCTCAGTGTCAAATAGGTAGTAAATGATAGAGCCACATGGCTTCCTGCAGCACCCTTAACCAATACTCTCCAAATATCATATGTTGAGTATTGACCATGGGCTAGGTGCAATGCTGGTGTTACTTAATTCTTACGATGGTGTTGTCTCCAAGTGAAGGCAGAGCCCAATTAGGTCTTGAAGCTCATTCCTTCTATACTGCTTTGCCTTCCCTAGCAGTTGCAGGCAGCATGAAAACTCAAAACAGCAGTTCTGGAGCTTGAAAAGTCAGTGTCATAGTAGTGACAGAATACAGCTTCAAAAGGGGTGATTGTGGGGCACCTGGGTGGCTCAGTTGGTTAAGCCTCTGCCTTTGGCTCAGGTCATGATCCCAGGGTCCTGGGATTGAGCCCCACATCGGGCTCTCTGCTCAGCGGGGAGCCTGCTTCCTCCTCTCCCTGTCTCTCTGCCTGCCTCTCTGCCTACTTGTGATCTCTCTCTGTCAAATAAATAAATAAAATCTTTAAAAGGGTGATTGACATATTAAGTGCTGAAGAATATTTGGAGGGTGAAAGGATCCTTGGACTTCTTGGTTATGAGGTCACAGTTACAAAGTCATGGGGAAAGTAAAGTGGGAAAGCCAAGTGCCAAATTACAAAGGATTAAGGGAGTGGGTGAGTGCAGAGCAATTTGATCAGGGAAGAGGGGGGGAAGGAGAGGAATTTGAGGGAATGGCAGAAACAAGAAAGTGATATATTTAAAAATTCTATTACAGAAGCTTTGAAGTATATAAATAAAACAAAGAGTGGTAATGAATCCAGGTACCTATCAAAATTCTGCTATTCTTATTTTATCTCCCCACCACATTTTTTTTCTGGAGTATGACTTTTTTTTGTTTAATCTTTTTTTAACTTATTTTTTTTTAGTTCAAGTATATTTAACATACAGTTTTATAATAGTTTCAGGTGTACAATATAATGATTCAACAATTCTATACACATCTCAGTGCTCATCACATCTCTGGGCTTGGATCTGTCATTTGATGTGTCATTATTTTTGGAAAATATTCAGTCATTATCTTTCCAAATATCTCTTCAGACACAATTTCTCTCCCTTCTTCTGAGATTCCAATTATGTATATATTAGATCATTTGATATTGACCCACAGCTTTTAGATGCTTATTCTGTTTGGGGTTTTGTTTGTTTCTAGTTTTATTTGAGATAGGATTGACATAATAACACTGTATAAGTTTAAGGTGTACAACAATGATTTGATATATCTTTTTTTCTCTTTAAAATTTTCTCTTTTTGTTTTAGTCTGGATAATTTTGACTGACCTGTCACTGATTTCTTTCTTTGGCTGTGTTGAATCTGCAAATAAAGCTGTCAGAGGCATTCTTCATCTGTTACTGTGTTCATTTATTTCTGGGATTACCATTTGACTTTTACAGTTTCCATCTCTTTGCAGAAATTCATCATCATTTGTGCATATGCCTTTTCTACTAGAGCCTTTAACATATTAATCATAGTCCTCTTAATTTTCCTCTGATAATTCTAACATCTGGGTCATCTCAGAGTCTGTCTGGTTTTATTGATTACTATGTCTTATCATAGTGGGTTGTTTCTTCATTGTGGGGGGGTAATTTTTTTTATTGAATGCTCGCAATCATGTATAGAACAGTAGATACTGCCTGGAAGTGGCACATCTTTTCTGCTAAGTTTTTACTGTGGGGATTAAATCATTCTGGTCAGGAGTTGAACTGTGCTTGGGTTTTATCCTTGCTATGGGACCTTTCAATGTGCACCAGCTTCAAATTCTTTTTCTATTACATTGTGCTTGGGGTGGGTGCTAGATCATCCTAGTGTTTTTCCTAATGTTCCTGTTCTATTCTAAGCTTTCTACATTTTCCCTTTGCCCCTGCATAAGATACTGGTTCTTTCTCCAACCTCTAGCCCCTCCCCTAGCAGCAGACTGCTGTTGGTTTTGACTCCATACTTGCTAGCTTGGGGGGGGTCTGGGAGGGGAGATTCTTTGCTGTCTTGGTCCTGCCTCAGCCTTAGGTAGTCCATTTATCCCTGTGTCTCCTGAGTGGGACTTTGTCAGTGATTCTGTTTCTCCCCCAGTTGAAGGAGACTGCAGTGGTCTGGCCTTAGGCTGTTTTCCTATCCCTCCCCCTGGAGTAGAGAGATTTGTCTTTCCCTTTCCCTAGCCACAGTGGGTCTTCACCTGTTCCCTGGAGACAACAGAGTAACCCCGGTAGCTCTAAGGCTCTTGTTCCATAGGGGAGAAGGGTCTGAGCAGGGCTCGTTGTTTTCTTGGAATTGGCAGTTGCTCCCTTCCCCAAAACCTAGACCTAGTGGAAGTCTGTGGAGAAGACTCTTCAAGTGGATGTGAACTCCCCTTGTGTCTGATGCTTCCAGGGGCTCTGTGCCCTCGTTCTAATCCATGCTTGGCCTTTAGCAGTTCATTTTAAGTTTTAGCAGAATTCTTAAGCATCTGTGTGATGCCCAGTTTGTGTTGTGCTATAGTGTGCAAAGTAGTACCTATGTCCCTTGTTTTCCTGGAAGCACCTTTCTTTCCTTATATTTTATTCAGGCTGCTTGGTTGCCCTACAAACTCAGTTCTCTGATGGGTTCAAGAAGAGTTGTGATTTTGTAGTTTATCTAACTTTTTCTCATTCTGTTGGGGGGGAGGTATTCTTTCTAACTTTCTACATCCTAATCGCAAGTCAAACTACAGTGTTTTAAAGTCACTTGAAATAGTTGCTTTCTCTGTGGTTGTGAATTTAATTCAACATTCGGTAGGTTCATTTGTTTCATTTTTCTTTCAGTCTTAAGGACTTCTTTTAAGTTTTAATTTTGTTTCATAATTATGTGAACTATTTATATGATTTCAAGTCATATGCACAGAACAACTTGAATTTGAAGAAGCCTAGCTTCTTTCCCTGTCTTCTCTACCTTATTCCCCCCTTTCCTTAATAGGAAACCTCTTTAAAAAAATTATATGATTTACTTCTTACATATGACTTATGTCACACTGCATGATTTATTTCTTACACATTTCTTACATTTAAAAGATAACATTTGGGGCCAAAATCAACAGGACAGGAAAAACAAGTGTTGGAGAGGATGTGGAGAAAGGGGAACCCTCCTACATTGTTGGTGGGAATGCAAGTTGGTGCAGCCACTTTGGAAAACAGTGTGGAAATTCCTCAAAATATTAAAAATAGAGCTACCCTATGACCCTGCAATTGCACTACTGGGTATTTACCCCAAAGATACAGATGTAGTGAAAGGAAGGACCATATGTATCCCAATGTTCATTGTAGCAATGTCCACAATTGCCAAACTGTGGAAAGAGCTGAGATGCTCTTCAACGGACGAATAGATAAAGATGATGTGGTCCATATATACAATGGAATATTACGCAGCCATCAGAAAGAATGAGTACCCAACTCTTGTATCAACATGGACGGGACTGGAGGAGATTATGCTGAGTGAAAGAAGTCAAGCAGAGAAAGTCAATTATCATATAGTTTCACTTACTTGTGGAACATAAGGAATAAAATGGAGGACTCTAGGAGAAGGAAAGGAAAAGTGAATTGGGGTAAATCGGAGGGGGAGACGAACCATAAGAAACTGTGGACTCTGAGAAACAAACTGAGGGTTATGGAGGGGAGGAGGGAGAGGGGAGGGGGGAGCCTGGATGTGGGTATTAAGGAGGGCATGTATTGCATGGAGCATTGGGTGTGGTGCATAAACAATGAATCTTGAATCACTGGAAAAATAAAGCAAAAATAATAAATAAATAGGTAGATAGATAGATAGATGGATAGAATGAATGAATGATAACATTTGGGATGCCTGGGTGGCTCAGTCATGATCCCAGGGTCCGGGGATCAAGTCCTGCATCCAACTCCTTGCTCCATGGGGAGTCTGCTTCTTCCTCTCCCTCTGCTCCTCGTGCTCTCTCTCTGTGAAATAAAGTCTTTAAAAAAATAACATTCTGGTTCGAGAGTGTGTGTTTGTATTCCCTCCTTTCTTAGATAAATGGTAGCATATTATACAAACTTTTCTCCACATTGCTTTTTTATTTAACACTCCATAAATATTACTTTGGAGATATTCCCATTTCTTTTACAGCTGCATAAAACTCTGTTATGTCCATATTCCATATTTATTCAAGTAGTCCTCTGTTGATGGGCATATGGGTTATTCTCAGGTTTTTGCTTTTATAAGTAGTGTTATAATAAGTAGCTTTGTGTATATGTCTTTTTGTGTTTTTGCCACTTTGTCTTTAGACTCCTAAAAGTGGCATTGCTTAGTCAATGGGTGATCCATACATAAATTTGCTAGATATTGCCAGATTTATCTTCAGTAGACCATAGTATTGTTTTGCATCCCTACCAGATGTGTGTGAATGCTTCACCCACAGAGTAGGTTGTCAAACTGTTGGATTTTTGCCAGTCTTAACAGGGAAAAGTTTTTATTACAAGTAGCTTTAATTTTCATTTCTTATTAAAAGTGTGTTTGAGAAGTTTTTTTTCATAAGTTCTTTGAGCAACTTTATTCTTCCTAGAATTTCAGTGTACTGTCTTATACTTCATTTACCTGCAACTGCTACCCTTTAAATACTGTGCCTGTTGGGCCAAAACCCATGTGTGAAGGGATTGCTTTTGTTTTCTTAGGGACATGAAGATTTTAGAGTTTTAGTTACAGTAGTAAAATTTGGCAGATTAACATAAGAGTTTATAAGCTTGCAATCTCATAATTCACTTTGGTAATGTTATTTGATCTGGTTTGCTAGGTAACCTGGTAAAAAGAGTAGAGATCAAAATTTATTTTGCTATTTCCCTGTCCTTCCCAGTTTCCTGTTATGCTTCACCTAATGCTCCTTTCTAGCCAGCAGAGGCCACCAGAGCCTACCAAGGAGCAAAAAAGCTACAGAACTGTGGTTGTGTGAAGGTGCGATTGCTGAAAGGTTGCTTTCAAATAGCTTTGCAATCTTGCTAGCTTGTGCCATAAGAAAGTAAATATTTGAGGGCAAGAAAGTGTCTATGTCATTTACTTTGTAATTTTTTTCCATCATATGCCATCTCCTTCTTTAAGTTAAAAGAAATAAGCATTTGAGAATTTTAGTTGACCTCATTGTTTAATGTCTGATAAACTAATACCTTATTTTAAAAACTGTGTAAGACTCTACAAAAAGACATAGTTCCTACTCATTAGGAAGTGATGTCTTTGAGGAGCACTGCAATTGATTATAGACTTTAATTTTTTTTCCCAACTCTTCTCAGTTTGCAGGCCTTTCCGATATATCGATCTCACAAGACATCCCCGTGGAAGGAGAAATCACCATTCCTATGAGATCTCACATTCGGGAATTTGACAGCTCCACATTAAATGAATCTGTTCAGAATACCATTGTAAGTGAAACTAGCTAAGAGAACTTCTGTTCAGTATCATGGGAAAAAATAACTATAGCACTTCATAATTATTTTTGTTTGGCTCACTGATTTTCAGTATATCTTATTTATTGAAATTTAAGATTTTCACCTAGAGAATAATTCAGTACAGCCTTTTTGGAGAGCAGTTTGACTGTAATGAGTATTAAGAATCTTATAATGTTTGAATACTTTTAAGCTGATAATTCTGCTCCGCATACAGTATTTGGAATTTTTTAAAAAATATTTTTCAAAATACAGAAGAATATTAATATACAAAGATGTTTATTACAGCATTCTTTATAATAAGGGTAAATTGAACAATAGGAGATATCAGTTAAATAAATTATGTTATATATATATGATAGAATACTAAACAACTGTTAAAAATGTATTTACAAAGAACTCTTAATGACATGAAGAAATTTCTAGGTGAAAAAATCAGGACGGGATTATCTCAACTATATTTTGACAGGTTATATTTGTATTACCATACTCTTCCTCAAATGTCTTGATTTTTAAAAAAAAGTTTTATTTATTTATTTGAGAGAGAGAGAGAGAGAGGGAGGTTGAATGGGGTGGTGGAGGGGAAGAGTGAGTACGAGAAGCAGACTCCCTGCTGAACAGGGAGCCCAACAGGGGTCTCCATCCCAGGACCATAAGATCATGACCTGAACCACTCAGGTGCCCCTCAGCTATCTTGATTTTTAAAAATCTGGCTTCTAGGATTCATTTACCAGTTAAATTGGGAATGTTGGAAATTTATTTATTTTATATTGTGTATGATACGGTAGCTGGGGAGCAGGCTAATTGGCCCTTAAGACTTCATCAGTTATGAACTGAAAGTTAGATGCCATGTGTTCCAGAGTAGATTTTAATAGTTATATTATTTTAGTTTCTTTAAGTAACATTGGGACAGCTATATTTCTCCTTTACAGAACTTTAAAAATCAAAACAGAACTGGTGGATGCAGTAAACAATTAAATGCTGGCTTAAGGAGTTAATTAAAAAGTTAATAGAGCACTGGGTAGTGTAAAAGACTGATGAATCACTGACCTTTACTTCTGAAACCGATTATACATTATATGTTAATTAATTGAATTTAAGTAAATTTTATTTTTATTTTTTTTTATTCTTTGCCCCAGGAGTACAGGTCTGTGAATCATCAGGCTTACATCTTTCACAGCATTCACCAAAGCACAAACCCTCCCCAATGTCCATAACACATCCACCCTATCCCTACCCTCCCATCACCCAGTAACCCTCAGTTTGTTTTGTGAGATTAGGAGTCTCTTATGGTTTGTCTCCTTCCCCATCCCATCTTGTTTCATTATTTTTCCCTCCCTACCCCCCACGACCCCCCACCCTGACTCTCAAGTTCCTAATATCAGAGAGATCATATGATAATTGTCTTTCTCTGATTGACTTATTTCGCTCAGCATAATACCGTCCAGTTCCGTCCACGTCGTTGCAAACGGCAAGATTTCGTTTCCTTTGATAGCTGCATAGTATTCCATTGTATATATATACCACATCTTCTTTATCCATTCATCTGTTGATGGACATCTAGGTTCTTTCCATAGTTTGGCTATTGTGGACATTGCTGCTATAAACATTCGGGTGCA
>LNAC01001001.1:317573-348573 GCA_002007465.1 Ailurus styani | reverse complement strand
TTCTGCATGTGGCTGACCAGTTTTCCCAACACCATTTGTTGAAGAGACTGTCTTTTTCCCACTGGACATTCTTTCCTGCTTTGTCGAAGATTAGTTGACCATAGAGTTGAGGGTCCATTTTTGGGTTCTCTATTCTGTTCCACTGGTCTATGTGTCTGTTTTTGTGCCAGTACCATACTGTCTTGATGATGACAGCTTTGTAATAGAGCTCGAAATCTGGAATTGTGATGCAGCCAACTTTGCTTTTTTTTTTCAACATTCCTTTGGCTATTCGGGGTCTTTTCTGGTTCCATATAAATTTTAGGATTATTTGTTCCATTTCTTTGAAATAAATTGCTGGTATTTTGATGGGGATTGCATTAAATGTGTAGATTGCTCTAGGTAGCATAGACATTTTCACAATATTTATTCTACCCATCCATGAGCATGGAATGTTTTTCCACTTCTTTGTGTCTTCCTCCATTTCTTTCATGAGTACTTTATAGTTTTCTGAATACAGATTCTTTGCCTCTTTGGTTAGGTTTATTCCTTCCTAGGTATCTTATGGTTTTGGGTGCAATTGTAAATGGGATTGACTCCTTAATTTCTATTCTGTTTTGTTGTTGGTATATAGAAATGCAACTGATTTCTGTCCATTCATTTTATTTATTTNATCCATGAGCATGGAATGTTTTTCCACTTCTTTGTGTCTTCCTCAATTTCTTTCATGAGTACTTTATAGTTTTCTGAATACAGATTCTTTGCCTCTTTGGTTAGGTTTATTCCTAGGTATCTTATGGTTTTGGGTGCAATTGTAAATGGGATTGACTCTTTAATTTCTCTTTCTTCTGTTTTGTTGTTGGTATATAGAAATGCAACTGATTTCTGTGCATTGATTTTATATCCTGACACTTGACTGAATTCCTGTATGAGTGCTAGCAGTTTTGGAGTGGAGTCCTTTGGGTTTTCCACATAAAGTATTATATCATCTGCGAAGAGTGAGAGTTTAACTTCCTCCTTGCCAATTTGGTTGCCTTTTATTTCTTTTTGTTGTCTGATCGCTGAGGCTAGGACATCTAATACTATGTTGAATAGTAGTGGTGATAGTGGACAGCCTTGCCGTGTTCCTGACTTTAGGGGAAAAGCTCTCAGTTTTTCTCCATTGAGAATGATATTCGCTGTGGGTTTTTCGTAGATGGCTTTGATGATATTGAGGTATGTACCCTCTATGCCTACACTATGAAGAGTTTTGATTAAGAAAGGGTGCTGTACTTTGTCAAATGCTTTTTCAGCATCTATTGAGAGGATCATATGGTTCTTGTTCTTTCTTTTATTAATGTCTTGTATCACATTGATTGATTTGCGAATGTTAAACCAACCTTGCATCCCAGGAATAAATCCCACTTGGTCGTGGTGAATAATCCTTTTTATGTGCTGCTGGATCCTATTGGCTAGTATTTTGTTGAGGATTTTTGCATCCGTATTCATCAAAGATATTGGTCTGTAATTCTCCTTCTTGATGGGGTCTTTGCCTGGTTTGGGGATCAAGGTAATGCTGGCCTCATAAAAGGAGTTTGGAAGTTTTCCTTCCAATTCTATTTTTTGGAACAGTTTCAGGAGAATAGGTATTAATTCTTCTTTAAATGTTTGGTAGAATTCCCCTGGGAAGCCGTCTGGCCCTGGGCTCTTGTTCGTTGGGAGATTTTTGATGACTGCTTCAATCTCCTTACTAGTAATGGGTCTATTCAGGTCTTCAATTTCTTCCTGGTTCAGTTTTGGTAGTTTATATTTCTATAAGAATGCATCCATTTCTTCCAAATTGTCAAATTTGCTGGTGTAGAGTTGCTCAGAATACATTCTTAGAATTGTTTGTATTTCTTTGGTGTTGGTTGTGATCTCTCCTCTTTCATTCATGATTTTATTAATTTGAGTCCTTTCTCTTTTCTTTTGGATAAGTCTGGCCAGGAGTTTATCAATCTTATTAATTCTTTCAAAGAACCAGCTCCTAGTTTCAATGATTTGTTCTACTGTTCTTTTGGTTTCTGTTTCATTGATTTCTGCTCTGATTTTTATGATTTCTCTTCTCCTGTTGGGTGTAGGCTTTCTTTGCTGTTCTTTCTCTAGCTTTTGTAGGTGTAGAGTTAGGTTGTGTACTTGAGACCTTTCTTGTTTCTTGAGAAAGGCTTGTATTGCTATATACTTTCCTCTTAGGACTGCTTTTGCTGTGTCCCAAAGATTTTGAACAGTTGTGTTTTCATTTTCATTTGTTTCCATGAATTTTTTTAATTCTTCTTTAATTTCCTGGTTGACCCATTCATTCTTGAGTAGGGTGTTCTTCAGCCTCCATGTATTTGAGGTCTTTCCAACTTTCCTTTTGTGGTTGAGTTCTAGTTTCAGAGCATTATGGTCTGAAAATATGCAGGGAATGATCCCAATCTTTTGGTACCTGTTGAGACCTGATTTGTGACCCAGAATATGGTCTATTCTGGAGAATGTTCCATGTGCACTGGAGAAGAATGTGTATTCTGTTGTTTTGGGATGGAATGTTCTGAATATATCTGTGATGTCCAACTGGTCCAGGGTGTCATTTAAAGCCTTTATTTCCTTGTTGATCTTTTGCTTTGATGATCTGTCCATTTCAGTAAGGGGGGTGTTCAAGTCCCCTACTAATATTGTATTCTTGTCAATGTGTTTCTTTGATTTTGTTATTAATTGGTTTATATAATTGGCTGCTCCCATGTTAGGGGCATAGATATTTATGATTGTTAGATCTTCTTGTTGGACAGATCCTTTTAGTATGATATAGTGTCCTTCCTCATCTCTTATGATATTCTTTGCCTTAAAATCTAATTTATCTGATATAAGGATTGCCACTCCAGCTTTCTTTTGCTGTCCATTGGCATGGTAAATTGTTTTCCACCCCCTCACTTTAAATCTGGAGGTGTCTTTGCGTGTAAGATGAGTTTCTTGTAGACAGCATATCGATGGGTCTTGTTTTTTTATCCATTCTGATACCCTGTGTCTTTTAGTTGGGGCATTTAGTCCATTTACATTCAGAGTAACTATTGAGAGATATACATTTAGAGCCATTGTATTGCCTGTAAGGTGACTGTTACTGTATATTGTGTTTCTTCCTTTCTGGTCTATGTTTCTTTAAGGTTCTCTTTGCTTAGAGGACCCCTTTCAATATTTCCTGTAGGGCTGGCTTGGTGTTTGCAAATTCCTTGAGTTTTTGTTTGTCCTGGAAGATTTTTATCTCTCCTTCTATTTTCAGTGAGAGCCTAGCTGGATATAGTATTCTTGGCTGCAGATTTTTCTCATTTAGTGCTCTGAATACATCATGCCAGCTCTTTCTGGCCTGCCAGGTCTCTGTGGATAGGTCTGCTGACAATCTAATATTTCTACCATTGTATGTTATAGACCTCTTGTCCCGAGCTGCTTTCAGGATTTTCTCTTTGTCACTAAGACTTGTAAGTTTTACTATTAGATGACGGGGTGTGGACCTATTTTTATTAATTTTGGGGGGGTTTCTCTGTGCCTCCTGGATTTTGATGCTCGTTCCCTTTGCCAGATTAGGGAAATTCTGTATTAAGATCTGGTCCAATATACCTTCTGGCCCTCTCTCTCTCTGTTCCTCTTCTGGGATCCCAATTATTCTACTATTATTTCGTCTTATGTTATCACTTATCTCTCGAATTCTCCCCTCATGGTCCAGTAGTTGTTTGTCTCTCTTTTCCCCTCTTCTTTTTTCTCTGACATTTTGTCTTCCAAATCACTAATTCTGTCTTCTGCTTCATTTATCCTAGCAGTAAGAGCCTCCATTTTCAACTGCACCTCATTAATAGTTTTTTTTGATTTCAGTTTGGTTAGATCTTAGTTCTTTTATTTCTCCAAAAGGATTTTTATTTCTTTAGAGACAGCTTCTCTGTTATCTTCCATGGTTTTTTCAAGCCCAGCCAGCACCTTAAGAATCGTCATTCTGAACTCTAGTTCTGTCATATTACTAATGTCCGCGTTGATTAGGTCCCTAGCCTTCATTAGTTTCTTGTTCTTTTTTTGTGTTGATTTTTTCTTCCTTGTCATTTTATGCAGATAAGAATAGATGGATGAGAGAACCAAATACTAAAGGGTAGCAATGACCCCAGAGAAATATACACTAACTTTCTCAGAAGAGACCTGGAACTTCCAGAAAGTGGTCAATTTTCTGTTCCTAGAATTGTTGCTCTTCTCTTCGATCTCAGGTAGAATTTGTAGGTGTTCAGAATAGTTTGATAGCTATCTGGGTGAATTCCTGGGACCTGATGATAATCGGTCTCCTACTCCTCCGCCATCTTGCCACTCCCCTTAAGTAAATTTTAAAAAATGAAAAAAGTTAGTAGATATGTGCTACCTTTCTGTATGTACAGTGAAGGTGTTAAACTGGGATTGTAGTTCCCAAATTCAATTAACCCAGGAGGTTAAATAAATTTGAGCAAATTAAGTGAGGGAACTACTTGGTAACCTTGGTCATGACAATACAGCAAGTTCTTTATGTCTTTCAGATGCGTGATCTAAAAGCTGTTGGGAAAAAATTCATGCATGTTTTGTACCCAAGGAAAAGTAATACTCTTTTGAGAGATTGTAAGTATATGAGTGTTTTGAGGATTTGCTGTTTTTCACTGTACCTTACCATAAATACTTTATGTGGCTAAATTTCTGTGATAAGAAAACTGACATTTTGCAGAGTGAAAAATATGTAAATGAATATGCAAATGAACATTTTGGAAGAATTTAAACATTTAGAATGGTATTTCAGAGATTGGAAGATTTTGCTTACTATATCGTCTTCATCAATAAATATAGGCAGTATATCTTCACCTGCCACTGAAAAAATATATTTCTGGAAGCTGCAAACACATAGAGACTTTATTCAGCCTAAGAGCTGAATAATCTCCAAGGAAAGGCAAAATGTTTGACTATTAAATTAGAATAACAACTAATACCCATTAAGGATTAACAAATAGTACCTTTATTGATATATCTATTTGCAGAGCTATTACTTAGTCTGATGACTGCTTTTTTTGTCCAAGAGGTCTATCAAAACAGTGTTTGCAATGAATTATGCTCTTATTTAGAATTTATTATTAAAATTGTTAGACCTTTTATTTTTGCTTTCATATACCCTTAAAAATTGAATCATTGGTTTGTGAATAGTAACAATGATGTACATGAGTGTACCTTCTATTTTGGCAGCATTTCAGGTATAATGTAGGGATGCCAAAATGTGGCACATGGGTGCAGCCTAAGAATCTTTTTTAACGTAGTACACTGTGGGTTGGAGCTGACATGATTTGGTACTGCTGGTATGTAGTGGAAAGAGCATGGACAGATCTGGGTTTGAATAGTAGTTCTCTCACTACCTATGTGATCATGGATAAGACAGTTAACTTTTCTAAAGCTCAGATTTCTTCCTCTGTTAAAGTGGAGATAATAACGTGTATCTGCTGGTGAGGCTTAGAGATAATGCATATCAACCACCTCACACAGCATCTGACATTGGGTAGGCAGTCCATAAATGGTAGCTCTTGTTCTAGTGCCTCGCCCTCTCCCCACACACACACACACACACACACACACACACACACACACACACACACACACACATCATTTCTAATCTGTAACAACAACCCTGTGAAATAGGAATTATTGCTCCCGTTTTACAGATGACGAAAATGAGTCTCAGAGAAGCTGAGAGTCTGGTCAAGATGACACAGGCAGGACTAGAACCCAATTTTCAAGTTCATTTTCTTTCCATTCTACCACTGCTATCCCAGATGTAAGGATACCCTTTCAACTGCTGCTGTGGCTCAGTCCAAAACAAGTTTGCTTCGATGACAATGCAAAACCAGTGTGTTATTTTGCCAAATAGTGATGATGATTAGCTATGTCATGTGTTAAAGTCCATTGTTTAGAATAGTTCTAACTATTCTAAAGAAGAGAATAGTTTTAACTATTATAGATTTTTTATGAATAAAAGGACTGAAGGGGCACCTGGGTGGCTCAGTGGGTTAAAGCCTCTGCTTTCGGCTCAGGTCATGATCTCAGGGTCCTGGGATCGAGCCCTTCATCGGGCTCCCTGCTCAGCAGGGAGCCTGCTTCCTCCTCTCTCTGCCTGCCTCTCTGCCTATTTGTGATCTTTCTCTGTCAAATAAATAAATAAAATCTTTAAAAAAAAAGAACTTAAGTGTATTTTTTTAAAAGCCAGTGTATTAATGTCAGTTGTACTTGAATTTATTTTTTGGTTGATGAGTTCAAAAATTTAACAAGAAAAACTATATTTCATCAGAGTGGTAGGATTATGATTTTTCTTTATACCTTTTCCAAACTTTCCACAGTGGTGTCAAAATTACGTATATAATGTGAAAAAAATGTAGGTATGTACGTGTGCATGTATATGAGCATGGGGATAGACAGATAGGCTGGCACAAAGGGTAAGTCAGTCATGGCCCAAATTTGTACTTCTGCCCTGCTCTGTTAGCATAGCCCTTGGCAAAGTGGCAAGGAAAAAAATTCATGACTTAAAAATTAAAAAAAAAAACCCACAATGCTATATCATTTCACACCCAGTAGGATGGCCATTATCAAAGAAACAGAAATAACAGGTATTGATGAGGATGTGGAGAAATTGTAACCCTTGTGCATTGCTAGTAGGAGTGTAAAATGGTGTAGCCACTGTGCAAAATGGCATGGTGGTTCCTCAGAAAATTAAGCATAGAATTACTATATAATCCAGCAATTCCACTTCTAGGTATAGACCGAGAAATTGAAAGCAAGAACTTGAGCAGATATTTGTACACCTGTGTTCATAGCAGCCTTATTCACAATAGCCAAAAGGTGGATGGATGGATAGACAAGTTGTGGTATATATGCCATGACGTATATCATATACTAATGGACTATGACTCAGTTTTAAAAAGGAGTAAAATTCTGATCCATGCTACAACATGGATGAGCCATGAAGACATCGTGCTAAGTAAAATAAGCCAGTCACAAAAGGACTTACGTTTTTTTCACTTACATTGGGTTCCTAGAGTAGTTGAATTGATAGAAAGTAAAATGATGATTGCTGGAGGTTAAGTGGGGAATGGGGTTGGAGTGTTAGTTTGGGAAGATGAAAAAGTTCTGGAGATGGATAATATGAAGGTTGTACAACAATGAATGTACCCAAAGCCTGTACACTTAATAAAATAGTTTTACAGATTTTTTATGAATTAAAAAGAACTTAAGTGTATTTTTTAAAAGCCAGTGTATTAATGTCAGTTGTACTTGAATTTATTTTTAGTTGATAATTTCAAAAATTTAACAAGAAAAACAATATTTCATCAGAGTGGTAGGATTATGATTTTTCTTTATATCTTTTCCAAACTTTCCACAGTGGTGTCAAAATTACGTATGTAATGTGAAAAAAATATAAGCATGTACATGTGCATACTTCTTTAAAGTTGTGTACACAGGAGGTTAAAGTTAGAAATGGTATATGTATCTTTTTTCGTATTCTTTGGGGAAGGTAATTTTGCTGTAAGCTGTATGTTACTGAACTGTTGGCTGATGAATTTACCTAACAGCTATTAATTGAGAACCACTGTGCTTACACCTGATGTTGGCAGAGCCTTTCATACTTTTCCAAAAGCTTCATGTTACTTGCTAAGGTTTGACCTTACAAAATTACCAATATTGGCCTGTTTTTTCACCTATACGAACAGCAATTCCATTATAGTTCAGTGTAATGATTATAAAAGGGAAGCAGTGTGGCAGAGTGGAAAGAACTTTGGAGTAGGACTCAGAATACCGAGGTTCTGGTCCCACTTCCACATCTGACTATTATATAAACTTAGGGAAGTCACTTCCTTCTCAACTTCATTTCTCATATTCTTGAGGTAAGCCTGATTAGACTTGCCTTATCTAATGTCTCAGTTTGATGGAGTGACTTGGCTCTAGTCTTTCTGAGGGTAGGGCACCTAAGTCTTTTGACTTCTGGCCCATTGGTCTTTATAGCATACCGGAATGTGGCTTAGTAGGTGGGAGAGAGATGATTTGTGGTCTATGAAGTCAAATTTAAAGGATATATGAAGAAGGGCATTCAGAATCAGGGAGCAGGGAGGGCAGGTAGAGGGGTAGGAGAGGTGGGAAGGCTTGGGCAGACAGAAAGAGCCTTGATGTCTGAATTCCACGAGTGGGAGGGGTAGATAATTGGAATAAAGATAGAAAATACTACATAGTTCCTTAACAGGCTTCTGTTTTTTCTTGCCTTGTAGGGGATCTGTGGGGCCCTTTGATCCTTTGTGTGACACTTGCATTGTAAGTACTTACATTTCCTTCCTTTGTCATTTGAGATAGACTATACTTTTTTGTGTGGAGTTTCAAAATTGAGGGGAATTTTGAATATTTCATTTAGGACTCCTATGACATGTTGCATTCCTTATGATTTAAATCTAAAAAGTCAAGGAGGTTTCCATATCAATTCAAAGAGTGATGGAATTAAAGATGTGAAAATTACTCTCCTCTCTGTTTACCAATAACTTGTTAGCCTGTTTTAGCCATTTCTGTTGAACTGACATTTGTTTACTCTCATGTATCTCCCCATCAGTAAATTAAGTGAATTAAATATCTATAGGTTTTAGTTAAGCACTGTTTTATACACATAATTCTTTTAAAATCTTAATAATATGAATGAGAATGAGAGTAAGTTAGAAAGAGTAGAAGTGGTAGAGTTTAAAGAAAGATCCTGGTTCAAAGTGTTAGGCTTTCCATACACATTGTACATAAAGGAAGAGGACAGGAGAGCAAAGTTCGATTGGAGAGGGGAATATAACCATTGGTAGTATGGAAAAAATACTGCATTAGGATTCACTTCTGGGTTCTCATCCTGACTGTGCTATCACGAGAGCAATTTTGGACGACTTAGAACCAAAATGTGTATAATGATTTTTTTCTGGTTTACAGAAAACTTAAATACCTTCTCTTTGTTTTATCCTCCATAGCAAGAATATTACTTTCTTATTTTGACAAACAAGCTTAAGTTCAAAGGGGTTGGGGACTGAACCGAGATCACACAATCAGTGGTAGACCTGGGATTCAACTTCAGGTTTCCTTGACTGTCCATTTCTCCCTCTGATTATTTTATATCTCTTCCCACCTAACCCCTCTGGGTATCCTTTTTTCATATCTATAAAAGGAGATGGCTGAGGATCCCTTCCAGGCATGACCTTTTATGATTCTAAATTCAACAAATTTCTTAATAGCTTCTTTGCCCATTTTTTAATATAAATTAGACATGTGGTAATTTAGGTGGTAATGTAGAATGCTGTTTCTTATGCCTTTAATAACCACATCAAGGGCAATGCTCCATTGCTTTAATGGATAGGTTTATATTAGAATCACTGAGCATATACTTTTTTTAGTTTTAAAAGATGAACATTAGAGATTATGTAGTCTAACCCAATTTATTTGCAGAGAGGAAAACTGGAGTCTCAAGACATCAAGTGATTTACTCTAGTTTACATACCTAGTGACAGAACTAGAATCACTTTCTGGATCTCCTGCCTTCGAGGCCTGTTAATGTTCTCCCTTCATACCATGCCAAAGCAGTAGAGATTCCAGACAACAAGTGATGAGTGCCAGGGTTCCTTGCATCGGATTGTCAGGACTCAGAATGGAGTACGTACAGGTACAGAATACAGAAGCCTGTCTTGGCAAACAGCATAGCAGGGTGAGACTTACTATGTGACTCCTCTATACTATGTAATAAAAAGAGGTTGTGAGCTTGGTGTTACTTATTATTTTTCTGAAAAAAAATGACATTCAGTCCAAGTGTTCTAGTCCACAATTCAAAACAGTTTATGTCTGTAAAATTCTTAGACAAAGAGAAGATATTTCAGTGCCTGTTCAACTATTACATTTTAAAGCAAAGTCTTTTAGTAATAATCTGTGTTTTAGTTCAAAAAAATCAACTAGATAGGTTTATAGACTCTTTCCATTTTGAAATGTCAGATCTCGGGGCGCCTGGGTGGCTCAATCAGTTAAGTGTCTGCCTTGGGCTCAGGTTATGATCCCTGGGTCCTGGCATCCAGTCCCGGGTTGCACTCCTTGCTCAGCAGGGAGCTTGTTTCTCCCTCTCCCTCTGCCCCACCCTTGCTCATGCTTTCTCTTTTCTTCTGCTTTCTCTCAAATAAATAAAATCTTAAAAAAATAATAAGTAAATGTTAAAACTAAAGCCTTAACCAAAGGATTACAAATGCAGATGTGTCTAAGGGCTAGAGAAGTAACCTGAATGTGTGCATGATTTGGTGACCTGAAGCCCCTTGTGATGGGACCTGCTACTATGTCAGTCAACTGCTCCCAGTTGTTGCCATGTAGGAATGTAGGCCCACTGTTAGAAGTTCTTCAGATTTTTCAAGAAAATCCAGAAATACATATTTTTAGGTGAAACCTCCCAATTTTAAAATATCGTCACTTGAATTTAGCCCACTTTAAGTCTTGTACGGACTGACAACCCCATGTCTGTGAGCCACATTTGACCTTCAGTTTATAATCTCTGCTTAACCAAAAAGGTCTTCAGTATTCCATTTACACATCCCAACAAGGCCAGATGAGGTGACCCCTGTAGTCCTGAGGCATTTGGAATTGGAAATAAGGGAGCCTTGCCAAATATTTCTGGCATTTTGCTTTCGTATAACCTACATATTACAGATCTTTAGTGAGGTTTAGGACAGCTCCCTGATTCAAAGTTTGCCTTAACTTTATTGCTCTAAATAAAAGATGAAGCAGTTCTCATCCCATTTCCTTGTCACAGACTGCTTCAAAGAAGCTCTGTAGATAGTGAAAAGGATGGAGGACCCCAGTTTGCAGAAGTATTTGTCATTGTCTGGTTTGGTGCAGTTACCATCACCCTCAACTCAAAACTTCTTGGAGGAAACATGTGAGTATTATTAAAATGTACTTTTTCCCTTGCCAGGTAGCATATCTGATATTTTTAAGGAAGTCTGGATAGTTAGTTTTTTTAAAAAATAAAAACAAAAATAAATGAGGGCTAAAGAGAAATTCTCTGAAACCTACTGAACAGAGATAACTTAGTTTAACTTACCTTAAATTATCTAAGGTCCTATGATAAGCTTCAGATGCTCTCTCCAGCTCCTGAAATCATATGGAGACTTTTTTTTGTTCCAAGATTGTGTCCATTTTGTGGAAGAGATGGTCCATAGCTTTCAGCAAATTCTCAAATGGGTCTTTAAACTAGAAAAGATTAAGAACCACTGTCTTAGAGGTTCAGTGGGAGAAGGAAGTCTCTAGGAATTAGAGTGGATCATCTGGTACCCTAGATGGTTGACTCTCAAGGAGTTTGAGAGGAAAGAAGGAAGAGTAGGGGGTGAGAAAAATTAAAGCATATGCTTAATACAGAAGCCTATCCTCATAGAATCAATGTTAGGGTATAGGTATTATGTATTTGAAGGAATGTAACAATCCATGATATATAGAAACCTGTGTAATAAGGTGTATCATGATACAGATCAACTATATTTATGATCTTTACAGATGTATGTTATTTTTTAGATCTTTTTTTCAGAGCCTCTGTGTGCTGGGTTACTGTATACTTCCCTTGACAGTGGCAATGGTGGTTTGCCGGTTGGTGCTTTTGGCTGAGCCAGGACCTATAAACTTCATGGTCCGGTTTTTTGTGGTGATCGTGATGTTTGCCTGGTCTATAGTAGGTAAGAATGTACTTATCTCTACAGTAGCAAAGCAGACAAAAACATGAGTTAGAGATGACGACCGGATGAGGTGCAGCATAACTCCTGAGTTATATGTGAGTGATAGGATTCTTGCCAGTATCATCCACAGAACCCTCTTCTCTAATTAGGCAATGATAGGGATGCTATCCATCTTATCCGAGTTGGATATCTGGACTTCTGAGATGTGGACAGTCATATCCTTTTTTTTATTCTTAAATAATTGATAGGGTCAGGAAAGGAAATTACACTAGAACTACCTCAGATCCTAGCACGTATGAGGCATAGGTGACTTGAGAAATGACTTGGGCCTTCCTGACAAATTAATCATGATAAGAATAGTAGCCAGCATTTACAGATTGCTTGTTCTAGGCCAAGCACTGTTGTGAGTGCTTTATATGTATCATCTCACTTAACCCTCACAAAAACTCAAATAAAAAGTAGTATTATTAGTACCAGTTTTACATATGAGGAACAGACCTAGTGAGGTTAAGCAACTTGCCCTAGGACACAGTTATGTGAATAGGGGAATTTACATGTGAATAGGAGAATTAAGTTTCAAACCCAAGCAGGTGCCACACCTGTTTAGAACTGTATTATACCACCTCCAAATATAGGTTGTTAGGTATATCATCATGTGGTCCTTTTCTGCTTCAGTAGAAAATTCTGCCAAAGTTTCAGAAGAACGTATAGTGGTGGCCATGAATGCTATATGCTCATTGTTTTTGCATTCCTAGAATTCTCTTAAAATTCTGTATATATATACCACATCTTCTTTATCCATTCATCTGTTGATGAATGCTGTGAAAGATGTAAGCCTGATGATTCATAGACCTGTACCCCTTGGGCAAAGAATAAAAATAAAATTAAAAAAAAATTCTGCCTTTAACTAGAACTGTTCACTGGCTTCTTACTTCATGGGATAGACAGACTGCCTGATATTTTTAAGTGCATTAACATACCTTTGCTCTGGAACATGGTTGAAATCCAAGAAGTAATCCAAAAATAAGGTCTGAGAATGCCAGAATTGATATTATGAAGACTGTGTTAAGCTCGAGTGCTTTACCCATGGGAGACCTCCTCATTCCCTCACTTAGAATCTGATAATTTACCACACTTATAGTTCTAAATACCCGGTGTCCAGGCTTAAAGCTGTTCAGAAAGTAGAATCTTAGAAGAGAGAGAGGCTTCTATAAGCATTCCATTTTTTTAATTCAGCAGATATTTCTTGAGCACAAACTATGTGTCAGGCATTGTGCTAGGCATGGTCTCTATCCTCAGAGTTCGTAACGTAGTGGAGCAGCCAGACATGTAAACACTTAAGGGCAGTGGGTGTCACAGGTGGAAGATGGAAGTCTGTGCAGGTATGGTGGGGACACAGAGGAGGTGAGTGGACAGTTCTGCCTAGGATGGCAGGATGCCCGATGGTTGTTCAGGAAAGATTGCCTGTGAAGGGGGATCAGATGAGTGAAAGGTTGAGACTCATTTCCTGGGTGGACAAGAGGGATGGCATCTAAAAGAGCCGATAACTGAATAATGAGAACAATTACTCAGGAAGCACAGCAATATGAGGCCATTTGCCATTGGAGCAACTCGCCTTAGACATTTTTCTCAGCGTGTTCAGCACAGATCAGTAACTTCTCAGAAAAGGGTAGGAAGCCCCGTTTAGAAAGATTTTCATGTGAAATGGTTGACAACTTTCAAAGTTTAGTATTGGAAACAAGTTCCTCTCAACTATCCAAAAAACTATGCCACAATGCGTTTTTCCCCGAAGATCACAAATATAACTGAACTTTTTGTATAATTCTGTGTTCCAGACTATGCCAAGCACATTAAAGTATAGTAAATGTTAGTGATTGTGACAATTTTATTATATTAAAGATTCCATTTTGTTTTGTTTGTTTTGTTTAGCCTCTACAGCTTTTCTTGCCGATAGCCAGCCTCCAAACCGCAAAGCCCTGGCCATTTATCCCGTTTTCTTGTTCTATTTTGTCATCTGTTGGATGATTCTCACATTCACTCCTCAGTAAATCAGGAAATGGAAATTAAAAACCAGTGAATTGAAAGCTCATCTGAAAGATGCAATTCACCATGGAGCTTTCCCTCTGGCCCTCTTTTGTCTAATTTTGGAGATATTTGGTATGTGAGGAGATTTAAAGGGAGCCATAAGGCACCATCACTGCTTATGTAAGGAACCGATGTTTGGAAGGCTGTCCTTGCCTCTTGATGTTATTTCTTTAAAATATGTAGTATATGCAGTATAGTGCTGCCTTAAGTCATGATAGGGTCACTGTGGTCCATTCGAGTGACAACCAATGATTTGGGAAGCACATGGATACATCTTGCAAGTTGAGTGGAATTAGCAACTGTATTTTCAGTTTTGAGAATATCAGTTCAGGTGCAGCTCTTAAACACATTGCCTTATGACTATTAGAATATGCCTCTCTTCATAAATAGGAATGGGTAGTCTATCCATTTTGTTTTATTTCTTTCTTAGGCTTAAAAAGGCAATGACAGAGGTTGGGAAGGGGCTTCATAATTGTGGAGGAGAAAACATGCATTAACCAGTATTCAGATTTCGAACGGAGAAAATTCTGCACTCGGTTTCTAAAAAAGCAAAGGACAGCTGAAGAAGCAGCTTCTTTAGTTGTTCTGTATAGTCCCCTTTCTGCCATGCTTATTAACAGCACCTCATTGGTACTCTAGTTTTTAATCTTGCTCCCTAGCTCTGAATATGTAAGCTGTTAGTAGTCAATATGTAATTTTCCAATCATTAAAGCTCTCGGTGGACCAGTGCTTGAACTTATCCAAGTGGGAGACCTCAGAAATTTCTATTGATAGGTCCTTAATGCATATTATCATTTGGGCACTTGTTTCTTCTTCAGGGTAGAATGGAGCAGTTTGGATACGCATAGCTCTAAGGAATTCATTATTCTGTGTAGTGTAGCCTCTAACTAGAAAGTAAAGCTGAATCAGAAGCCTGAATTTAACCTCGTGCACATGGAGGGATTTAGTGTTCTGATGGCTGGTTCACAGAACATCTTGATGCTTAGAGCATGATGTTGGATGATGTGGGTTTACAGCTGCCATATCTTCATAGTGCACTTGGCAGTGTTTTCATTAGATGTGCTTTTTGGGTTGGGAAATACCAATTTATTTTCTTGGTTTTAGACTTTATTTGTAAAGCTGCTTAGCTCTTCTTTAGACAAGTACTTTTTTTTGCACATGTGCACCTACTTGTATTCTCAGCTATTTATACACACAAGTGTGAAGGCTTTTCAGGGAGCAGAGTGTCTGGAAAGGCTGATTCTAAGCTAAACTGGGCTCCTTTAAGGTAATATGAGCTACTGCTGTCTATAAATTGCACATTGAAAAACTCTTAATAGACAAAAGATTAGGAGTCAGGCAGAAAACATTCATTGTATGTACAGTTCCTTATAAAGATAGGAATTTATTCCATGGTTTTTCTTTATCATGGAACCTAAATATTTATTCATTTTGTATCTAAAGACTCTCTACACATAGATATATAATTTTAAAAACATATTTTCTCCATTCCCAGATTAACCAAGAACACTACTAGGACAAATGGGTTCTTGGAGTTATCACTAAATTACTGAGCATTGGAAGGTTGGTCCCCTCAGTCCCAGCCTTGTCCAGATTTGTATTCATTTCAGTTTCCCTTCTAAATTTTAAAATAAACCTGGAGAGCACAAAGCCAATTTTTCAGTCTTGATTGGTAAAGACAATATTTTGAAACTGGTTTTGATTTTGAAATTGGTCCTTAAGTTATCATCCATTTCCATTGTCTGAAATTTCCTAACCTTTACTAAAAACATCTCTCTTCCAAAGTTATTTCATAATCTGTCCCAGTGGTTATAATGTAAAACTAAAGGAATGATCATGTTTCTGAAAAGGGTATTGCCTACCGAATTTTACTCTGGCTAAATATTTTGGTCAGAAATTTTTAAGGTTACAACAGGGGTGGGGCTGTGTGGTTGGGGGGAGGGGAGAGGGGGTTATATTGGGCGTTAAGGCAGTTTGTTCTGTGTGTTAATCTCTTGCTCTTGGATGACTTAAGGAATGGTTTCATTTGATTTAAATGAAGATGAGTAAAATGGAGATTATCTTTCAGAAAATGAATGATCAGTTTTATGGTATGAATGATTATTTTCTTAATATATGCAAAAAAGTGCATTGCTCTCTGTGGCAGAAGACCTGATTATCTGAAAGTCGTAACCCTCAACGCAGCTGTCCCTGGTTTGCTGCAAAGGCACATAGCTAATTATAGAAAGAAAGACTAGAAGAGAAGGGAATTTTAACAAAGAAAACCCTGTTCAGGGAATTGGGAAGATTCATGCTTTAGATGAATACTCAAGTGTGTGAGCATCATTACCAAATGTGCATCCTTGCCCAATGTGGTGCATCACTGTCATGGGTTGTCATTTGCTGCTCCTACTTCTGAGACTGAGCCTCTGTTGTCACATTCTTTAGCAATAGGAAAGGTGAAGACTGGATATAATTGCTGTTCAGATTATAAAAACGCAACTGATGCAAACATATTTTAATGTGCAGTGTAGTCTTAAATGGCAGCCATTAATTGTCAAGTCTTTTACTTCTTGGGAGTCATAATTATTACATGAATTGAATAGGATCTTTTTATTGTGATGGGTTTTTTCTGTTGTTGGGCAAGGTGGGCTTGTCACAGGGCATAGGACCAGTCAGCATTTTACTGTTCACTATATTTGTCTTTTTATAAAGTATCTCCCAGGTGTGATTAGAAGTTTGGCAAGCCTGTAGTTGAAGATTTAATTGTATATTTCTTATAATCTAACTACTTACTGTACCTGGGATTCCTGTTTATTCCTGAAGATGAAAATGAAAATCCCTGTCATTTTAAATCTTTGGGTTACATCAAGTCATTGAAATTTATCTACACACTACAATGATATGATCAGACATCCATTGCATGAGCTGTTTTATTCCAGAGTAAAATACTGAAATTGTTATTCTTAATTAGACTGTTACTTTCTGAGACATTTGGATAGAGATAAATATGTGAATGTTAATTCATGTATGTTAATTAGAAATACTTTTCTAGATTCTGTGGGCTTTTATTGACAATAAAGAATTTCTAGGGATTTACTCAGGCCATAGGATGGCCAAGTAATAATAATGACAATACTATTACTACTAATAATGGCTAATATTTATTGGGCACTTACATTGTGCTAGGCAATATTCTATTTTTTAAGAATTTTTATAACAGCTTTATTGAGAGATACTTTACCATAAAATTCACCCTTTTAAAGTGATGTACAATTAAGTGATTTTTCAATGTATTCACATAATTGTGTAATTATCACCACTAGCTCATTTTAGAACATTTTCATTACATCACAATAAAATCCTATATCCAATAGCATCACTTCCTTTTCCCCTTCTCCCCAGCCTCTGGCAACCACCAGTCTGCTTTCTGTCTCTATTGATTTGGCCAGGCACTATTCTTAAGTGCTTTTTATGTATCTGCTCTGCTCTGTAACACAAAGTGCTAAAATTCTCATTTTACAAGTAGAAAATTGAGTCACAAAAAGGTTAAGTAAATTGCCCAACGTCACACAGTAAATTGATTTAAAATAGGAAAACACTGTAGATGGGAGCATAGTAGGACACAGTTTTGATTTGCATTGTTATGTACATGAAATGAATGTGTCCATTTCCCAGGGTATGCTCCCTGTCATTTGCCATTACACCCTACAACTGACAGGAGATAGATAACTCTCGTTCTTTTTTTTTCTTCCTGAATAATAGAACACTATATTAGCACCTGAGAAAAACACAAGAGCAGTTGTACATTGGAAAGAGTTAGGTTTGCTGCCCTTCCCCACCTTCAGCCCTTTTTGTCATCTTTCCCCCCACCAACATTCTCTCTTTCTCTCCTTCCTCTTCTTTTTCCCAAAGTCTTAAGAGTCAAGCGACTTCTGCCTCTTTCATTTTAATTCTCCCAGAAGGATAGTTAGTGCATTCAAAATTTAACCTGTTTATTCAGGTGCTTATAGCCAGGGGATGCATCTAGTCACTTACAATACCAGTTATATTTCTAAGACCTCAGAGAGCAGTAGTGTGAGAATAAAATCCTTTCTTACTTGGGTTAATCTAGGTGGGGGAAATAACAGAGTAAGGGCTTTGCCTTAATGAAGTCAGTGGTTCTGCCTGGTAGGAAGTGACCACAGCCACATGCTACTCTTGTTCACTCTGTTCTGTTTGTTTCAGAGCCTTTGTACTCTGTGCCATCACTGCTGGTAATTTCTTGGTTCTCTTCAATACTCCATTTTAATCCTGATCTTTCCTGTAAATAATGAACCTGTGGAAAGAATAATCTGTAAAATGATTTTTGAATGTTAAATGTGCAAATAAAAACACTGGAAAAGGAGATTTTTTGTACGTGCCTATTCTTGAGCTGAAAGACACAGAGGTATTTGCTACATACTGTTTTCAGATGTAATATATTGTCATCAGACAATACTGAATGCTGTGTAGGATTGCACAGGCAACAATTTTAAATCACATTTACTGAGCAAGTAATATATACCAGGTGTTATGTTAGCTACTTTATAACAGTATCTCCTTTAATCACAGCTGCCTTTTAAAGTTTTGGTATTATCCTTATTTCAAAGTTTTGAAACCTGGGAATTTGGGGAGGTTCAATAAATTGCCCAGAGTCGCAGTGAGTGGTGCAACCCAGGTTCAAACTCAGGTTTTATGACTCCATAGTCTTCTGTATTAGTTCCTTGCCAAATTAAAATCATACCTACCCACTTAAACTAAGTCACATCAATCAGGTAGTTTAATAATATGATGGGAAAGTGGGTTTTCACCCATCTGCTGGGGACAATACTAATTTCTGCCTTCAGTTTATGATCTATTTGGAGAAACCAAATTCCTCACCATCCGTGCGCACTAATAGTTGGAATGCATTGTGGTTCTCATTTTTGGTACCACATAAAACCTTAGAATAGTCAGTGAGTACTGGATAAAGTCTTTGAAATATTGGGAGAATTTGTATCATCCAAGAGGAGAGGGGGGACATTCCAGATGGTAGGGAATATTTAAGAACAAAGGTGAGAGGGAGCAGGCAAGTCTAAAGTCATTTATCTGCACATGTGCAAGTGTGTCACTGTCCTGTACATAGTCAAAATGTTTTGTGAAAAATTTCTAGCTGCCTTTATATATTTTATTTCACTTTACAAGGTAAGTAAAACTTCTAAGCTTATAGCTAAGGAAGTAGGCTCAGATAAGTGAAGTGATATGCCTTGGGTGATAAAGCCAGTCTCAACACAATTGGAAAGTTGTTTTTCATGTTAATATTGATCCTTTTCTAATGATAGCTTGCATACTGAAATGAATTCAGCTAACTTTGGGAAATAAAGTTGGTGGGTAAGATGAGATCAAGTTATTGAGGGTAGGTATTGAAAAGTAGGAAATCGTGAGTAGCTGTGGTAGGAATTGTGAGCATTGTGGTAGGAAATAGGATGTTTTCAAAAGTTCTGGAGCAGGGGAATATCTTAAAGAAAGTTACTCATAAAGGAATCAATGAGGAAAAATTGGATTGCAAGTAGGGTAGAGAGAAGAAAAGAGTGCCAATATATTTCTAACCATGGGCCTGGAAGAATGGTGTGTTTCTGAGAATAGTTGTGGAGGTGCTGAGTTGGGCCATCAAAGTGGCCATATCCTAAAGACAACTGGAAATTGGAGTCTGAAGTGTAGTAAAAATCATAGCTAGAAATGTAAATTTGAGCTTGCAGATGTGATGCATCTTGAGAGAATGTACTGTTTCAGTATTGTTGACAGGTGTAGTTGCTAAAGGGCAGGACTAAATAAGAATCAAAGATGAGGAGGAGGGAATGAAACTTATTTATGTGCTGCGGATTTCTACATGCTGCCTTTATCTTACATGAATCTTTTGAGGTAGTTTCCTTCATTTTTAGAGGAGGAAGCAGTTTGGATTTGGTAAGTGGCAAAGGTGGAATGTGAACACAGCTCTGTCTTAACTCAAAAGCCTATGCACTACCCTTACAGGAAGTTTTATACTCCGACAGCCTAAGAACGAGTGCCTTGCACAAAGCAAGTGTTCAAGAAATGTGTTGAATTAGTTAAAAGTAGGCAGTAAATACGTATTACATGTTGTGTGTGGAGTCATGATGAGAAGAAAGAATTGAGAAAATATATTTGGCTAGAAGGCTATGGTAAATTGATTGCATTAGTGTACCAGTATTTTACCCCTCTTTGAATCCCTGCCCTTTGCCATGTGACTTTGGAATTCCTCTCAATAAAAGGCAGAACCTATTCTCTACCCCTTCTTTCTAGGTGGTCTTCATAGCTTGCTTTGCCTTATAAAATCGGGCAAAAGTAACGGTGTACCAGTTGTGACCCAGAATACCTGAGGCTCTGTGTGTTTTTTCTTTGTCTCTCATTTCTTGGCCATATCTGAGAGAACATGCCTGAGTTCGCCTGCTGGACATATGGAACATAGCCCAGTCAACCCAGCCATAGCTATTCTAGATTAGCCCAATACCAAATGACTGTCAGTTAAATGAGTGAGCCCTCTAAGACTAGAAAAACTTCCCAGTTGTACCTAACCTAAGTTGCCAATCTGCAGACTCAAGGACTAGATAAGTGCTTATTGTTTTAATCTGCTGAATTTTGAGTGGTTTGGTATGCAGCATTCTAGTGGCAATAGATAACTGGATACAAAAGCCATTCTTTAAAATTTTTTGGATGTTTCCAGTTAATGAGGAGATGGAGGCACTGAGTATTGGTTTCTTATTTGTAGAGTCATATCCAGCACAGAATATTGGAGATGAAAGGAATTTTAGAGATAATTAATTCCATTTGTTCAAAGAGAGAAGGTTACTTACCCAACACTATTAAAAGGAACCAGAATAAAACAGTTTTCATTTCCAGTCCACTGCTCTTTATATAACATAACATAGTAGAGTAGCTGAAAGGGCCATAACCTAATGCAAAAAAAAAAATCACCAACACTTTGTGAGTGGATATGTGCATATTTGACAGCAGAAAAGGAAGAAGCTCATGAGAAATAGTGATAGGCTTCAAGTAAAGGGGTTTATTAATGGAGTAACTACCCAAAAGAGATGAAAAGCACTGTGATTCTGAATAAAGTTGGTAGATTTAGCCTTGGAGAAAGTAGAGAAACCTCTTGTCAGGGAAAGGGAAGAATGAGTGATTAGATGCATGGGTGATTAAATGTTCACACATTCAACAAACTGGTTGAGCATTACATTATGCTAGATATTGAGGATTCAAAATTGCCTCAGGGTAGTGATATCACCAAGTTGGCGGCATAAGTTACTCCCAACTTTGGTTCCCCCCTCACAAGAAGAACAACTAACAACTATTCAAGAACAAGACACCACCGAGAGAATCCTAGAACACAGAGGTAAGGCTGAAGCATCCCCCTCTACCACAGAGACGAACACAGATAGACGGGCAAAGAAATACCTACATTTTGATGACATTGCTCCTCCCTCAGGCCAGCACAACACCATGTGGAGCGGTCTCCCTTAAGCTTCTGGTTCCTCCAGTGGGACAAGATAGCCCCGGGGAACAACTGGCCCCTCCATCATTGTGGGTTGCTATGCAAGAGCCCCAGCTCTGATCTCACACCATAGAGATTGTAGGGAAAATTATGGGGCTCAACCACTCAGAATCTGATGGAGAAGGAAGAAGCTTACAACAACCAGCACGTGGATCTTGGCAGACCAACTTCATATCTACAATGCCTGAATAATAATCCCACCTAGCAGTTTTGCTCACCTACAGAACCAAGTTGGAGGCACACCCTGACTAGAGAACTTGGTGGGGTGCAGGTATGCCTGATTCAGACCCTTAAATGAGATATGCTGGCCCTAGAACACATGGTGCCTATGCAGAGGCAAGGAGCTGAATCACAGCTTCACCCACCATGGAGGGTCTTCCAGCCCCATCTGACCAGAAGGGCTGGCAAAAATTCCTGGAAGCTATGCTGGTCCATTGGTGATTGAGCTGAGAGACCGCCTGAGCAAAGCTAGTTACTGAGCATGGAGCATTCCTGTGCTATGCACCAGCAGGGGGTTTAATTCACAGCCAAAGCTGAGGGTAGCTCCTAGCCCCTTCCAATCCAAAAGACTGAGAAGCTGAGAGTAGCCCAGAGTGCCCCTATCCCCAGGCAGGTAAGGGAGCTGAGACAGCCCCACTTGCTATGAAGAGTATCTTCTGGTCTCATCAGACCCGAAAAGCTGGAGACAGCTCATGGAAGCTGTGTGGCTCAGCAGCACTTGAGCTAAGAGCTAGGCAAAGCCAATAGTTTTCAGAGGAAAAACAGTGGCCTTGTTCAGTCAGGGAATTGGGGTGTAGGTTGGCTTGATTTAAGACAACAAAGAGCTTTTGCCTTTAGAGGTGATTTTGCTGTGCCAGGGCAGGGACTCTAATTCATAGCCCTACTTATCACTAAATACAGCCCTCAGCTCATCCAACTAGGGAACCTAACCAGAGCACACAGGAAATTGCATAGCCCATTCAACAAACTTTTAATTAGTAGCACTTGAAAAGAGAGCACAGCTCACGGCTTACATAGTCTGCCAAGCAAGACTAATGTCCTTGCAAGTACTCCTTGCCGTGGAGTAGGAGGGCATGAGTCTCATCTCATTGCACAAACACAGCTAGATAACTGTCAAATCATCCTAAATACCCCACACATTTAACTGAAGACTGACAGAATAAACTCTACAACTAAAGGGAGAAAAGAGGCCATATCAAGGAACTTAAGACTTGTGGATATGGTTTAGGGGAGAAATGGATCATGGGTGCTGCAGAAGGGAAAGAGCCATGGTCACAGAAAAGGACGAGAGACAGGAGCACACAGGGGAACACAAAAGGAGAACGCTTCCCCAAAGCCTCTGGCTGGGAATACAGAGGGGCTGAATTTCGTGAGTTCTTGCAACCAGGAGGGCTTTAAGCCAAGAGTTTTAAAGGTCAGCAGACTTGGCTGGGATAGTGCCTGGAGGGCACTGCCCTGCTCCTGGAGAGAAGGCAACAACCCAGGGGGCATACAGCATGGAAACAGTGATCTAAGGAATGCCTGGGACACACAGTGGGGAGATTATTTGCTCTGCTTGGAGCCTGTTCCTGAGAGGCAGCTTTCACCCAGATACCTCTTGGAAAACAAAGGAGCTGGCTGGCACCATTTCCCTCCACCACCCCTCAGCATAAACACAGAGCCACCTGTGGAAGCAGCACACTGCACACACTGGCTGCTTGACTTGCAGACACCAGGCCCCAAACCCCTGCTGTTTGATGGAACTGCCCTTCTTAGGCATGCTAGTCTCATTCCCGGTGCTCTGGGCCCCTCACCACACCAGAAGACCAGCACAAACCACTGCCCACACCACATCTCCTAACCAGAGAGTTCTGCAGGGCCTCAGTTCTACTGGAAGAAGTATGGGGTCCCCTTTCATAAGCAGACCAGAGCACACATGGTTAAAACTTGCCACATTCAGACCAAGGACCAAACACTGTGCACTGCAGGCAAGGAGAGCCTCTACTGGCAATTGGCCTGAAGGATAGAGCAGCCACAACAGCAGAGTACATGCAACAGACACTGCGTGAAGCACCAGCCCTGGGCACTCCATGACCTCTTCTTCATAAAGAAGATGCCTATAATTTATGTTTTTTGTTGTTGTTGTCTGATTGCTGAGGCTAGGACTTCCAGTACTATGTTAAATCAAAATGGTGAGTGGACATCCCTGTCTTGTTCCTGATCATAGAGGAAAAGCTCTCAGTTTTCCCTACTGAGAATGATATCAGCTGTGGGTCTTTTGTATATGGCCTTTATGATATTGAGGTATGTTCCCTCTCTTCCTACTTTGCTGAGGGTTTTTATCAGAAAAGGATGCCATATTTTGTCAAAAGTCTTCTGCATCTATTGACAGGCTCATATGGTTCTTATCCTTTCTATGGTGTATTATGTTAATTGATTTGTGAATATCGAACCATCCCTGAAGCCTGGAATAAATCCCACTTGATCATGGTGAATAATTCTTTTAATGTACTGTTGAATTTGATTTGCTAGTATTTTATTGAGAATTTTTGCATCCATTTTCATCAGGGATATTGTCCTGTAATTCTCCTTTGTAGTGGGTTCTTTGCTTTTGGAATCAAGGTAATGCTGGCTTTGTAGAATGAGTTTGGAAGTATTCCTTCTATTTCTATATTTTGGAACAGTTTGAAAAGAGGTATTAACTCTTCTTTAAATGTCTGGCAGAATTCCCCTGGGAAGCCATCTGGCTCAGGACTTTTGTTTGTTGGGAGATTATTGATTAGTGATTAAATTTCTTTGCTGGTGAGGGGGCTGCTCAAATTTTCTATTTCTTCCTCTTTCAGTTTTGGTACTTTATAACGTTCTAGGAATTTTCCGTTTCTTCCAGGTTGCCCGGTTTGTTGACATGTAATTTTTCATAGTATTCTCTTATAATTGTTTGTATTTATGTGGTGTTGGTTGTATCTCTTCTCTTGTATTTATGATTTTATCTTTATGGGTCCTTTCTCTTTTCTTTTTGCTAAGTCTGGCTTGGCATTTATCAATTTTATTCTTTTGAAGAACCAGCTCTTAGTTTGACTAATCCCTTCTGGTTTTTGTTTGTTTGTTTGTTTCTATATCATTTATTTCTGCTCTAATCTTTATTCCCTTCTTCTACTGGCTTTAGGCTTTTTTTGGTGTTCCTTTTCTAGCTCTTTTAGGTCTAAGTTTAGGTTGTGCATTTGAGACTTTTCTTGCTTCTTGTGGCTTGTACTGCAATATACTTCCCTCTTAGAACTGCTTTTGCTGCATCCCAAAGGTTTTGGTCTGTTGTGCTTTCATTTTCATTTGCTTCCATGTATTTATAAAATTTTTGTTAATTTCCTGGTCAATCCATTCATTCCTTATTAGGATGTTCTTTAACTTCCATATATTTGAGGTCTTTCTAAGTTTTTTTTATGGTTGACTTCCTAGTTTCATAGTGTTGTGGTCTGAAAATATGCATATATGATCTCAATCTTTTTGTACTTGTTGAGGGCTGGTTTGTGACCCAATATGTGATCTATTCTAAAGAATGTTTCATGTGCACTTGAGAAAAATATATATTCTGCTGACTTAGGGTGTAATCTTCTGAATATATCTGTTAAGGACATCCAGTCCAGTGTGTCATTCAAAGCCATTGTTTCATTATTGATTTTCTGCTTAAATGATCTTTCTATTACTGTAAAAGGAATGTTAATTGTCCCTTACTATTATTGTATTATTATCAATGAGTTTCTTTATGTTTGTTATTAACTGATTTATATATTTGGGTGCTCCCAAGTTGGGGGTATAAATATTTACAATTGTTAGATCTTCCTGGGTAGATCCCTTAATTATGATATAATGCCTGTCTTCATCTCTTGTTACAGTCCTTATTTTTAAAATCTAGTTTGTCTGATATAAGTGTGACTACTCCAACTTTCTTTTGACTTACATTAGCATGATAGATGGTTCTCCATCCCCTTGCTTTCAATCTGCAAGTGTCTTTAGGTTTCAAATGAGTGTTTTGTAGGCAGCATGTAGATGGATCTTGTTTTCTTATCCATTCTGATACCCTATGTCTTTTGATTGGTGCACTTATCCCATTTACATTCAGAGTGATTATTGAGAGATATGAATTTAGTGCCTTTGTGTTACTTGTAGAGTTGGTATTTCTGGTGACGTTTTCTGGTCCTTTCTAGTCTTTATTGCTTTTGTCCTTTTTTTCCCCCTCCACTCAGAGAGTCCCCCTTAACATTTCTTGCAAGACTTGTTTAGTGGTCACAAACTCCTTTAGTTTTTGTTTGTCTGGAAAACACTTTATCTATCCTTCTATTTTTTTAATTAATTTATTTATTTGACACAGAGAGAGAGATCACATGTAGGCAGACAGGCAGGCAGAGAGAGAGAGAGAGAGAGGAGGAATCAGGCTCCCTGCTGAGCAGGGAGCCCAATGCGGGGCTCGATCCCAGGATCCTGAGCCAAAGGCAGAGGTTTTAACCCACTGAACCACCCAGGGGCCGCACTATCCTTCTATTTTAAATGAAAGCTGTAGTCATTAGGACAGTATAGTACTGGCACAAAAACAGACACACAGATCAATGGAACAGAATAGAGAACCCAGAAATGGACTCACAACTATATGGTCAACTAATCTTTGACAAAGCAGGGAAGAATATCCAATGGGATAAAGACAGTCTCTTCAACAAATGGTATTGGCAAAACCGTACAGCAACATGCAAAAAAATGAAACTGGGCCACCTTCTTACACCATATACAAAAATAAATTCAAAATGGATGGAGACCTAAATGTGAGATAGGAAAACATCAAAATCTTAGAGAAGAGCACAGGCAGCAAGAAACCGCTTTGACCTCAGCCATAGCAACTTCTTACTAAACATACCACCACAAGCAAATGGAAAAAAAAATAAAAAATTAACTATTGGGACTTCATCAAGCTAAAAATCTTCTGCACAGCAAAGGAAAAAATCAACAGAACTAAAAGGCAACCTACAGAATGGGAGAAGATATTTGCAAATTATACATCTGATAAAGGGTTAGTATTCAAAATATAGAAAGAACTTATCAAACTTAACACACACACACACACAAACAAATAATCCAGTTAAGAAATGGGCAGAAGAGGGCGCCTGGGTAGCTCAGTGGGTTAAAGCCTCTGCCTTCGGCTCAGGTCATGATCTCAGGGTCCTGGGATTGAGCCCCGCATCAGGCTCTCTGCTCAGCAGGGAGCCTGCTTCCTCCTCTCTCTCTGCCTGCCTCTCTGCCTACTTGTAATCTCTCTCTGTCAAATAAATAAATAAAATCTTTTTAAAAAAAGAGAAATGGGCAGAAGACATGAATAGACATTTGTTTAAGGAAGACTTCCAGTTGGCTAACAAACATGTGAAGAGTTGCTCAACATCACGCATCATCAGGGAAATACAAATGAAAACCATGAAGATATACCACCTCCCACATGTCAGAATGGCTAAAATTAACACAAGAAACAACATATGTTGCAATGATGTAGAGAAAAGGGAAGCCTCCTATGCTTTTGGTGGAAATGCAAAGTGGTGCAGCCACTCTAGAGAACAGTATGGAGTTTCCTCAAAATTTTAAAAATAGAACTACCCTACCACCCAGAAATTGTACTAGTAGGTGTTTACCCAAAGGATATAAAAATAGATTAGAACAGGTACATGCACCCCAATGTTTATTTTATTATTTAAAGATTTTTAAATTTATTTGAAGGAGAGACAGAGAGAAATCACAAGTAGGCAGAGAGGCAGTCAGAGAGGAGGAAGCAGGCTCTCCACTAAGCAGGGAGCCCGATGTGGGGCTCAATCCCAGGACCCTGAGATCATGACCTGAGCCAAAGGCAGAGGCTTTATCCCACTGAGCCACCCAGGCGCCCCCACCCCAATGTTTATAGCAGTGTTATCAACAATAACCAAGCATGGAAAGAACTCAAATGTCCACCAACTGACTGATGAATGGATAAAGAAGATGTGGTGTACACACACACGCACGCACACACACTCACACACAGAATGGAATATTATGCAGCCACGAAAAAGAATGAAATCTTGCCATTTGAAATGACATGAATGGAGCTAGAGTATATTATGCTAAGAGAAATAAGTCAGAGAAAGACAGACAGACACCATTTGAGCTCACTCATATGTGGAATTTAAGAAAGAAAAGAGATGAACATACAGGAAGGGGAAAAAGAAAAAAGAGAGGGAAAGAAGACATAAGAGATTCTTAACAATAGAGAACAAACTCGGGGTTGATGGAGGGAGGTGTGTGGGAGATCAGTTAGTTGGGTAGTAGGTATTAAGGAGGGCATTTGTTATGATGAGCACTGGGTGTTGTATGTAAGTGACAAATCACTGAATCCTATCCAGAAGCCAATATTGCACTGTATGTTAACTACCTAATATTTAAATTTTAAAAATATTAAAATGGTAATTTAAACACAAATTAAAATTTAAAAAGAGAAAAATAAAAGGCATCCAAAGTGGCAAGGAAGAAGTAAATCTTTCACTCTTTTCATCTGATGTCATACTATATAGGGAATACCTGAAGGACTTTACCAAAAAACTGCTAGAATAAACATATTCAGTAATATCACAGGATACAAAATCAACATACAGAAATCTGTTGCATTTCTATATACTAATAATGAAGCAACAGAAAGAGAAATTAAGGAATCAATCCCACTTGTAATTGCACCCAAACAATAAGATACCTAGGAATAAACCTAACCAAAGAGGTGAAGGACCTGTACTCTGAGAACTATAAAATGCTGATGAAAGAAACTGAAGGTGACAAAAAAAGAAATGGAAAGACATTCCATGCACATGGATTGGAGGAACAAATATTTAAAATGTCTGTAGGAGGAGGAGGAGCAAGATGGCGGAGGAGTAGGAAACCGATTATCATCAGGTCCCAGAAGTTCAACTAGACAGTTATCAAACCATTCTGAACACCTACAAATTCAACAGGAGATCGAAGAGAAGAAGAGCAGCAATTCTAGGAACAGAAAATCGACCACTTTCAAGAAGGTAGGAATGTGCGGAGAAGTGAATCTGTAGCGACAGGAAGATAGGCCCCGGGGGGAGGGCCCAGCAAGTGAGACAGCAACGGAGCACAAAATTGGAACTTTTAGAAGTCTGCTCCACTGGGGGACGTTGCCCCAGAGGCTAAGTGGTGGGTGAAGCCCTCATGGGGACAGTGTGGTCTCAGGACCCACGGGGACACAAAAAGACCAGGGATGTCTGAGAGCAACAGAGCTCCCAGGTATCAGACAAGAGAAGCTGACTGGAGAGACGGAGCCAACCTGAGGAAGGGTCTCTCAGCTCAGTGTTACCTTAAACTGTGATCCAAAGCACAGTTGGGTCACTGCTTTTTGAGCAGGGACCTCACAAGTGGCAGACCCGGAGAGACCGTCTCCTTCCTCCACTGGGAGGAGTGGCAAGGGAACGTGCTGCAGGAATCTGCTGGATTTGGAGATTCCAGATGGGGCCGTGCACCAGAGATAGAAATTCTCAGTCACAGGCAGGGTGAGCTTGGAGTGTGGCCAGAGACCAGGGAGATGGGAGGGACTGACAGCTTTTCTCTGAGGACGCACTGAGGAGTGAGGTCCTGAGCTCTTGGCTCCTCCGGGTCGGAGACTGGGAGGCTGCCATTTTCATACTTGTCCTCCAAAGCTGTACAGAAAGCATTCAGGGAACAAAAGCTCCTGAGAGCGAACTCAAGCCAATTACTTACCCTGGCCCCTGGCAAGGGCGGTGGAATTCTGCCTCAGGCAAAGACACTTGAGAATCACACCAACAGGCTCCTCCCCCAGAAGATCAGGAAGAACATCCAGCCAAGACCAATTCACTGATCACTGAGAATTGTGGAACTCCAGAGCTAGGGGAAAGCAACACAGAATTCATGGCTTCTTCCCCATAATCCTTTAGTCTTTCAAAGTTAAGTTCTTTGGATTTTATATTTTTCTTACTCTCTTCTTTTAAATTTTTTCCTCTTTCCTATTTTAACATTTATTAACTATTATAACTTATCAATTATATAAAAAGATTTTTTAAAAAATCATTTTTAATTTTCATTGTTATATTTTATCCCTTCATTGTATTTAACCTTATTTTTTGTATACATATAGGGTCAGTTCAATTCACCAGTCTAATAGGTAAAGATAGATATAGATATAGATAGATATAGAGACAGAGATAGAAGTAGATGTAGATTTAGATATAGGGGTATTTTTAATTGTTTTTTCCCTCTTTTTTCTCTCCCCAGTTTCGGGTCTCTTCTGATTAGGTTAGTGTATATTTTTCTGGGGTCATTGCTACCCTTTACTATTTTGTTCTCTCATCCATCTATTCTTATCTGGATAAAATGACAAGGTGGAAAAAATCACCACAAAGAAAAGAACAAGAGGCAGTAATGACAGCTAGGGACCTAATCAATGTGGACATTAGTAATATGACAGAAATAAAGTTCAGAATAAAGATTATGAAGGTGCTGGCTGAGCTTGAAAAAAACATGGAGGATAATAGAGAACCCCTCTCTAGAGATATAAAAACCATTTCTGGAGAAATAAAAGAATGAAAATCTAACAAAGTTGAAATAAAAAAAGCTATTAATGAGGTGCAATCAAAAGTGGAGGCTCTTACTGCTAGGATAAATGAGGCAGAAGAGAGAATTAGTGACTAGAAGATGAAATGACAGAGAATAAAGAAGCTGAGGAAGAGAGACAAACAACTACTGGACCATAAGGGTAGAATTTGAGAGATAACTGATACCATAAGATGAAACAGTATTAGAATAATAGGGATACAGAAGAAGAAAAACGAGAGAGAGGGACAGAAGCTATATTGGAGCAAATTATAGGACAGAATTTCCCAAATTTGGTGAAGGGAACAAGCATCAAAATCCAGGAGGCACAGAGAACCCCCCTCAAAATCAATAAAAATTGGTCCACACCCCATCATCTAATAGTAAAACTGACAAGTCTTAGTGACAAAGAGAAAATCCAGAAAGCAGCTCGGGACAAGAGGTCTGTAACAAACAATGGTAGAAATATTAGGGGGACATCAGACCTATCCATAGAGACCTGGCAGTCCAGAAACAACTGACAGGATATATTCAGACCAGTAAATGAGAAAAATATGCAGCCAAGAATACTATAACCAGCTAGACAGTCACTGAAAATAGAAGAAGAGATAAAAAGCTTCCAGGACAAAAAAACAAAACGAAACAAAACAAAAAACTAAAGGGATTTGCAAACACCAAGCCAGCCCTATAGGAAATATTGAAAGGGGTCCTCTAAGCAAAGAGAGCTTAAAAGAAACATAGACCAGAAAGGAAGAGACACAATATACAGTAACAGGCACCTGACAGGCAATACAATGGCTCTAAATTCCTATCTCTTAATAGTTACCCTGAATGTAAATGGACTAAATGCCCCAACTAAAAGACACATGGTATCAGAATGGATAAAAAAAAACAAGACCCATCGATATGCTGTCTACAAGAAACTCATTTTAGACACAAAGACACCTCCAGATTTAAAGTGAGGGGGTGGAAAACAATTTACCATGCCAATGGACAGCAAAAGAAAGCTGGAGTGGCAATCCTTATATCAGATAAA
>LNAC01001001.1:291733-312276 GCA_002007465.1 Ailurus styani | reverse complement strand
TATATATATATATATATATATATATATATATATATATATATATATATATATATATAACAGAATATTATACAACCATACAGAATTGTAATCTTGCCATTTGCTACAACATGGGTGGAGCTAGAGAGCATAATTCTAAGCAAAATATGTCCAAGAAAGACAAATACCATGATTTCCACTCATGTGGAATTTACAAAACAAAACAAACTTGCAATAGAAAAGAAGAGAGAGACACACCAAGAAACAGACTCTTTTTTTTTTAATTTTATTTTTATTCTTTGCCCAAGGGGTACAGGTCTGTGAATCATCAGGCTTACATCTTTCACAGCATTCACCAAAGCACAAACCCTCCCCAATGTCCATAACCCATCCACCCTATCCCTACCCTCCCACCCCCCAGTAACCCTCAGTTTGTTTTGTGAGATTAGGAGTCTCTTATGGTTTGTCTCCTTCCCCATCCCATCTTGTTTCATTATTTTTCCCTCCCTACACCCCACGACCCCCCACCCAGCCCCTCAAGTTCCTCATATCAGAGAGATCATATGATAATTGTCTTTCTCTGATTGACTTATTTCACTCAGCATAATACCCTCCAGTTCCATCCATGTCATTGCAAGAAACAGACTCTTAACTATAGAGAACTAACTCATGTTTACCAGAGGTGAGGTGGGTGGGGGGAATGGGTGAAATAGGTGATGTGGATGAAAGGGTCCCTTTAGCGGGGTGCCTGGGTGGCTCAGTCAGATAAGTGACCCACTCTTGATTTGGGCTTAGGTCATGATCTCAGAGTCCTGGTTCGGGCTCGGTGCTCAGCATGGAGTCTGCTTGAGGATTCTTTCTCTCCCTCTGCCTCTCCCCCCACTCCTGTGTGTGCTCTCTCTCTCTCTCTCTCTCTCTCTCAAATAAATAAATCTTTTAAAACATAGAGTACACTTATCATTATGAGAACTGAGGAATGCATACAATTGTTAAATCTATATCATACTCCTGAAGCTAATATAACACTGTATGTTTACTGGAATTAACACAAAAGAATTTAATAAAAAATAAAAAAATAAAACAACTCAAGATACACAAAACAGATTGGTGGTTGCCTGTGTTGGGGAGTTGGGGGAGAGCCAAATGTGTGAAAAATGTAAAAAGGTACAAAAATCCAGTTAAAAAATAAATAAGTCTTGGGGATTAAGTGTACAGCCTGTTGACTGTAGTTAATTAATACAGTAATACATATGTGAAAGTTGCTGAGAGTAAATTCAAATGTTCCCATCACATAAAAAAACATTCTGTAAGCTTGTATTGTGATTTATGTTAACTCGACTTATTTCACAGTATGTACAAATATCAAATCATTATATTGTAACCTGAGGCTCCTATAATGTATGTCAATCAATTATATCTCAATAAAAAATTTGAAAATTTGGGGATCATGAGATTTTTTTGGTAAAAAATTAAAAATAAAATGTATTCCTAAGTACTACATTGTTTTTCAGGAGTCATGTTAATGGAATTGTTTACTTAATTTAGTTCTGAGATTGAACATTGCTATTATATGGAAATACGATTGATTTTGTGTATTGATCTTGTACAACCTTGCTGAACTCATTAGATCAAATAAAAAATGACCGAAAGATATGCCATGCAAACACTAATCAAAAGAGAACGGATTGGCTATATTAATATCAGACAAAATAGTTAAGAGAAAGATTGTTATTAATGATAAAAATATATTTAATAATGCTAAATGAGTCAATAAATCAAGAAGATATGACTATTTTAAACATATACACGTTTAAAAATGAAGCCCCAAAATATGTGAAACATAAACTGACAGAATCAAAGAAACAGTCAAACAATATTAATTGGAGACTTTGATACCCCACTTTTACTTATGTATAGAAAAACTATATAGAAGATCATGTTCTGTGCAAGTAGAGATTGGTTTACTCTTTCTTTCCAAACTGGATACCTTTTAATTTCTTTTTCTTCTCTAATTTCTCTGATTAGTACTGCCATTGCAGTGTTAAATAGAAATGACAAAAGCAGGGGTGCCTGCTTAGCTCAGTCAGTTAAGCATCTGCCTTCAACTCAGATAACGATCCCACCTGGGATTGAGTCCCACATAGGGCTTCCTACTCAGCAGGGAGTCTGCTCCTCCCTCTCTCCCTCTGCCCCTCCCCTGGCTTGTGCTCTGCTCTCTCTTGCTCACTCTCTCTCTCTCATTTAAGTAAATAAAATCTTAAAAAAGAAATGATTTTCAGAGATATCCATTCTGCAAATCTCTGCTTTTGATTAAAGTGTTTAAACCATGTGTATTTACTGTATTAATAAGGTAGAATTTACATCTGCCATTTCGCTTTGTTCTGTGTGCATTTTATGTCTTTTTTGTTTATCTAGTCCTCCATTACTGCTTTCTTTTATGTTAAACTCATATTTTCAGTGTATAATTTTTAATTTCCTTGTTACCTCTTTTACTATGCTTTTGAATTATTTTCTTACTTTTTGCCCAGGGGATAACAATTCACAACTTAATTTAAAACAATCTACTTTAGATTAATATCTACTTAATTTCAGTAGTATACAAAACTGTTACACTTTTATAGAATAGAGCTCCTACTCTGTTCTACCTCTTCGATTGGCTTCAAGGCTTCTGATTTCACTGTGATTGTGGGCCAAGTGGAGCTGAAAAGGGTTTATGGTAATAGGGCAAGTTAAAAATGCCACGAAATATGTTGTTGTTAGTGAGAGTTAGCCTTCTTGAATAAACACTCCTCTATTGAAAAATTCTAGTTCATTTCCACAGATCTGAAAAAAAGTTAATTCTGATCATTTCTGCTAGTATTCTTGTTGATTTCATTGGGGGAAATAATTTCTGGTGTCCCTTACTCTGCTATTATGGATGACATTACTCTTAGTAGCCCTCCTTTAAACATCTTTTATCATTTTCTCACCACTGCACTAAGGAAAAAAAGTTCAAAATCTTTAACTTTATCTCAAGGCCCACTAAGATCTAGCTCATTCCTATCTTTCCAGCTTCATTTCTCACTTCTTTGCACTCTATTCTCAGACAATGCTGAAATTATTTTTTCTCCCAAGTATTACGTTCTCTTTTATTTCTGAGCTTTCGCACACTGAATTCCCCTCCCAACATCGGTGTGCTCTCTTTACCCCATTTTCATCTGGTTAACTCCACATGGATTAATAAGTCCATTCCGTTTCTGTCTTGCCTCTGTCCACTCCATTAGCACTTAACATGTGTTGATTATTTTGGCAATGTCTGCTTTCCTATTAATCTATATGCTCTGGGAGGATGTGCCTGTGCTTGTGTTGTTCCCAATTTCAATCATGTGGAAGATGCCCAGTAAATATTTGTGTGTGAATGGATGCTATCCCTAAATATAGTTGAGGCAAATAAAGCTCACAAAAGTTAAGTAATTTACCCAATGTCACTCATGTGGTAAATAGCAGAGAAATGTTTTGAACCCATATCTGATTTCAGAGCTAATGTTTGTTCTCTCTGCCATTCTGCTTCTACATGGCCTCTATCAGGTGGGTTGACTGCAGGTCCTTATGAAGTCAAATTTGACTCTCTGGGAGTGGGAGAAATTCTATTCTGGCCTGGGCAAAGCAGTTCTTGGCTTTTCTCAGCATCCAGGTTGGGAAAAGTTCTGGCTGTGCAAAGCTAACAAATGACCAGCACTGATGTGAGAGCCAGCCTGCTAGCACAAGAGACGCTTAACACATCCTTTCTCTGCATCATCACACTGCTGAACAGAGTCAGAGCCAGAATTGACAGGAGAGCTAAATAGTGTGATGGCCAAGATAATAAAGTCTATATCCTTAGTAGGAGAGAGAGGGCATGTATAGGATACTGTAAGGTAATGAAGGAAGACACAAGGAGGGAAATATTCAATCCCTTTTGACCCCTTCAAATGAAGCTTCTGCCATCACCTTTCTCCATATATATCACTGATGCTTTAGTTTAGAATTGCAATCCAGAGGCTTTTCTCTAATATTTATCTTACTGCACCCTCTTACTGATATAACATTGTTGACGATCCCTTCTTTCTTGGTTCTTGATTCTTCTGTGAGCTACATGACACAGCTTCATATTAGTGAGGTTTTGTTCCACTTCTCTGCCTGTGCCTTCTCTGTATTCTTTAGGATCTTCCCTTGCTGATCTTCAGAGTAGTTGTTTAAAAATGCCAGTTTTGATACTTGGTAGATGTGGAAAGTGAGGCTGACAACATGGGTGTAGAGAGTCTGTATACTCTATTAGAGGTAACCATTCTCTATAGGGAGTAGCTTTCCATTTCTGGTTTCCAGAAGAAGGAATTTCCTAAACACTTCTCTTCTCTTTCCATAACTCTAATTAGTGAGTTTGGAAGGAGAAACCAAGCAGGTAATCCTAGGTCCTTCCTTTCTCCTTCTAGGGAGGGTCCTGCCCACAGAGAAAGCCTACTTTCAATGGATCTCCACCATACAGCCACCTTAGCAAAACAGGCCCTCCTTTTATGGGGAGGCCTGGGATGGATGATCCAGCATTGCAGACAACTGAGTGGGTAAAACTCTCTTACTTCCAGGCTTCAGTGTTAGGAAACCAATTTAACCTCATATTATAATTTCAAATTTAAGGGTATAAAGATGTTATTTTGTTGTGCATATGCTTTTCTTCTTCATCTCAATTGTCTCCTTTGTCAAGTTCTCAAATGGTTCAGATATTAGGCAGAGAACACAGGTACTAGGATTTCAGCCCTATCACCCTGCTACCTTCTAACAACATCTTCACTCCCATTCTTAGCAGTCAGCTAAGTGGTCTAACTTCTTCATTCCCATACTAAGCAGTCAGCACTTACAAAAAATTGGAAGATTGTTCTCTAAAGAATTGACAAAGTCAAAAAAAGTAAGTACCTTCATTTTCTGACAATTGGGGCTCCGTAGTATATTGTTCAGCTCACCACCCAGTCATCCTAAAATGAAGCTTGTTAATCAACAAGTCCCTCCCACTAGCTCCTAACCAGATTTTTAAAATGCTTCTTTATTTATATTTTTAAATTACTTTGTATTTATAGAAAAGTTGCAAAAATGCTAAAAGAATTCCTGTATACTCTTCACTCACATTCCCCAAAGTGTTAACATTTTAACATATTTGCTTTGTCTTCTCCTATCTATCTACATTTACATTTATCAACCTAAAATGTGTATATATAATTTTAAACCATTTGAGAGGAAGTGGCAGGCATGATTCCACTTTACTCTTAAGTACTTCACTGCCAGTTTCCTAAGAACAGAGACATTCTCATATAACTGCAGTAGAATTATCAAAACCATGAAATTAACATTGCTGTAATACTATTATCTAATCTATAAACTGTATTCAGTTTACACTGATTGACTCACTAGTGTATTTATAGCAGAATGAAAGTAAAGTTTTTTTCTGTTCCAGGATCTGATCTAGTTCCCTTTAATTTGGATCAGTTCCCCCGTGTCTCTTTTTCTTTCTTGACATGACCTTGAAATTTTTGGAGCATATATGCCATTTATTTTGTAAAATGAATATTCCTCACTTTCAGTTTCTTGATGTTTCCTCAAGGTTAAATTTGGGTTGTGCATTTTTATCAAACATTTTGCAGAGGTGATGTTTTATCTTTCTCAGTTCATCATATCATCAAGTATGTAATGTCTGTCTCATTAACAGTAATGTTCATTTCAATGTGTGTTTTAAGGTGGTGTTTGCCAAGTCTGTCCACTCTAAAGTTACTACATTTCTCTTTATAGTTAATAACTGGCTTCTGGGGAGATACTTTGGGCTATGTAAATATCCTGTTTTGTTTTTTATCACATTTTACCTACTAGTTTTAGCAACCATTGATGATTCTTGCCTAAAACAATCTTTACCATAGTGGTTGTCAAATAACTTTTTTCCAATTCCAGCATTTCTCCTACATTTATTAGTTGGCATTCTAGTATACAGAAAAAGCTTTTCCATCTCCATTTATGCCTTAATTTGTATCAGCATGGATTTGTGGATTCCGTTATTTTTATGGGTTATATTCTATTACTTTTATTATTTATTTTGATACTCAAATTGTCTCAGATTTGTCCAGTAGGAGCCCCCTTCAAACAGGCTCCTGTCTCCTTTTGACATGTCTCCAACATTCTTTGAGCATATCTTCACTTTTTGGGGCACAAAGATATTTCAGGCTCATTTTGTATTTTCTTTGCTCCAACTCTGAAACAAGTCATTTCTTCATTGTTTTTCAAAGTTTTTATTTAAATTCCAGTTAGTTATACTTCAACATCATAAAGGCCATATATGAAAGGCCCACAGCTAATATCATCCTCAATGGGGAAAAACTGAGAGCTTTTCCTCTACAGTCAGGAGCGAGACAGGGATGTCCACTCCCACCATTAATATTTAACATAGTACTGGAAGTCAGCCTCAGATATCAGACATTGAAAAGAAATAAAAGACATCCAAATCAGCAAGGAAGAAGTCAAAATTTCACTATTTTCAGACAACATGATACTCTATGTGGAAAACTCAAAAAACTCCACTAAAAGTTGCTAGAACTAAATATATGAATTTAGTAAAGTTACAGGTTATGAAATCAATGTACAGAAATCTGTTGAATTTTTATACACCAATAATGAAGCAACAGAAAAAGGAATCAAGGAATTGATCCCATTTACAACTGCACCAAAAACCATAGGATACCTAGGAATAAACCTAACCAAAGAGGTCAATGATCTGTGCTCTGAAAACTATAGAATGCTTATGAAAGGAATTGAAGAAGACACAAAGAAATGGAAAAACATTCCATGCTCATCAATTGGAAGAACAAATATTGTTCAAATATATATACTGCCCAAAGCAGTCTACATATTTAATGCAGTTCCTACCAAAATACCACAGCATTTTTCACTGAGCTAGAACAAACAAGCCTAAAATTGGTATGGAACCACGAAAGTGACTCTGAATAACCAAAGGAGCCCTGAAAAAGTAAAACTAAGCTGAGGCATCACAATTCTGGACCTCAAGCTATATTACAAAGCTGTAGTCATCAAGATAGTATGGTACTGGCACAAAAACAGACACACAGATCAATGGAACAGAACAGAAACCCCAGAAATGGATCCGCAATTATGTGGTCAATTAATCTTTGATAAAGCAGGAAAAAATATCTAATGGGAAAAAGACAGTCTCTTCAACAAAAGGTATTGGGAAAACTGGACAGCAACATACAGATGAAACTGGGCCACCTTCTTACACCATACGCAAAAATACATTCAAAATGGATTAAAGACCTAAATGTGAGATAAGAAACCATAAAAATCCTAGAGGAGAACACAGGCAGCAACCTCTTTGGCCTCAGCTGTAGCAACTTCTTACTAGACACATCTCCAGAGGCAAGGGAAACAAAAAGCAAAAATGAACTATTGGGACTTCATCAAGGTAAAAATCTTCTGCATAGTGAAGGAAACAACCAAAAAAACTAAAAGGTGGCCTATAGAATGGGAGTTAGTATTTGCAAATGACATATCTGATAAAGGGTTAGTATCCAAGATATAGAAAGAACTTATCAAACTCAACTCCCCCCAAAATCAAATAATCTAGTTAAGAAATGAGCATAAGACAAGAACAGACATTTTTCCAGAGAAGACATCCTGGTGGCTAACAGACACATGAACAGTTGCGCAACATCACTCATCATCAGGGAAATACAGATCAAAACCATGATGAAATACCACTTCCCACATGTAAGATTGGCTAAAATTAACAGCACAGAAAACAACAGGTGTTGTCGAGGATGTGGAGAATGGGGAGCCCTCTTACAATGTTAGTTGGAATGCAAAGTGGTACAGCCACTCTGGACAACAGTATGAAAGTTCCTCAAAAATTTAAAAATAGAACTACCCTATTATCCAGCAATAGCACTACTATTTACCAAAGGATACAAAAATACAGATTCAAAGGGGTACATACACCCTGACATTTATAGCAGCATTATTAACGATAGCCAAACCATGGAAAGAACCCAAATGTCCACTGACTGATGAATGGATAAAGAAGATGTGGTCTATATATACAATGCAATATTACTCAGCCACCAAAAAGAATGAAATCTTGCCAATTGCAATGATGTGTATGGAGCCAGAAGTGTATTATGCCAAGTGAAATAAGTCAGAGAAAGACAAATACCATATGATTACACTCATGTGGAATTTAAGAGCAAAACAGATATACATATGGGAGAGGGAAAAAATGAGGAATGAAACAACCCGTAAGAGACTCTTTAAAAAGATTTTATTTATTCATTTGAGAGAAAGAGAGAACACAAGCAGGAGGAGAGGCAGAGGGAGTGGGAGAAGCAGACTCCCCACTGAGTTGGGAGCCCAACATGGGGCTCAATCCCAGGACCTGGAGATCATGACCCAAGCCAAAGGCAGGCACTTAACCATCTGAGCCACCCAGGTGCCCCCAAACCAGAAAAGACTCTTAGTGATAGAGAACAATCTGAGAGTTTATGGAGGGATGTGGGTGGGATGGGGTAGATGGGTGATGGATATTAAGGAAAGCACTTGTTATGATGAGCACTGGGTGTTGTATGTAAGTGATGAACCACTGAACTCCACACCTGAAACCAATATTGCACTGTTTGTTAACTAAGTAGAGTTTAATTTTTTTTAAAAAAATTTACAGTAAGTAAACAGTGTGATATTAATTTCAGGTGTACTATATAGAGAGCTGCAACACTTCCATACAGCTATACAGTACCTGGTGTTCATCACAACAAGTGCACTTCTTAATGTCCATCAGCTATTTCACCCATCTCCCCACCCTTCTGCTCCCTGGTAACCATCAATTTGTTCTTTACAGTTAAAAGTCTGTTTCTTGGTTTGCCTCTCTTTCTCTCTTTCCATTTGTTCAGATTTTAACCATTCTGACAGGTGTGAAGTGATAGTATTGTATTGTAGTTTTGATTTGTATTTTACTGATGATGGGTGATGCTGAGTATCATTTCATAGGCCTGTTGGCTATCTGTATGTTTTCCTTGGAAAAAAATCTATTCATTTCTTCTGCTCATTTTTAACTGGATTTTATGTTTTGGGGGGTGTTCAGTTTTATAAGTTCTATATTTTGGCTACTAATGCTTTATCAGATATGTCATTTGTAATTATCTTCTCCCATTATGTAGGTTACCTTTTAGTTTGTGGATTGTGGATTGTTTCCTTTGTTGTTCAGAAGCTTTTTTGTCTTGATGAAGTCCCAATAGTTTATTTTTGCTTTTGTTTCCCATGCCTAAGCGGACATATCTAGAAAGAAGTTGCTATGGCTGATGTCAAAGAGGTTACTGCCTGTGTTCTCCTCTGGAATTTTTATGGTTTCTTATCTCACACTTAAGTCTTTAATCTATTTTGTATTTATTTTTGTGTATGGTATAAGAAATTGGTTGTGTTTCATTTTTTTGCTTATTGATGTCTAGGTTTTCCCAACACCATAGAAACTGTCTTTTTCTCATTGGATATTCTTTCCAGCTTTGTTGAAGATTAATTGACCATATAGTTGTGGGTTTATTTCTGGGTTTCCTATTCTGTTCTATTCATCCAGATGTCTATTTTTATGCCAGTACCATACGGTTTTGATCACTATAGCTTTGTAATATAACTTGAAATCCAGAATTGTGATACCTCCAGCTTTGCTTTTCTTTTTCAAGGTTGCTTTAGCTATTCAGGTCTTTTGTGCATTTCTTCATTTTTATGGGACAATGAAATAAATACAGATGAAGCTGTCAGAGGATGGAGCTAGAATAGATGCATATATAGACATCTATTAAAAATCCTACTGTTACATGCAATTGCAAGTTAACACCATATGGCTAATTCTAACCATCTTCCTTTCCATATTTATAACTCCCTTCTTTAATAGTGAAAATTTTGGCACCCATTTTCCCCAATATATTTACTAATGTGCTGAATCCTAGAACACATATAAAGTAGTTTTGGAAATAACAAATCATACCACTGTAAAAAAACAAACCAACTAACTACAGTTTAATATTTGCTTATGTTTCTTTTTTTGTCTACAACCTGAGGATATAGAGTAAAAATGCTGTGTTTAAAGTTGCTTAGGTAGTTCTTTATTTCCTTCTTTAGTGAGGTTATGTTATTTATTTGAAATATAATTGGGTTTATTTGTTTCCGTTTGTTTGTCATTTTTTACTTTCCTTTATCTTTGTTGATTTTATTTAGCCTTAATGAGATTATTAATGCCCCAAAATAAAATATGAATGGAAAATCAAGGATCCCCAAACACATGATCAATATTTCCAACACTAAATATATAGGACAGATAAACAAAGAAATTATTCTCAAGAAACAGAACAAATTCAGGAAATAAAAGTGAACTTAAACTCTGTCTCTTTAGAGTCATTTGAAAAATGTATTTAGAATAGGAAAGCTTATTAATAAGAAAAAAATTAATGAAAGAGAGCTCCTGGAATTTAAAACTGTATTTTTAAATTTCAAAAAAAAATCAGTGGAGGAATTGGTGGACAAGTCAAGAAAATTCCCCAGAAAGGAGAAACAAAAGACAAAGATAAAGAAAACACAGGAGGAAAAAGAAGATAAGAGACATATAGGAAATGATCCAAGAGACTCATTAGTTAATTAAGTGGGATAACTAAGTGGGATTATTTAACTAAGTGGGATAAGAGAAGGTGTAGTCAAAAAATCATCAGAGAAATAATTCAAAAGATTTTTTTCTCAGAGACAAAGGACATGAGTCCCTAAATTGAAAGGGTACAGTGAATGTCCTCTGAAAGAATGAAAAGAAGCCCCATGCCTAACCACAATATGAAAAAATTTCAGAACATTAGGGGGAAAGAGGAGATCCTTAAAGCTCTCAGAGTATAAATCACATACAGGTCACATACAAAGGAATAAAACCAGAGTAGCCTTAATATTCTTATCAAAAACTTCTGCATTCTAGAAGCCAATGAAGCAATATCTTGAAGTAATTATGAGAGACAATGTTTTCAACCAATAATTCTATGTCGAGCAAAACTACAAATTAAGATGATAGTAGAATAAAAGACATATTCAGACTCCTTAAGAAGTCGTAAAGTCAAGCTCACACACTTTTTATTGGAAAATTCTTAGGATATGCTCTACCAAATGTGTGCTCCTTCAGGTACTATAGCTATATGCAATTCCTAATGGAGCTAAGTTGGAGCATGGCAAACCACCACCATAGGTGCGCTATAAAAAAATTTGAACAGACAAGTTGAAAAGGCATTTAAGATTGTGAGGAAGACAAGTTATGGGATGGCTTTTTATAGAGGCCTTGGTGAATAGGCCTTGGTGAAGTCCCACTTGCTTGTATTGAACAAATACCATGTTACTTCCATGGAGAGATAGACTGCAATGCTTCTCAAACTTAAGTAAGCATAGCAATTATCTGTGGATCTTGTTAAATGCAGATCCTGATTCAAAGGTTTGGGTTGGGGACTGAGACTTTATTTCTAACAAGTCCTTAAGTACTTCAAAGAACAAGTGGCTAGATAACACTTTGGGATCACATGCCCTGGAGATGATTACTCTTCTCTGGGAAAAGGGGCTGACTACATACTTTGTTTCTCTACTTCAATTCAAAGTCAGAGCCTGGTAGTGAGAAGAAAGGGCACAGGGCCCTACTCTGGCCAGGGAACTGGGCAGAGCTGCAACATAAATGGACTGAGGTTATATAAGGATATTTCCTATCCACAGAACTCTTCCCTTTCCTAATTTTTGAAGGTCCCAACCAGCATGTGCTAAAGCAGGGCATTGAGAGAAATAAACTCATTACTATCTCACTTGCCCAGCTGGTTGGTTAGTTCATTTGTGTCCTCATTGATTCACGAATCCATCTAACAATCAATTCACTCAATAAGCATTTACTAAGTCCCTTCTCTGTGCCAAGCCTTGTGATGAGCACATTCATTCAGAAGTGAATCAGATATAGCCTCATCCCTCAAAGGACTCACATCTAATGGAAGAGATAGACACATTAAAAAATTGAAATATTGTGTGATACATTTCATAATAAAATGTAAGCGAGATGAAATGGATTCATGAAGGAGGGATGTTCTGGATATAGGTTGTTGGTGAGAAAGACTTCATAGAGAAGGTGACACTTAAAATGGGACTTGGTGTATGAGTATTTGTCATGCAGATATGGTGGTGACTGCACTCCAGGCAGAGGAACCAACATGCACAAAGGCGTGTGCTGGTGTATTGAGACAACTATCAATTGCTGAATATGGTGTGTATTAGTTAGGATGCTTTCAATTGCAGCTAAGTGGATATTCGACTAAAAGTATCATGAACACATGAACAATAATTAGTTTATTATGTCACATGACAAAAAGTGCAAAAGAAGTTGGAGTTGGTTCCCAGGCAGGTTCTGTGGTTCAATGTTGTCATCAAGGTGCCAGAATCTTTCTTATCTTCCTGCTTTATCATCCTTGTTTATTCAATGTCTTCTGGATTATAAGATGGTTGTGTCACATGCAAGTACAGCCACATCCAGTGAAGAAAAAGAGGACCACTTCATTCTTCATGTGTCCCTTTATTAGGCAGGAAAACCTTTCACTGAAGCTGTCCATCAGATGTCTCTTCCAGTCCTATGCCCTTGCCCTCAATGCAAGGGAGGCTGGGAAAGTGGCATTTTTAGCCTTTACAATAAGAGGCTCTACCACAAGGAAGAGATGGCAGGAACAGAGCCTAAAGAAGCCAGGTTCTGAGGCCTCATATGCCTAGGAATTTTGCATTTTCCCCTATAGACTATTTGAGATAAATTGGATCAGAAGAGTAATATAATCAAACCTGCATTTTGGAAGATCACATTGCTATATAAGTACATAGAAAGGATCTGGGGGCGCCTGGGTGGCTCAGTGGGTTAAAGCCTCTGCTTTCGGCTCAGGTCATGATCTCAGGGTCCTGGGATCGAGGCCCGCATCGGGCTCTCTGCTCAGCAGGGAGCCTGCTTCCTCCTCTCTCTCTGCCTGCCTCTCTGCCTCCTTGTGATCTCTCTCCCACTGTGAAATAAATAAATAGAATCTTTAAAAAAAATAAACCATAGAAAGGATCTGGAATGATGGATGTCAATTGATACTAATAATTATCTCCGAAGAGGGGAGTGGGATTGGCAGAAGTGAAGGGGAACATGCACATTTTACTCTTTAGCAGTGGTTCTCAACAGGGGAAGATTTTGGAGAGGAGGAGCAAGATGGCGGAGAAGTGGGAGAGTCCCTGTTTCAGTGGGTCCCCTGAAGTGAGCTAAATATCTACAAGAACACTCTGAGCACCCATGAAACCAGCCTGAGAAGTAAGATTATACACTACTGGATCTCTATGGGGCAGAAGGTCATTACCAGTGAGGTAAACCGAGGTGGGAGCACTCGGACTGATATCGGAGGATAAACAGAAGGGGGAGGGAGCCACCAGAAGCGACACACTGGAAAGTAATACCCCAATACAGAAGTGCCCTGTGCTTGGGGACCAGCATTAATCTGGAGTCTGGTTAAAAGCACTCAAAAGAGGGTGCCTGGGTGGCTCAGTGGGTTAGAGCCTCTGCTTTCGGCTCAGGTCATGATCTCAGGGTCCTGGGATCGAGGCCTGCATCGGGGTCCCTGCTCAGCGGGGAGCTTGCTTCCCCCCTCTCTCTCTGCCTGCCTCTCTGCCTCCTTGTGATCTCTCTCCCTCTGTGAAATAAATGAATAAAAATCTTTAAAAAAAAAAGCACTCAAAAGAGCAAAAGTATTTAAGGGGCAACTGGTGGAATAGGGTGGCCACGGGCATGGTCCTAAGCCCATGGTCCCTGGACGGTCACAGCTGGTGACCACCCATGCCTGAGAGAGATCAGCAGGGGCCCCAGTCCGTGGTCCCTGGGCCCTCAGCTCTCTGCCACATGGGTTGAGCGCATCCCTGACCGCGCACTTGAGAGAACTTGTGGGCGCCGGTCAGCAGTCTCTGAATCCACAGCCATCTGCGACCAGCACCGCTGCCAGGTCGTGGGCGTGAACCCCAGACAGCAGTCCAGACAACTGCCAGGGCCAGGCCTCTAGGAACCAATATCGCTTGAGGTCTTGGTGGCAGCACAGGGGTGCAGAGACGAGCGGGGGCCTCAGGTGACCACCTGACGGTCGCTGGGAGTGCACACCGCCTGTGGGAGGTTGCGGTGCTCAGCGGAGTTTGCAGAGGAGGAATCTGTGTGTTCTGAACCAACCAGAGGGGAGCACACTCAGGCTTCTCTTTAAGGCAAAGGACTGGGGACAGAGGTTTTTTTTTTTTTTTTCCTCCACTAGCCCTCTGAAAAGCCTCAAAAAGCCACCCAGGAACAAAAACATCCAAAGAACAAAAACCTGAAAAACCGGTTTCCTCAGAGCCCAGCCCCTTGAAAGGGGGCATGGCGACCCAGCCCAAGCAAGACTGACTGAAAAACAACGAGGAACACCCCCCCCAAACACCCCGCCACAAAGGCAAGCCAAAGAACAAGAAGACAACAACCACAGGGTCCCCATAAAACTGTAAAACCCATCATCAGGGGAAAACAATATATTAAGCTTCCAGTATTGCCCCAAAACCTGTATATTTCATAGATACAACTTTTTTAAATTTGATCTCATGATTCTTCTTTAATTTTTTTAACCTACTTACCATTACAACTAGATATTTAATACAACATATTTCATAATAACTTTTTAACTTGAAATTTTTCATACATATACGTGGGTTTCTTTTTCTTTTTCTTGTTTTCTTTTTAATATATATAGATATAAGCTTCAAGATAATCCTTTTTCCCTATCCGATATTACCTCTCTATATAAGCTATTTTTAATTTCCCTGTATCTCTGGAAAGTTGAGTCCTTTAACAAAGATAACAAGATACACCCAGGAAGTACTGAAACAACCTTCTTCGACCACATCAAGGGTTTATAACCACATTCCCATCTTATTTTTCTGTCAGTGTTCCTGTGTATTTGTTTTTTTTTTTTGTAACATATAAATTTTATTCTTGGGGTTCATTTTGGCTGGGTTTTTCTTTTTTCTTTCTTGTCTCTTATGTTTGTCAGTCTTTTTGTTTGTTCGTTTTTGGTTTATGTACCTTATAGATCTTACTATTGGGACTCATTTTGGCTGGGTTTTTTCTTTTTTCCCCTCTCTTTTTCTCTTTCTTTTTTTCTTTTTCTTTTTTGTTGGTGACTTCCGATTGCTCCAAAACTTTCCAAGGGGCACCTTGACTGGATTGTGATTAATATATTCAGGTGTTCATCCCCTAAACCACCTCTCACCAAAATGACTAGGAGGAGGAACACCAGCAAAGGAAAAATTCAGAGACTGTGACCTCCGCCACAGAACTATTGGATATGGACATAAACAACGTGTCAGAAATGGAATTCAGGGTAAAAATTCTCCAGGCAATGGCTAGATTAGAGAAGACCATTAGAGGCAACGTAGAATCTCTCAAGGCAGAAGTGAGAGCTGATCTGGCAGAAGTCAAAAATGCCATCAAGGAGATCCAATCTAATCTAAATACTCTAACAGCTAGGATAACTGAGGCAGAAGATCGAATTAGTGATCTAGAAGACAGGCTGATAGAGAAGCAGGATCAGGAGGAGGCATGGAACAAACAACTTAGAAGCCATGAAAATAGAATTAGGGAAATAAATGACACCATTAAACGTTCCAATGTCAGAATTATTGGGATCCGTGAGGGGGTGGAAAAAGAGAGAAGACTGGAAGATGTAGTTGACTAAATACTGGATGAAAATTTCCCTAATCTGGGGAATGGAACAAGTGTTCATGTCCTAGAGTAGAGAGGGCAACCCCCCCCCAATATCAACAAGTCTAGAAAGACCCCCAGACACTTAATTGTGAGATTCAGTCAGGAGGTCTTAAGGGCAGATAGGGGGAAGAGATTCCTTACATATAGAGGAAGGACCATCAGAATAATGTCTGACCTGTCCACAGAAACCTGGCAAGCCAGAAAGGGCTGGCAAGACATATTCAGGGTATTAAATGAGAAGAACATGCAGCCAAGAATACTTTATCCAGCAAGGCTGACATTCAGAATGGATACAGAGATAAAGAGCTTCTAAGACCAGCAAGGTCTAAAAGATTATGTGACCACCAAGCTAACACTAGAGGAAATATTAAGGAGGGTTCTATAAAAGAAGAAAGAACCCAAGAGTGACAGAGAGAAGAAAGTTACAGAGACAATGTTTAGAAACAAGGACTTCACAGGAAACATGATGTCAATAAAAACTTACCTTTCAATAATCACTCTCAATGTGAATGGCCTAAATGCTCCCACAAAAAGGCACAGGGTTTCAGACTGGATTAAACGACAGGACCTGTCCTTAGACTGTCTACAAGAGACACATTTTGAACCTAAAGATACATCCAGACTGAAAGTGAAGGGATGGAGAACCATCTTTCATGCCAATGGGCTTCAAAAGAAAGCTGGGGTAGTGATTCCCCTATCAGATAAATTAGATTTTAAGCTAAAGACTGTAGTCAGAGATAGAGAAGGACACTACATCATTCTTAAAGTGTGTATCCAACAAGAAGATCAAACAACTATAAATATTTATGCTCCCAACATGGGAGCAGCCTACTACATAAGCCAACTGTTAAACAAAGTAAAGAGTCATATTGATATGAATACATTAATTGTAGGAGATCTTAACATGCCACTCTCGGCAATAGACAGTTCATCTAAACAAAAAATCAACAAAAAACCAAGAGCTTTGAATGACACATTGAACCAGATGGACCTCATGTTTTTTACAGAATATTCCACCCTAAAACAACAGAATACTCATTCTTCTTGAGCACACGTGGAACTTTCTCCAGAATAGACGACATACTCAGTCACAAATCAGGGCTCAACCAATACCAAAAGACTGAGATTATCCCCTTTATATTCTCAGATCACAATGCTTCAAAACTGGAACTCAACCACAAGAAAAAGTTTGGAAGGAATTCAAACACTTGAAAGCTAAAAACCATCCTGCTCAAGAATGTTTGGATCAACCCGGAAATCAAAGAAGAACTTAAATAGTTCATGGAAACCAATGAGAATGAAGACACATCAGTCCAAAACCTATGGGATACGGCAAAGGCTGTCCTAAGGGGAAAATACATAGCCATCCCAGCCTCACTCAAAAAAACCTGAAAGATCCTGAATATACCAACTCTCTTTACACCTTAAGGAACTGAAAAATCAATAACAAATTAAGCCAACCCCATGCACAAGAAGGGAAATAATTAAGATTAGAGGAGAGATCAATGAGTTAGAAACTACAGATACAGTAGAACACATCAATGAAACTAAAAGCTGGTTCTTTGAAAGAATTAATAAGTTTGATAAACAACTGGCCAAACTAATCCAAAACAAAAGAGAGAGGACTCAAAGTAATAAAATTATGAATGAAAGGGGAGAGATCACACATAACACCAAAGAAATAGAAACAATCATGAGAAACTATTATCAACAGCTATATGCCAATAAGTTAAGCAACCTAGTAGAAATGGATACATTCCTCGAAACCTATAAACTTCCAAGACTGAAACAGGAAGAAATTGACAACCTTAATAGACCAATATCTAGTAAAGAGATTGATGCAGTGATCAAAAACATCCCAAAAAACAAGAGGCCAGGACCTGATGGATTCCCTGGGGAATTCTATCAAACATTCAAAGAAGAAATAATAGCTATTCTCCTGAAGCTGTTTCAAAAAATAGAAACAGAAGGAAACCTTCCAGACTCTTTCTATGAAGCCAGCATTACCTCGATCCCCAAACCAGGCAAAGACCCCATCAAAAAGGAGAATTTCAGACCAATATCCCTGATTAATATGGATGCCAAGATTCTCAACAAGATCCTAGCTAATAGGATCCAACTGTACATTAGAAAGATTATCCACCACGACCAGGTGGGATTTATCCCTGGGATGCAAGGGTGGTTCAACATTCACAAATCAATGTGATAGAAAAAATCAGTAAGAGAAGCGAGAAGAACCACATGGTCCTCTTGATTGATGCAGAAAAAGCATTTGACAAAATACAGCATTCATTCCTGATTAGAACTCTTCAAANTTCCTGATTAAAATTCTTCAAAGTATAGGGATAGAGGGAACATTCCTCAACTTCATAAAGTCTATCTATGAAAAACCCACAGTGAATATCATTCTCAATGGGAAAAAACTGACAGCATTCCCACTAAGATCAGGAACATGACAAGGATGCCCACTTTCTCCACTGTTGTTCAATATATTACTAGAAATCCTAGCAACAGCAATCAGACAACAAAAATAAATAAATGTTATTCAGATTGGCAAAGAAGTCAAACTCTCTCTCATCGCAGATGACATGATACTTTATATGGGAATCCCAGAAGACTCCACCCCCAAACTACTAGAACTCATACAGCAATTCAGTAATATGGCAGGATACAAAATCAATCCATAGATATCAGTTGCTTTCTTATACACTAGCAATGAAAATATAGAAAGGGAAATTAGAGAATCGATTCCATTTACTGTAGCACCAAGAACCATAAGACACCTTGGAATAAACCTAACCAAAGAGGTAAAGAATCTGTACCTGAGGAACTACAGAACACTCATGAAAGAAATTGAAGAAGATACAAAAAGATGGAAAAACTTTCCTTCCTCATGGATCAGAAGAATAAACATTGTTGAAATGTCTATACTGCCCAGAGCAATCTATACTTTCAGTGCCACCCAGTGTTCCATGCAATACATGCCCTCTTTAATACCCACCACCAGATCACCAAGACAGCATGGTACTGGCACAAAAACAGACACATACACCAATGGAACAGAGTGGAGAGTCCAGATATGGTCCCTCAACTCTATGTCAAATAATCTACAAAGCAGGAAAAAATATCCAGTGGAAAAAAGACAGATTCTTCAATAAATGGTGCTGGGAAAATTGGACAGCTATGTACAGAAGAATCAAACTTGACCATTCTGTCACACCAAACACAAAGATAAATTCGAAATGGAAAAAAGATCTCAATGTGAGGCGGGGAATCTATCAAAATCCTAGAGGAGAACATAGGCAGTAAACTCTTCAACATCAGCCACAGAAACTTCTTTCTTTCTCTTTCTTTCTTTCTTTCTTTCTTTCTTTCTTTCTTTCTTTCTTTCTTTCTTTCTTTCTTTCTTTCTTTCTTTCTTTCTTTCTTTCCTTCTTTCAATTTTATTTTTATTCTTTGCCCAAGGGGTAAACATTGATCTTTTGCTTATATGATCTGTCCATTGCTGTGAGTGGGGTGTTAAACTCCCTATTATCATATTATTATCAATGAGTGTTTTTTAATTTTATTTATATATCTGGCTGCTCCCATGTTAGGGGCATAAATATTTACAATTGTTAGATCTTTTTGTTGGATGGACCCTTTCATCAGTATATAGCGTCCTTCTTCATCTCTTATTACAGTCATCAATTTAAAATCCAGTTTGTCTTATATAGGGATGGCTACTTCTTTTGAGATGCGTTAGCATGGAAATGGTTCTTTACACCCTTATTTTCAATCTGGAGTTGTCCCTGGGTCTAAAATGAATCACTTGTAAGCACAGTATCGATGGTCTTGTTTTTTTTAATCCATTCTAATACCCTATGTCTTTTGATTGGAGCACTTACATTTGGAGTAATTATTGAAAGATATGAAATTAGTGCCATTGTATTATCTACAAAGTCACTTTTCCTGTAAAGTGTCTCTGTTCCTTTCTGTTCTTTGTTACTTTTGTTCTCTTTCCATTCAAAGTGTCGCCCTTAATCCCTTAATATATTTTGCACTGCTGGTTTAGTGTTCACAAGCTCCTTTAGTTTTTGTTCTGGAAATTCCTTATCTCTCCTTTTATTCTGAATTATAGTTTTGCTGGATAAAGTATTCTTGACTGCCTATTTTTCCCATTTACCACATTGAATATATCATGGTCCTTTCCAGCAAGACAAGATTCTGTGGACAGGTCTGTTCCCAGCCTTATATTTCTACCCTTGTAGGTTAAAAACCTCTTGTCCTGAGCTACTTTCAGGATTTACTCTTTATCTCTGAAATTCACGAGCTTCATTATTATGTGGTTTTTTTTTTACCAATTTTTATTGATTTTGAAGTGGGTGTTCTGTGCCTCCTGCACTTGAATGTGTTTCCTTCCCCAGATTTGGGAAGTTATCAGCTACAATTTGTTCAAATAAAACTTCTTCCCTACTCTCTCTCTCTTCTTCTGGGACCCCTATTATTTGAATATTATTTCACTTTATGGTATCACTAATTTTTCAGTCTCACTTTATGATCCAGTAGTTGTCTTTCTCTCTTCGTTTCAACTTCTTTATTCTCCATCATTTTGTCTTCTTTATCACTGACTCTTCTTTTTTTATTTATTTTTTTTAATTTTATTTTTATTCTTTGCCCAAGGGATACAGGTCTGTGAATCATCAGGCTTACATCTTTCACAGCACTCACCAAAGCACAA
>LNAC01001001.1:192813-289969 GCA_002007465.1 Ailurus styani | reverse complement strand
ATGATCCCAATCTTTTGGTACCAGTTAAGACCTGATTTGTGACCCAGAATATGGTCTATTCTGGAGAATGTTCCATGTGCACTAGAGAAGAATGTGTATTCTGTTGTTTTGGGATGGAATGTTCTGAATATATCTGTGATGGCATTTAAAGCCTTTATTTCCTTGTTGATTTTTTGCTTCAATGATCTGTCCATTTCAGTAAGGGGGTGTTAAAGTCCCCTACTAATATTGTATTCTTGTCAATGTGTTTCTTTGATTTTGTTATTAATTGGTTTATATAATTGACTGCTCCCATGTTAGGGGCATAGATATTTATGATTGTTAGATCTTGTTGGACAGATCCTTTACGTATGATATAGTGTCCTTCCTCATCTCTTATGATATTCTTTGGCTTAAAATCTAATTTATCTGATATAAGGGTTGCACCCCAGCTTTCTTTTGATGTCCATTGGCATGGTAAATTCTTTTCAACCCTCTCACTTTAAATCTGGAGGTGTCTTTGCATATAAGATGAGTTTCTTGTAGACAGCATATCAATGGGTCTTGTTTTTTTAATCCATTCTGATACCCTGTGTGATTTAGTTGGGGCATTTAGTCTATTTACATTCAGGGTATCGATTGAGAGATATGAATTTAGAGCCATTGTATTGCCTGTGAGGTGCTTGTTACTGTATATTGTGTTTCTTCCTTTCCGGTCTATGTTTCTTTTAGGTTCTCTTTGCTTGTAGGACCCCTTTCAATATTTCCTATAGGGCTGGCTTGGTGTTTGCAAATTATTTTAGTTGTTATTTGTCCTGGAAGCTTTTTATCTCTCCTTCTATTTTCAATGATAGCCTAGCTGGATATAGTATTCTTGGCTGCATATTTTTCTCATTTATTGCTCTGAATATATCATGCTAGTTCTTTCTGGCTTGCCAGTTCTCTGTGGATAGATCTGCTGTCCCCCTAATATTTCTACCACTGTACGTTATAGACCTCTTGTTCCGAGCTGCTTTCAGGATTTTGTCTTTGTCACTAAGACTTGTCAGTTTTACTATTAGATGACAGGGTGTGGACCTATTTTTATTGATTTTGAGGGGGGTTCTCTGTGCCTCCCGGATTTTGATGCTTGTTCCCTTTACCAAATTAGGGGGATTCTGTACTATATTTTGCTCCAATATACCTTCTGGCCCTCTCTCTCTCTCTTTCTTCCTCTTCTGGGATCCCAATTTTTCTACTATTGTTTCATCTTATGGTATCACTTATCTCTCGAATTCTCCCCTCATGGTCCAGTAGTTGTTTGTCTCTCTTTTCCTACGCTTCTTTATTCTCTGACATTTTGTCTTCTAAATCACTAATTCTCTCTTCTGCCTCATTTATCTTAGCAGTAAGAGCCTCCATTCTTTATTGTACTTCATTAATAGCTTTTGTCATTTCAGCTTGGTTAGATTTTAGTTCTTTTATTTCTCCAGAAAGGGTTTTTATTTCTCTAGAGAGGTTTCTCTATTATCTTCCATGGTTTTTTGGAGCCCAACCAGCACCTTAAGAATCGTCATTCTGAACTCTAGTTCTGTGATATTACTAATGTCCACATTGATTAGGTCCCTAGCCATCATTGCTGCCTCTTGTTCTTTTTTTGTGTGTGTGTTGATTTTTTTCTGCCTTGTCATTTTATGCAGATAAGAATAGATGGATGAGACAACAAAATACTAAAGTGTAGCAATGACCCCAGAAAAATATACACTAACCTAATCAGATGAGACCAGAAACTGGGGGAAGAAGAAAGGGGGGGGGGAGAAAAAAACCTCTATCTCTATCTCTATCTATCTCTCTCTATATATCTATTTCTACACCTGTATCTATTAGACTGGTGATTTGAACAGACTGTATATATTTACAAATAATAAGTTTAAATACAATGAAGGAGTAAAATATGAGTATAACATTGAAAATTTAAAAATATTTTATAAGGGCGCCTGGGTGGCTCAGTGGGTTAAAGCCTCTGCCTTCAGCTCAGGTCATGATCTCAGGGTCCTGGGATCGAGGCCCATATCAGGCTCTCTGCTCAGCGGGGAGCCTGCTTCCTCCTCTCTCTCTCTGCCTGCCTCTCTGCCTACTTGCACTCTCTCTCTGTCAAATAAATAAATAAAATCTTTAAAAAAAAGATTTTATAAAAAGGTATTGATAAGATACAATAGTTAAAAAACGTTAAAATAGGAAAGAGGGAAAATATTTAAAAGATTAAGAGAAAAATAAAATTCAAAGAATTTAACTTTGAAAGACTAAAGGATCATGCTGAAAAAGCCATGAATTCTATGTGTTGCTTCCCCCTAGCTCTGGAGTTCCACAGTTCTCATTTATCAGTGAACTTGGTCTTGGCTGGATGTTCTTGCTAATCTTCTGGGGGAGGAGCCTGTTGCTGTGATTCTCAAGTGTCTTTGCCAGAGGCGGAATTCCACCCCCCTTTGCGAGGGGCCAGGCTAAATAATCGGCTCGGGTTCATTCTCGGGAGCTTTTGTTCCCTGAACGCTTTCTGTACAGCTTTGGAGGACGGGAATGTAAATGGCAGCCTCCCAATCTCTGACCCAGAGGATCAGAGAGCTCGAGACCTCACTCGTCATTGCATCCTCAGAGAAAAGCTGTGAGTCCCTCCCTTCTCCCTGGTCTCTGGCCACACTCCGAGCTCACCCAGCCTGTCAGTGAGCATTTCTATCTCTGGCACGAAGCCCCTTTAGAATCTCCAAACCCAGAAGATTCCTGCAGCATGCTCCCATGCCATTCCTCCTGGAGGAGGAAGGAGGGAGTCTCTCCAGATCTGCCACTTGTGGGGTCCCTACTCAAGGAGCAGTGGCCTGACTGTGCTTTGGATCATTGTTCAGGGTAACACCGAGCTGAGAGACCCCTCTCCTCAGCTTTGCTCTGTCTCTCTAGTTGGCTTCTCCTCTCTGATACCTGGGAGCTCTCTTGCTCTCAGAAACCCCTGGTCTTTTTGTGTCTCCATGGGTCCTGAGATCACAATGTCCCTGTGAGGGCTTCACCCCCTGCTTAGCCTCTGGGGTGATGTCCCTCAGTGGAGCAGACTTCTAAAAGTTCCAATTTTGTGCTTCGCTGCTCTCTCACTTGCTGAGAGCCAGCCCCTCCCCTGGGGTCTATCTTCCCTTTGCTTCAGATTCACTTCTCAACATGTCCCACCTTCTGGAAAGTGTTTGATTTTTCTATTCCTATAATTGCTGCTCTTCTTCTTTTCCATCTCCTGTTGAATTTGTAGGTGTTCAGAATGGTTTGATAACTATCTGGGTGAACTCCTGGGACCTGATGATAATCAGTCTCCTACTCCTCTGCCATCTTGCTCCTCTTCTGGCCATTTGCCTTATAAAGAAAGAAAGCTCTGGCATTAGCCATAATAAGCTAAGCCCCTGGGCCTGGCCAGATATCATCCCCTCAGTGGTCTAGAGAACTGGGTAAGAGTGTGGATGACTATGTTCATGTCCACTGGTAAAGGCACTCCTATGAACTGTGGATGGGCTCGCAGGGGTGGCTGGTTTATTTTAATTCCCCTTTCTGTGGAAGGCTGATGAGCATGAGAGTTACTGATACAGCCTACCACAATTAGGACGCTGGCTCTGCCACTTACTGACTGTATGATTTCAGGCAAACATCTCCTAACCACTTCCATTTCCTCATCTCTACCTACAAGATAGAGTTACTGTGAGGGTTAAATGAAGCAATCCATGAGAAGTATTTGGAGGGCTGTCTGGCACAAAGTAAGTGCTTAACGCATGTTAGCCATGATTGTCGTTATTTTGCTAGAACTTGTTACTATAATTTTTCTCGTTATTGTTCTATTATTTATTTTATTTCACCATCCTCATCATTGTTATTAGTTTTCTTATTTTGCCTTATTTTTCCTTCTATATATTCTATGCATTTTTCTTCCTCCATCCCTAGGGATTGATGGTAGATGGGGAAATGGAGGCATAGAAGCTCAACAGTGGTTGGTCCCATGTTTCACAGTTCATCAATTCACCAAGAAGGCCACACCTTCCCAGGTGAGGGCTTGCTTTTTCTGACTTTGGGCCTCTTGGGAAATCTTCTTGCCACTAAGTTAGGGTCTGCATCACACTGCACAAGCTGAATGATATCAAGCAGAAGGAGGCAGATACTTCTGGGCTGGACTTAGCAAGGTGGGGGGGTCTATTATCTAAATGTTGCCTGAGGTCCAGCCACTGCTGGTCTCCATATCCTATAGTTGAGACCTTTTGATCTCAGCTGCAGGCTAAACCCAATCCTTGGCACCCATCCTGATACTGGGCAACCTTAGGCCCACATACTGGCTTCAACATCAGAGCTTTGCTATAGCTTGTTCCTGGACTTGTGCTCTAGTTTGAGTCACTAGGCTCTGACTGGTAATGAGACCAAGTCTCCACTTTGCCCACCCCAGTTCTGATCCCTGGTTCCATCCTTGATGATTTGAAAGCTGAACACTGTCTTCTTGCCTTTGCTGGTCTCCTCACAGACTGAAATCTGGTACTTTTCGTCTGCTGGAATCCTGCTGTGTGTAGACAGACAACCTCCAGCTATAACATCCCAGCTGCCCCCTAGAGTGTTTGGAATCACCTACCCCCAGGGTACTTGTCAGTTGCCGTGTTTTCTGCTGAAATGTGTGGGACTGAAGACCTCCACTGCCCGCCTAGGTGTCCCATTTCCAGCTGTCACTTCAGCTCTCCAAAGAGCCTGTTCTGCCTGCCTTACTGCAGGGGTAAGAAGACGGTATTCCATACTGTCTGCCCAGGTCTTATGTCAGAGCATCCACGTTTGCTTCACCACACTGAGTCCATGATCCCATGACAAGGAATTTGTACCTACTAATCTTGACAAAGAAGTTCTCAAGCATCAGATGCCACTACCCAAAGGTCTCCCTGAGCCCCTGGGACATGCCCATGGGCTATCCTGTAATCTAAGGAGACATTCTCTGCTGTTTGGACTAGACCTTGTTCTCCTCCCTTGCTGGCCAGTGCTCCCACCCTGCATTAGCTAAGCCAGACCTCATCTGACTCATGAGAACCAAGGCAGCAGCCCTTCTGCCAGAACATCTAGAGCCACCACTTCATGCAGAAAATTGTGCTGGACTGATAATGACTGACAATCCTGCTAATAATCAGATGCTCATGGGGTTCAGTCCTCAGTTGTCATCACTTCTTGTGAGGCCCTGCCAAGCCAGCTCTGGCACTGAGGGGTCCTCAACCTTGAGAATGGAACCCAAGACCAAAAATGAAATACCTAGGAATAAACTTGAGCAAGTAGGCAAAATACCTATACTCTGAAAACTATAAAATGCTGATGAAAGAATTTGAAGATGACATAAACAAATGGAAAGGTTATCCATGGTCATGGATTAGAAGTACCAAATTTTTAAAATGTCTATGTTACCCAAAGAAACTTACAGATTTAATGTAATCCCTATCAAAATACCAACAGCATATTTAACAGAAGTAGAACAAACAGTACTAAATTTATATGGAAACACAGAAGACTCCAATTAACCAAAACAATCTTGTGAAAGAGAACAAAGCAGGAGGTATAACAACTCCAGATTTGAAAATACACTACAGAGTTGTAGTAATCAAAACAGTATGATACTGATAAAAAATAAACACATAGATCAATGGAACAGGATAGAAAGCTCAGAAATAAACCCATACTTATATGGTCAATTAGTCTATGACAAAGCAGGCAGGATATACAATGGGAAAAAGACAGTCTATTTAAAAAAACAGTGCTGGGAAAACTGGACAGCTACATGCAAAAGAATGAAACTGGACTACTTTCTTAGATCATATACAAAATGGATTAAATGGATGAAAGACCAAAATGTGAGGCCTGAAATCATCCAATTCCTAGAAGAAAACAGAGGCAATAATTTCTTCAAAGTTGACTGTAGTAACATTTTTTTCTAGATATGTTGCCCGAGAGAAGGAAAACAAAACAAAAAACTATCGGGACTACATCAAGATAAGAAGCTTCTGCACAGTGAAGGAAACCATTAACAAAACAAGAAAGCAATCTACTGAATGGCAGAAGATATTTTCAAATGGCATATCTGATAAAGGGTTAGTATCCAAAATACATAAAGAACTTATACAAGTCAACACCAAAAAAACCCCCAAATAATCTTATTAAAATTGGCAGAAGACATGAATGGACATTTTCCCAAAGAAGACATACAGATGGCCAATAGGCCAACAGGCTCATGAAAAGATGCTCAACATTACTAATCATCAGGGAAATGTAAAATAACACCATAATGTGGTATCACTTTATACCTGTCAGAATGGCTAAAATAAAAAATAGGAAATAACAAATGTTGCTAATGATGTGGAAGAAAGGAAATCTTTTTTGCATTGTTGATGGGAGTGCAAATTATTGGTGTAGCCACTGTAGAAAGCAGTATGGGGGTCCCTCAGAAAATTAAATATAAAATTAAAAATAAAATTGCCATATGATCCAGTAATTCCACCACTACTGGGTATTTACCCAAAGAAAACAGAAATACCAGTTCAAAAAGAAAAATGCACTCCTATGTTTATTGCAGTAGTCAAGATATGGAAACAACCCAGGTGTCCATTGATAGATGAATATATATATCTTCATATATATATGTATATATATATAAAATCTTCACATATATATATAATCATACACACACACACACACACACACACACACATACACATAATACTTCATATTACTCAGCCATAAGAAAGAATGAGATCTTGTCATCTGCAACAACATGGATGGACCCAGAGGGTATAATGTTAAGTGAAATAAGTCAGTCAGAGAAAGACAAATACCATATTATTTCACTCATATGTGGAATTAAGAAATAAAACAAATGAATAAACAAAGAAAAAAAAGAGAAAAACAAAATAGCAGACTCCTAAATACAGAGAACAAGCTGGTGGTTGCCAGAGGGGAAGTGGGAAGGGGGATAGTAAAATAGATGAAGGAAATTAAGAGTACATTTATCTTGATGAAATGCATAGAATTGTTAAATCATATTGTATACCTGAAACAAATGTAACACTGTATGTTAATCATACTTGGGGACTTGAAAGGAACCCAAGGCCTCCCCAGAGAGGCAGAGTAAAGTGGCCCAAGGTGTGGGCTGCTGGGCCTGGCTAGGGATCATGTCCCCAGTCCTTCCTCTAACTCTCAGCATACCAGGCTGGTTGAGGTAGGGGCAACAGGAGCTATAAGGTGCTGAGCTGACCTACTTCTGGGCAGAGCCACTGTGGTAGTGTGCAGGGACACTGTGTTCCTGAGCTGGAAAGTCAGTATTTCCCACCCCAAGGGGCATTTAAAGTCTTCTGGGCATCACCTTTTGCCCTGCCTCAGTCTCTGGCTACCTACCCTGATGGTCCTGTGACACAGAGAACTCCAGTCTACATCTTATCTTCCAGCCATCCCTCATCCCCTGCCTTGGGCAGTAAGAAATTCCTGCGAAGGGCGCCTGGGTGGCTCAGTGGGTTAAAGCCGCTGCCTTAGGCTCAGGTCATGATCCCAGGGTCCTGGGATCGAGGCCCACATCGGGCTTTCTGCTCAGCAGGGAGCCTGCTTCCTCCTCTCCTCTCTCTGCCTGCCTCTCTGCCTACTTGTAATCTCTCTCTCTGTGTCAAATGAATAAATAAAATCTTAAAAAAAAAAGAAAAAAAAAAGAAATTCCTGCCAAGGCAAGGGTCATTTTTCAGCAAAGAAATGATTGGCTCCTTTCCATCTGCCAGAACTTCCCATAGTGTGGACATTTAAAATGGTAGTCTTCTGCCACTGGGAGAATAAAAAGGGAATTCTGAAGTCTTTTGTGTTATGCCTTCCTGGTGAGGATACCTGGGGTACAGAAGGGGCTCAGGGATTTAAAAGCATAAAGTTATATCCTGCTTCTCCAGTATAATAAATTCTTGGATTGGTCACAAAAACATGAGAGGTAGAAGGGCCCTTAGAACCAACAGACCCATTGGTTTCCAAACCCAGATATTCATCAGAATCACCACAGACCCAGGCCCTACCCCTTAAGTTTCTGACTCAGAATATTTAAGGAGGGGCCTGACAATCTATATTTTTAAATATAGATGTGCAGCCAGGTTCAGGAAGTACTGGTCTAGTCCAGTGCACTCACATTACAGATGGGGGAACTGAGGCTTAGAGAGGGATATTTTCAAGGACATATGGCAACAAGCTAATCTGACATTGAAGCCCCTCTATGATCAGTTTTAATTTATCTTTTCTCATTCTAGCATTTCATTTATGCACCCTTATGGTTGCTATATAATATTCTGGATGCCAGTTAAATTTTAATTATAGACATACTTATACTGAAGGGATTATTCACTGTTTATCTGAAATTTAAATTTAATTTAACTGAGCATCCTGTATTCATACTTACTCAATCTGGCAACTCTAAGCATCCTACACCACAGACCACCTGAATTAACTTTGTCATATGTGCCAGATGTAATTTCTGAATTTTTTCTTCTAGGGCTTTGCTTATGCTGTTCTCTCTGTCTGGAATACTCATCCCATTATTTCCCTAAATCTTGCCCATTCTTCAACCTTGGTGCCACATATTCTTTTTAACTTTCTTATTTTTTGAGCTGATCTTCATCTAGCCTCCTTGTCTCTCTACTTCCACGTCCTCATGCTCTATCTTGAATGAGAGTTCTTTACTTGTCTTAACTCTCCTGTGGAGCATAAATCAGCCCTCAGTTACAGCAGGGACCATATTTAAGTAGAGAGTAATGTGTAAACACATAAGCTCTGGAGTCAGATGGGTTTTGCTTGAATTTCAGCTCTGTCACTTACCAACTGTATGACCTTGGGCAAGATTTTTCATCTTTTTGGTACTCAGTTTCTTCATCTGTAAAATGGGAATTTTAAGAGTAATTTCTACATAAGGTTGCTGTGAAAACTAAATGAGATGAAGCTTTGAGAGCACTTAAAACAGAGCTAGTATACAGAAAGTGCTCAGTATATGTTAGCTATTGTTATAAATCACCATCTCTGTAACCTCAGGGTAAAGCACAGAGTAGTTATTAGTAAAGTCTACTCAATGAATAAATGAATGAATACATGAAAAGACAAATACAAGTAAAAGGCCTGGATATAAGATCCTGTGCCCTACTGACAATGCTAGACGCCAATGTGAATAGCTTTGCACTGAAAATACATGTGTATTAGAAAACCATATTCCCTCAGGAGAAAGTTTCTGTCCTTGAGGAGCTGTATATAATATATTACATATTCCTCTAGGGGGGTGTAAATTGTTGTTTGGAGGTTGTTACACAGTTTGTCTCCTCTATATGTTTAGTCTCTACAGTAATTATTGGAAATGAAAATCTAGATTTGTGCCTTTCACTCTATCCTTACCTTCGTATTGACTGCCAAGAAACCTTATTTCCATTGAGCTTTACACTCTCCCTTTGTTACAGTGAAAACATTGATTGAAAGATTGGCAAATACTTGGAATCCTCAAGGGGGAAAAAGATGAGCTAGAAATGCCACATTCTGTTCAGGTTCACTTTTCTGATTCCTCACCATTGCCACCCCCAACAAATGCAGTATTCGAGGGATCATTGGGTCCGTGGCATTTATTAAAATGAGCATAAAATAAACAGGTAGACCTTGAAACGAAAGGAAGTGAGATACATGGTTTTCTAGCGCAGTGGTATGTATTATTATCATCTGAAATCACTTATGACTTTTGTTGGAAGAAGACACTGAATATATTGTTGAATATATAGTAGGTGCCTATCACATTCCTAGTTCATTCTGGAAAAGTGACTGATCAGGCCCTGCTACAGGAACCCTGCCTGAACTTTGGTGCAAGTACCATTTATAGTCACCTCTGGTAGGCTCATGAGGTTGATAGGAACATGAAACGTCAGTTAGACCAACTTTTCCTTTGTATATGTCTAGTGATAGGGGGCTCACTACTTCAAATTGTTGCTATATTCTTATCTACGCTATGATCTTTGAATGCTCTGGAAAGCTCTGACTGCTGCATCAATGACAGATCTGGTGCTAGAACCCAAATCTATAACTCAGACTAGGGTACTTTCCATTGTACTACCCTTGGAATTATAAAGCTATATTTATTCAGAGGTGTTGGGGAAAGAACTTTCCTAAGTAGCAGGTGACCTGGGTCCAAGTCTGAGCTCTGCCATTGAGTCGCTATGTATAATTGGGTAATCCCTTTCCTTACGTGGCCCTCAGATTATCTTTTTGCACAATGACAGTTTCAAACTGGATGATCTGCAAGACTCTTCTACTTTACATGTTCTAAGATCCTGTAATGAGGTCTAATCAAGATCTCATAATACAGTGGTTCTTAAAGTGTGGCCCAAGAATCCCTACAGATAACTGACACCATTTCCAAGGTTCAGTGACGTCTCCCTTTTCAAACTACATATCTGTGGAAGGAAGTATTCTTTTCGTATACTTCAACCAAAACAGCATATCACAGCAGACTGAATGCAGAAGCACCTATGAGAATGCAGTTCTCTTCTGTTAAGACAGGCATCTAAGATAATATCAAAAAATGTAAAACCATGTCCCTCTTCTCAGTAAATTTATTTTAGCTATAGTAAATATTGTTATTATTTTTTTATTTGACAGAGAGAGAGAGATTACAAGTAGGCAGAGAGGCAGGCAGAGAGAGAGGAGGAAGCAGGCTGCCTGGTGAGCAGAGAGCCTGATGCGGGGCTCAATCCCAGGACCCTGAGATCATGACCCGAGCCGAAGGCAGAGGCCTCAACCCACTGAGCCACACGGGCACCTCAATATTGTTATTATTTATAAACTATATTAAAAGCAAGTTCTAGAGACATTGAGGAAGATGGTGGTGGAGTAGGAGGACCCTAGGCTTGCCTCATCCCATGAATACAGCTAGATAACTAACAAATCATCCTAAATACGCCAGAAATCAACCTGAAGACTGAAAGAACAAACTCCACAGCTAAAGAGAGACAAGAAGCCACACCTAAGAAAGCAGGAAGTGTGGAGATGTGCTTTAGGGGAGAAATGGATCCTGGATGCTACAGAGGAGAGAGTGGTGGTGGAGAAGGACAAGTGAGAAAGAGAAGCACACAGGGGATCCCACAAAGAGAACATTTCCCCATAGCCACTGGCTTGGAAAATGAGGGTGGCTGAATATTGTAAGTTCTTGCAGCCAGTGGTGTTTAAAGCCTGGAGTTTTAAAGGTCAGTGAGCTTGTCTTGGATAGAACCCAGAAATCACTGTGCTGCTCTTGGAGAGAAGGCAAGGCAAATAAGCCAGGGACAGACAGTGTGGAAACAGTGATCTGAAGACTGCCTGGGGTACACAGTGGGGAGAGTATTTGCTCTTCTCAGAGGAAGTCCACAGAGTCAGCATTCACAGAGACACCACTCCAGGAACAAAGGAGCTTGCTGGCAATATTTCCATCCACCCCCCCCCGGTCTCTCAACATAAACACAGAGCCACCTGCAGGAAGCAGCTCAATGTGGACAATGGTTGCCTAACTTGCTTACACCAAGCTCCACCCCTCTCTGCGCTCTAGCAGGTCTGCCCCTCTCATTCAAACTTGACTCAAGTTTCAGTGAGGTGGGCCCCTACCCAAGAAGACCAACACAAACTCTTATCCATACCACATCTCCCCAAAACATAGTTTTGGAGGGTGTAGTTCCAGTGGAGGTGGTGACAGCTGTCATTTCACAAGTAAACCTGAGCACACCTAATTAAAATTCAACCACATTCAGGCCAGGGACCAAACGCTGCCCATTGAAGGCAAGGAGAGCATCTTCAGATGACTGCCCTAAAGGATAGAGCAGCCAAAACATAACTGCAGAGCATACGCAGCCGCACTAGAGACACTTATTGAAGCATCAAGCCCTGGGAACTACATCACCTTTCTTCCTAAGCCCAATACTTTCAGGAGAAGGAGATGTAACTGGTTTTTCTAAAACAGAGAAGGCAGAGACTTAGACCAAATGTGAAGATGGAGGAATTTATTCTAAATGGAAGAACTAGATAAGGCCACGGCCAGAGAGCTAAGTGAAACAGATATAATTAACATGCCTGATGGACTATTTGAAGCAACAATCATAAGAATACTCACAGGGCCTAAGAAAAGAATTGGACATCGGTGAGACCCTTACCAAAGAAAAAAGAGTTAAAAAGAATCAATCAAAGATGAAGAGTGAAATTAAGGAGATTAGAAACATGCTTGATGGAATGAATAGCAGGTGGGAAGATGTAAAGGAACAAATTAATGACTTGGAAGACACAGTAACAGAAAGCAATGAAGCTGAATAAAAGAGAGAAAAAATTATAGAACACAAGAATAGACTTAGGGAACTGAGTGACTCCAACAAATATAGTAATATTTGTATTGTAGGAGCCCAGAAGAAGAGAGAGAAAAGAGGGAAGAAAGATTATTTGAGGAAATAATAGTTGAAAACTTCCTTAATTTGGGGGAAGGAAACAGATATCCAGACCCAGGAGGCACAGAGAATTCCCATCAAAAGCAACAAAAAGCAGATCCACATAAAGACATATTGCCATTAAATTAGCAAAATATAGTGATAAAGACAGTCTTAAAAGCAGCAAGACAAAAGAAGTAATTAACTTATAAGAGAAACCCCAGAAGGCTAGCAGGGGATTTTTCAGCAGAAACTTTCCAACACAGAAAAGAGTGGCATAATATATTCAAAGTGCTGAAAAGAAAAAAATTTGCAGCCAAGAATACTCTATCCAGCAAAAGCTATCATTCAGAATAGGAGAGATAATGAGTTTCCCAAACAAAAACTAAAGGAGTTTATGACCACTTAACCAGCCCTGCAAGTAATATTAAAGGGGACACTTCATGTGCTAAGAGGAGACCACGAGTGAGAGTATAAAGGCAAGAAACACAAAAGCAGTAAAAATAAATATTTCTGTAGAAAATCAGTCAAGGAACTCACAAAAAAAGATATAAAATATAATAACATATGCCTAAAACATGGGGAGGAGAGGCATAAAGAATGTATTCAAACTTAAATGACCATCAACTTAATAGACTGCTATTTGCAGAAGACGTTAAATACAAACCTAATGACAACCATATATCAAAAACCACTAATAAACATGCAAAGAATAAAGAGAAAGAAATCCAAATATATCACTAAAGAAAATCACCAAAACATGAAAGAAAGAAAGACAAGAAAAGATCAGAGAAAAACTCCAGAAACAACAACAAAACAAGCAATAAAATGTCACTAAGTACAAATATATGAATAATTACTCTGAATATAAATTGACTGAACGTTCCAATCAAAAGACATAGGGTGGCAGAATAGATTTTTTTAAAAAGCCTACAAGAGACTCATTTTAGACTAAAAGAAACCTGAAGATTAAAAATGAGGGGATAGTGAAACATTTATCATGCAAATGGATGTCAAAAGAAAACCAGAATAGCAATACTTATATTAGACAAACTAGACTCTAAAACAAAGACTGTGACAAAAGACAAAGAAGGGCAGTATATAATAATAAAGGGGACAATCTAACAAGAAGATAAAATCTAACAAGAAGATATTTATACACCCAATATGGAAGCACCCAAATATATAAAATGGTTAATAAGAAACATGAAAGAACTAAATTGATAATAGAACAATAACTGTAGGGACATTAAGACCCCACTCAAACCAATGGAAAAATCATCTAAATAGAAAATCAAGAAGGAAACAAAGGCTTTGAATGACACACTGGAACAGATGGACTTAACAAATATATTCAGAACATTTCATCCTAAAACAGCAGAATACACATTCTTTTCAAGTATACATGAAACATTCTCCAAAATAGACCACATATTAGGCCACAAAAAAGGCCTCAACAAACAGAAAAGACTGAAGTCATACCATGAATCTTTCCTGACCATAATGCTATGAAACTAGGAGTCAATCACAAGAAAAAAAAAATGGAAAGACCACAGATACATGCAGGTTAAATAACATGCTACTAAACAATGAATGGGTCAACCAGGAAATATAGGAATAAATAAAAAAATACATGGAAATAAATAAAAATGAAAAGACAATGGTCCAAAACCTCTGGGATGCAGCAAAAGTGGTCCTAAGAGGGAAGTACATAACAATACACTTGTACCTAAAGAAGCAAGAAAAATCTCAAATAAATAACCTAACATTACACCTAAAGGAGAAAAGCAACAACAAATGAAGCCTAAAGCCTGCAGAAGGAAGGAAATAGTAAAGATTAGAGCAGAAATGATATAGAAACTAAAAAAACAAACAAAACAGCTGAACAGATAAATGAAACTGGGAGCTGGTTTTTGAAAAAAATTGATAAACCACTAGCCAGACTTACCAAAAAGAGAAGAGAAAGGACCCTAATAAAGAAAATCACAAATGAGAGAGGAGAAATAACAACCAAAACCATGGAAATACAAATAATTTTAAAAGAATATTATGAAAAACTATATGCTAACAAATTGGACAATCTGGAAGAAATGGATAAATTCCCAGAAACATATAAACTACCAAAACCAAAACAGGAAGAAATAGAAAACTTGAACAGACTGATAACCAGCAAAGAAATTGAAACAGTGGTCAAAAATCTCCCAACAAACCAAAGTCCAGGGGCAGTTGGTTTCAAAGACCAATTCTACCAAACATTTAAAGAAGAGTTAATACCTATACTTCTCAAACTATTCCAAAAACTGAAAAAGGAGGGAAAACTTCAAATATCCTTCAATGAGGACAACATTACCATGATACCAAAACCATATAAAGACCACAACAAAAGAGACTATAGGCCAATATCTCTCATGAACATAGATGCAAAAATCTTCAACAGAATACCACCAAACTTAATCCAAGAATACATTAAAAAATATTCACCAGAATTGAGTGGGATTTATTCCTGAGCTGCAAGAGTCCTTCAATATTTGTGAATCAGTGTGATACATCACATTAATAAAAGAAAGGATAAAAACAATATGATCACTTCAATATTTGCAGAAAAAGCACTTGATAAAGTACAACATCCATTCATGACAAAAACTCTTTAAAAAGTAGGTTGAGAGGGAACATACCACAACATAATAAAGGCCATCTATGAAGAACCTACACCTAACATCAGATCAGGAACAAAACAAGGATGTCTACTCTCACCACATTTATTCAACAGAGTACTGGAAGTTCTAGCCAAAGCAATCATAGAACAAAAATAAACAAAAGGCATCCAAATTATCAAGGAAGAAGTGAAACTCACTATTTGCAGATGACATACTATATATAGAAAACCCAAAAGACTCCATCAAAAAATTACTAGAACTGATACACAATTCAATAATGTCACAGGTTACAAAATCATATACAGAAATCTGTTGCATTTCCATATACCAATAATGAAGCAGCAGAAAGAGAAATTAAGGATTCAATCCCATTTACAGTTACACCAAAACCAGTAAGATAGCTGGGAATAAACCTAACTAAAGAGTTGAAATACTTGTACTCTGATAATTATAAAACACTAATGAAAGACATTGAAGATGACACAAAGAAATGGAACAGCATCCCGTGCTCATGATTTGAAAGAACAAATATGTTTAAAATGTCTATACTTACCCTAAGCAATCTACATATTTAATGCAGTTCTTATCAAAGTACCAACAGCATTTTTCACAGAGCTAGAACAAACAATCCTAAAATTTCTATGGAACCACAAAAGACCCTGAGTAGCCAAAGCAATCTTGAAAAAGAAAAGCAGAGCTGGAGGCATTACAGTTCTGGACTTCAAGTCATATTAAAAGCTGTAGTATTCAAAACAGTATGGTTCTGGCATAAAAAATCAACATATAGATCAGTATAACAGAATAAAAAACCCAGCAATGAGCCTACAACTCTATGATCAATTAATCTTCAACAGAACAGGAAAGAATATCCATTGGGAAAAAGACAGTTTCTTCAACAAATGGTGTTTGGAAAACTGTACAGCAACCTGCAAAAGAATGAAGCTAGACAGCTTTCTTATACCATACATAAAAATAAATTCAAAGTGGGTTAAAGACCTAAATGTGAGACCTGAAACCTTTAAAATCCTAGATAGAACATAGGCAGTAAGGTCTCGGACATCAGCCATAGCAGCATTTCTTTTTTAGCTATGTCTCCTGAGCAAGGGAAATAAAAGCAAAAATAAGCTGCACAGCAAAAACAATCATTGAAGCTAAAAGGCAACCTGCAGAATGAGAGAAGATATCTGCAAATGGCATATCCAATAATAAAGGGTAAGTATCCAAAGTATATAAGGAACCTATACAAATCAACACCCCAAACACAAATAATCCAATTAAAACGGGCAGAAGAAATGAACAGACATTTCCCAAAGAGGACATCCAGATGGCTGACAGTCACATGAAACAATGCTCAAGATCACTCATCATCAGGGAAATGCAAATCAAAACTACAATGACATATCACCTCACACCTGTCAGAATGGTTAAAATCAACAACACAAGAAACAATAGATATTGGTGAGGATGTGGAGAAAGAGGAACCCTCTTGTCCTGTTAATGGGAATGCGAAGTGGTGTAGCCACTCTGGAAAACAGTATGGAGGTTCCTCAAAAGGTGAAAAATACAACTACCCTATGATGAAACAATCACACCCTTGGGTAATTACCCAAAGAATACAAAAATACTAATTCAAAGAAATACCTGAACCCCTATGTTTATAGAAACCCCTATGTTTATGTGGTAGCAGCTCAAGTGTCCATTGATTGAAGAATGGATAAAGAAGAAGGGATGTATATATGCAATGGAATATTATTCAGCCATTAAAAATAATGAAATATTGCTATATACAAGGACTGGATAGAGCTAAAGTATCATGCTAAGCAAAACAAGTCCATCAGAGAAAGAGAAATACCATATGATTTCACTCATATGTGGAACTTAAGAAATGAAACAAATGAACAAAGGGAGAAAAGAAGAGAGAGAGACAAACCAAGAAACAGATTCTTAACTATAGAGAACAAACTGATGGTTACCAGAGGGGAGGGGATGGAGGATAGGTTAAGTAGGCGATGGGGGTTAGGAGTGCACTTGTGATGAGCACCAGTCGAGGTATGGAATTGTCGAGTCACTGTATTGTACACCTGAAACTAATATAACACTGTATGTTAACTAACTGGAATTAAATTAAAATAAAATGAAGTAAAATACAGACATATTCTAAAATATGTCATTTATGTTAACCTGTCTAAATTTTAAGTATGTTTCTTAAATGAATAAATAAATCAATGAATGTTCATTACATGTCTCATTTTTATTTTATTTTATTTTGAATTTTGAGATTTTTTTCATTTGAAGGTAGATCTTAATGCTATTAAATTCACAAATATGCTAATTTAAATACCCAATTCTATTTATCTAAAACACACATTGCAAACATACAAATATTTATTCTCTCCACATGTCAGAGCCCATTCATTTCATGGTTTGGAAATGCGGAGAATAGATTCCCCTTAAACTGCAAGTCAGCAGGTGTTTCTTTACAGTTAACTTTAGCAAAATTCATACAAAATAGTAATTAACAATGATCTTCCTCACTTGTTTACTCACAAGGAAACACCTTCAAAACTGCATTTTGTTAAAGTTTCTGTACTAAAATGTAGAAAAACTGAACTACACAAATACTGAAAAGTTAAAAATTCTTTAGTTTTTTATTCCTGGTACCACTACCACAATTTACAGGGCAATATACCTGATGTAATGAAAATAAAAAGAAAAAGACAAAGCTACAACAGATAAAAGACCTCAGGAATGTATGCCTAATTGACAGTACATTGTGTTAATCAATAGCTGCACTTTTTGCAAACTGTGGCTATGACAGTCCTGAACAAGAAGGGTTTTCTGTTTAAGCTGCAGTAACTTTTCTGACTATGGATCATCATTCCTTCTGTGACAGATTTTTATAGGTCCTCTAATGCAGTTGGGATGACTGTCTCAAAGTAACCTGCAGCTTTCCTGACAACTCCTTGCTCTCTCTCCTGCTAAGAACTATAGCCCTTTTCTTCTGAAAATTTTTTAGAACCTTCTGCTACCATATCCACCACTTCCACCACCAGATCCATAACCACCACCATAGGAACTGCCTGAGCTTCTTCCACCAAAACTGCCCCCCTTCATGGGTCCATAATTTGATTTCTGTTGTCCACTATAATTTCCAAAATCATTATAGTTCCCACCACTACCATAGTTACCACCTCCAAAATTTCCTCCTTCGTTGTGACCATCATATCCACCACCATCACCTCCACATCCACCTCCTTGGTTTCCATATCCACCACCATAGCCTCCTCTACAACTATAACCAGGACCACCACCATAGTTGCCACCATCACCTCCAAATCCATTATATCCACCATCACCTCCTCCATAACTACCTCTTGCTCCCACCACCTCCACCACCATAGCCTCCTCTTCCACCAAAGTTTCCACCACGGCCAAAGTTACCACCACCTCCAAAGTTTCCTCCACGACCCATGAAGTTGCCAGATCCACCTCCATGACCTCTTTGTGATCCAGCAGACTGCATTTCTTGTTTAGATAGGGCCTTTTTCACTTCACAATTATGCCCATTAATATTGTGGTATTTCTGAACAAATTTATCAACTGTATCATGATCATCAAAAGTTACAAAAGCTAATCCTCTCTTTTTTCCACTCTGCTGGTCTTCCATAACTCTATGATTTCAGTCTTGCCATACTTTTCAAAGTAGTCTCTCAAATTACATTCTTCTGTATCTTCTTTAATACCGCCAACAAAAATTTTCTTCACTGTTAGGGTGCCTGGGTGGCTCAGTGGGTTAAAGCCTCTGCTTTCGGCTCAGGTCATGATCTCGGCGTCCTGGGATCGAGGCCCGCATTGGGCTCTCTGCTCGGCAGGGAGCCTGCTTCTTCCTCTCCCTGTCTCTCTGCCTGCCTCTCTGCCTACTTGTAATCTCTCTCTCTGTGTCAAATAAATAAATAAAATCTTAAAAAATTTTTTTTTCTTCACTGTTAGATGGCCACCAGGCTTTACAGAATCCTCTCTAGAAACAGCTCTCTTTGGTTCCACTACAGGCCCATCAACCTTGTGTGGTCAGGCACACACTGTTGCATCCACCTCTTCAACCCAAGAGTAAGTCACAAAACCAAAACCCCTGGAATGTTTTGTTTGGGGGTGTCTCATCACCACACAATCTGTAAGTGTACCCCATTTTTCAAAATGTTCTCTTAATCTATCATCTGTACTTTCAAAGCTCAAACCACCAATAAACATTTTTCTCAACTGCTCTGTTTCCTTTGGATCATGGCCCTCCATTTTGAGACCGGACTCACCTCTTCCAACTTGAGTTAAATATGGGACCGATAGGTAAATGTCTCAGTTTTAATTTCTAATATGGTAAATATCCATAGGTAGAGTCCACATAAATAAAATTTCTGGTCTTTAATAACTTTTAATAGTATAAAGGTGTCTGGAGAACAAGTTTGAGAACCACTGTTCTGGTATGTCTCTGACTTCCTGTCTTCATTTGGTACAGCCTTCTCCTTCCAGTGGTTCCAATTGTGATCTGCTCAATATCTGGCACAAGGATGGACACAATTACCTTGAGAGGAAGGCCATTCTTCCCAACTCACAGGTCTCAACCACACCAAGATTTTCTTCTCCTTCACCTGGGTTCCTTGACATGGACTGGTGATTCTGGGCTTAAACAAGACACCCTATCACAGGCAGTGCCAGTTCCTGGGTAAGAAAATAAAGCAGCTGGCCTGGTGAATGGTAATGTGATACATAGCCCCCCACCACCACTTAGGGCAGGGCTGCACTTTCTATACCTTAAACCCTTTTCCCTGACTTATTCCCAACCACCACCCTCAAATATTATATATTTGCTATACTGATTTTGGGTATACTGATACTTGGGTATACAAATGCTATACTGATCTTGGGAAGTATTGGGTGTGAGACAAGGGAGGCTCCAGATTCAGAGACCTTACAGAGTGTAGGGGGCAGAAGGAAGAAAGAGAGGAGGGAGGATTCATGTTAACTGAGAGAACCCTCTACATGCCAGGTTTTTCATGCCCCCCCTTCCTTAATGACAAGGCTTGGAGGTGAGTAAATATTTTTATCTTCATCTTCATGTCACAACCATGGAAACAGAGTCCTGGAGATCAAGTGACTTGCCTTAGGTGGTTACACAGTCAAAAAGTAGCTGGGCGTGTATCGGAACTCAGGTCTGGATGACACGAAATCAATGCTCCTTCTGCTTTACCAGAAGCAGGGAGAGTCAGGAACATCCAGCCGAGGAAAAGAGAGTAAGGGAACTAATATCTATTGAACACTTACTATGTGCTGAGCGTGCTAAGTATAAATGGATGTTATCTCATTGACTCCCGGCAGTAATCCCCTTATGTAAACAGTGAACCCACAGTTTACAGGTCAGGCACCAGGCTTTGAGAAGAGAAGTGCATTTCCTAAGAGAACCCTGCTAGAAGGTAACAGAACCAGCATTCAAACCTAAGTCTATCTGGTCCCAAAGCCTTAGATTCTTTAATAATAACAAATAACATCTATTGAGAATTTACTTTATGCCAGGCAAGATACTAAATCTATACTAAATGCTTTAACCCATTTAACTTAAACCTCCCAAATAAGTAGGTGCTATTATTATTCCCCATTTTACAGGTGAGAAAACTAAGGCCATAGCAAGCCCGACATCACCCAGTTAGAAAGTAACAGAACTGGGATTTGAATCCAGGCAGCCTACCTCCAAAGTTCATGGGGTTAACACTGTTTTCTAATATCCCCAAGGTTAAACTGGTGTGAGACGCCCCGAACTGAAACCATTCTCCTGGTCTCTCAGGTCAGTGTATTGTGCACTATTGCTTCTAGAGTGAATGCCCAAAGCCCACCCCCCCTGCCTCCCAGTAGCCTGAATCTAAAGAAGGAGATGGACTCCAGGGAGCAAGAGGTCATTGGCCATCCTAGGAGGTCTGTTCTCTTGCCATACAGCCTCTCCTCCAACAATTGTCTCATTGTTCTCCATCCTCAGGTCCTTGGCTGTGGGGGAAGAGGGCATGTACTCAAAGGAGGAAACACTACTCTGCTCTGGGTCTTCACGTTACTCTCCCACCACATGCAGGGGACTTTACCTTATAAGACTGTCCAGTTGGAGGTGAATGGGAAGGAGCCAGCTGTCTTGTCTATGGCTGACTGTCATCCTGACAGGGCCCAACAAAGCTAAAGAGATGATGAGAGATCAGTTATTGTAACCTCCCCAGGAGACAAATGGGGAAACAGAGGGCCACAGAGTAAATCGTAAGCAGAGCTGGAAAGATTCTCACAGACTCTTGGGACAAACCTCTGGGCCAAACCGCTAATGAAGAAAGTCCTCAAAGAAGCAGAGGCATCCTCAGAGAGTCCCAGGATTTGGTCCTTGCCCGACCAGCTGGGGTCTCTGAAAGGGAAGTGAGGTCAGGAGGAGTAAGTTATTCTGGGCCTTGTGATGACACATGCCTCCAGAGACTCACGCCTGGCCCTTTGCCATGGGGTTCCTAGGAGCCTTCTGGCTGCCAGCCACAGCACCCTGCCTGCTGAGGTTTGGGGGAAGGGAGAATCACTGCTTCTTAATGGCTTCCTGCCCATAAAGCCTCTAGAACTGCCTAGCACTAACTTTATTTTTGCTGAAAGAACTGATTTCAGTGTTTCCAGGAGGTTCAAGTTCAGATTCCAGGCTGAACTTCTGGATTTGTTCAGCCTGGAATGCTCAGGTTTCTGAGCATGGGAATAAATAAAGGAGGAAAGCCATCATCTCTTTAGATGTTCAGAAAAGGTCATACCCCCAGGTTATCCAAGGTGGGAGAGAGTTACAATGTCCTGAGGCAGGCAGATCAATGTAATGGCCTTTGTGGGCTCAGATTCTCTTTGGAACACTACCTGACTTCTTATGGGCAGCACAGGAGTTCTGAGAGGAGCTGTAATTGTCCAGAATGCAGTTTTTTCTAGACTTGCCCTGTACTTAACCCCAAGCAGGAGTCATACAAAAGACTTGAGACTTAGACACCTGTGGCCCTGCCTCTCACTGCACAGCCAGGAAAACTGAGGTCCAGAAAGGAAGGCGCCATCCCAAGGTGCCAGAGTGATTCACGATTCTTAATCTGAGAGTGGGGGTTGGAGAATGACCCAGGGACCAAGGCCCCAGAGTCTCATGGCTGAGAAAGCTTCCCAGGCTCATAGCTTTTCTGCTTCAATCAGCTGCCTTCACACTTGCCTAGGTCCTGCCTGGCTTGAATGTTCTCCCTGGGCTCTTTTCCTGACTCTTTCCACAGCCCCTGTGTGATCTTGGTTGTACCCAGAGGCCCCCAGGGAGAGCTAGTGTGTCATTCAGCAGGAAGCAAGAAGGCATGCATGCCAGAGTGCAGGTGGCAGAGTGATAGGGAGCCGGCAGGCAGGCCGGACACCTCCAAGCTTGGGAACTGTAATGTTCAAGGAATTTCAACTGGCAATGCTCTCCACTCCCAGCCAACCGGTTAACGGTGCTGAGTTTGAATCAGTGACCCGCCTCCTGGTCCCTCCTCCTTAGTTAGCCTCGCTCTCGCTCCCTCCCTCCCTCCCTCTCTCCCTCCTCCCTCCCTGGGGCCCTCTGGGAGGTGCCTGAAGAGTAGGCAAGCTGAGCTCAGACTAGCCGCTGCTCTGTGCCTGTCCCCTCGCTGGTGCACTGGTGCAGCTGATGGAATGCAGGGCCGGGGCTGATTCTCAAGGAGGCACGCACCCTCTCCAGTCTAGTCCCTAGAGAGAAGGAGGCCTGTGCCCAGCAGAACTTAGCTGGACCCTGCCAGCTCCCTGCACCCCACCATGCCTCTGCTGGATGTTTTCTGGGCTTGCTTCAGGAAAGTGAAGGTAAGTGCTTGCCCAGACCCAGCCCACTCTGCTTCTTCAAGAGGAAGGAGGCAGATGGGGACCACTGGGTGCCAGCTGGAAGGCAGATGGGCTTCTGATACTACATTGGAGCTGGAAAGAATTGGATTCAAGTTTTGCTTTTGTCACTTTAACCAGCTCTGTAAACGTCTGCCTGGTTCCCATAAAAATAAGTCAGCTGGCTAACTGTCATAAAACTTGCCTCTGTTGCTTCCCAGGCCTTGTCACAAAGGCAACATTCTTAACCTCAGTTAAGAGCCTCAGTTTCCTCAGCTTTAAAATGAAGAGAGTAGTGGTACCAACCTCTGTAAGGCAATGAGGTCGGTATTATTGTTTATATATGAAATGTTTGCAAATAAAAGAGATAATGTGTGTTAAGTTCCTAGCATGATGCCTTGCATATAGCATCCATATGAGTAACAGTAACTGTTGTTATGATTATCACTACTAATTTCCATCAACATATATCAAGTTCTGTGTTAGGGACTATAGGAGTTCACAAAAACAAAAAGGGACATGGCTTCTGTCCTCAAAGAGGAGGTAAGAAAAGTGACAGATCTTTATCAAGCACTTATTACTATGTGCTAGACACTATGCTAGTTAGTCGGTCAGTAAATATTTGTTGAGTGCCTTCTATATTCTGGGCATGAGGAATACATGAGCACAACAGGACCCACAAGGATGTGCAGGGCATAACTTCTGCTCTCAAGATCCTAGGAACTGATATTTACGTAGGATCTGCTCTATATTGGAGAAAGGCACTTTTAATTCATTAACTGTGATAGTAATTTTTACCAAAACGCATTGTTTTCCTGTTTTTATAGATACAGAAGGGACACTGTAAAAGATTAAGGACGGTCACTCAGATATGCCTGGCAGAGTTGGGAGCTGAACTCCTAAGTCCATACCTCTCTTGAGACTGGCTTCCCACAGTTTAATTCAGTAGGGAAACTTTTAACTAACTAGCCTGACTGAGGGAAGGCTGGGACCCTTGGAAAGAAAAAATCACTTCTACCAGAAGGGACTTGGAAAGGTTTCACCGGAGGTCAAGTTTGGGCTGAGCCTTTGGCTTGAAGGAAGAGAAGACTTTGTCAGTCCAAAAACCGGAGAAGGGCATTCCAGGCATGCCTGGCAGAGGGAACTTTGTGAGCAAGAGTCTGGAGGCAGTCAAGTGGTGATGAGTCTGGGGGAGGGCTGTTTTCATGGCGTCCCTCAAGTACAGGGTCTGAGGGGAGAGAAGTTAGAGAAGGGTATGGGGCTACCTCCTGTATGGTTTGCAATTGACCCATGGGCCTGTGGTCTTTACCTAGTGGAGGTCCTAAATGAGATTTTCACTCATCTATGGTGAAATGGGAGAAAAGTGCAAATAACATAGTACAATTTTCAGAAAGCTAAATTAACTCAATTCAAAAGACTATTCTTAATCTGGTGATTATTACATCCTTCTAATGGGGTGGGATTCAAGAGTAAGAGATTTAAAAAATATCAGCAAATAAAAGGTTTGCGGCACTCTGTTCCCTTATTTATTTATTTAAAATGGTCTTTCTTGTCTATGAAATTCCAAAGTCCAGAGACTGCTGTTTTAGGGGATCAGGAGGATTTCAGTAAAGTAGGCATATAATTCAATGAACACTTAAGAACTGCACTCCGGCAGCCTTCCGCTCTGGTGTGGAAGAGCCCAAGTGGTGATGCCAAGGCCAGCAAGGTGGCTGTGACGGCAATGAGGCTCGGTGGGGAGGAGATGATGGGAGATGGATCTAATGATAAGGAGAAGGCGGGGGGGGGGGGGAAGCAAAAATGTCTGTGATATTTGACACNGGGGGGGGGGGGGGGGGGGGGGGAAGCAAAAATGTCTGTGATATTTGACACCTGATTGGCACCACTGTCCTCTACTCTGGCTAACCATTCTAGGTGTTTGGCAGGGATTGAAATCACTCTGCAGTCATTACCTCAGTCATTCAGACTCCCAGCAAACACTCCCTGCCCATATCAGCCTCTTAGAAATTGTTAGGGCAGGAGAGCCCCCCTAAAAGGCTTGGAGACCTCTATCCCAGTCCCAGACACTAGCACGCATGTGCACACACACACACACATGCACACACACACTAGCTGTGTGCCTTTGAGCAAGTCCTCTCTGAGCCTCCATGTTCTTATCTAAAAAATGGTACTAATCAGTGCCGGCCTCGCAGCAATGCCATGAGGATTTGGGGGGGTTGTGTCCTTAAGGTGCTTAGTATGGAGTAGGTAGTCAACACATGACTTGTTGGAAGCAGATTTCCAAACTGCATACTGGGGGCACCGAAGCAAAGAACAAGGATTATTCTCTATTTGGAAACTCCAGGGTTAAGATCTCAGGTCTTACCTGCTCTTTAGCCACAACTTCCCTTCATCACTCTATACTCTGGCCCTGCCTGAATCTAGGACCAGAAGAAACCCATTTGGTAGCTGAGGAGTGCCACCTTGGAAGCCAGGGATACTGGGAAGGTAGCAGGACACCAGGCCGGGGCCCAGGACTGCTTGAGCTGCACTGGGATGAGGGGCAGCCAAGGGATAAGAACTTTGGATGTGAGATGAACCCAGTAAAGTTCTATATGTGTCTGATGTTTCTTCCCCAGAGGCCAGCAGGGGCCAGATAGGTATCAGTGGCCTCTTACCACAACCGAGCATGCAAATGAGTCCCTACTTCAGCCTCCCATTCACACGTGCACACACACATAGGACTCCTTCTTTGATGTGTCCTTTTGCTCCCTTCCAGCACCTAGCATGGTGTTAATGCACATAACAAATGACCAGAATTTGGATCCTCTCTCATGGAACTCTTTGTATCAGGCGGGCATATCTATTCCTGGAGGGCACTGACCTGGAAGGTAGAGAATCTGGCTGGAGCTCCATCTCAACCATGACTTTGAGAGGGTCAAGACTCCCTGTTGTCTCTCAATTATTTTATCTTATAAAAGATAGATAGTCATACAATATCAGAGATGGAAAGCTCCATAGAGGTCACCTGTTCCTCCCCTTCCCTCCCTCTAAACTATGGATGAGGCCCAAAGACAGAAACAGATGTGCCCATCTCTTTGGTGAGGCAGTCAGGACATAGCTGGGTCCACACATGGTCTATGTAATAGACTATAATCTCCTTCCTTCCTCTGTGGCAAAATTCAAACACAACTTGTCTGCGGTAGAATATAAAGGCAATACCAGGTGGGACTTTTACACACATGTCACATATACATGTACACATAAGCACACATGGTAATTCCCCTATCTCACCCAAAAGGCAAAGCAAATGATGTATAGAAAAGTCCTTTGTAAACTGGGAAGCCTCAGAGAGTTTAGCCATCCAGTCATGGTCCAACAACCACACTTTTCCCCAGTCACTATACTCACATACTTAGTCATGCATATGAGTGCATATGTGCATGAGGGCTCTCCTGATTCACCCAAAGACATATTCTCAAGCACCTTCTCTTATGAATACACTGCCACAGTGTGCATGGGACTTGTATGTGGCTGTTCTTATACCTGACTCCTAGGCATCTCTTCCTATGGGGGTGTGCTTTCACACTCCCTCCACCTGCTCATATTTATGTACATATATACACTCATATGAACACACATACTCATGTGTATCAGCCTGGCAGGATATGGGGTGAAAGTGTGACAGTAACTGGGTGATTCAGCAGTTGTACCCCAGCCTCCAGGAAGTCTCTATTTTTCCAGGGCTTTGCCTTTATTGTCCCAACAAGAACGATTTGCCACATGCAGTGTGTATTCGTTGTGGGAGAGGCAGGAAGGAGTGTAGAGAATTCGGGAGAGGGTATGAATGTATAGAAGTGCTTAAATGCTTCTGGATGCCATTCTCACATTCCACGTAGGAGTCCTACCACATCTTGTCAAAAGGATGGCCAGATATTGTTGCATACCTCCAGTGATGTAAAGCTCACCACCTCCTGTTTCTTTTTTTTAAAGTTTATTTATTTATTTGAGAGAGAAATAGGGTGCAGAGGGAGAGAGAGAGAGTTCAAAGCAGACTCCTCACTGAGCATGGAGCCCAACTCAGGGCTTTGTCTCATAATTCCGAGATCATGACCTGAGCAGAAACCAAGTGCCAGATGCTTAACTGACTGCACCTCTCAGGCCCTCCTCAAATAGCCTGTTTCATCTGAGGGCACTGCCACAGGTCCTTTAACCAGTGTGTGTGTGTGTGTGTGTGTGTGTGTGTGTGTGTGTGTGTGTGTGTGTAAGTGGTAGGTGTATTCTTGTACATCTGAGACTTGTACATACAGTACCCTCTCAATTACTGGATCAAAGGAAGGAATTATGACATATTCCCAGGTCATGGGAAAACCACTTAGCAAGGACAGGGCAAGGCCTTATACCCCATAGAAGGAGTCTTCACCCTCAGGATCTCTCTTTGCAGTTCCACAGTTTAGTCAACTTGAGCAGTAGGTACTGACTCCTGACATGGGTGGAAAATCCACACCATGGTTTGCCCCTGTGTGGCTAATCATTAATTGCCAAGTTGCTGGCATATGTCACGTATTTGTGAGACCCAAGTCAATGGGCTGAAGTAAAAGAATAGGTGTGCTAACATTATGGACACACATGGACTTAAAGAGAGTTGGGAGTTGGTTTCTGCGTGATCTAGAAAGCTTTCTGGGAGGAGTTTCCTGGATCAGAACAGAAGGCAGCTTGATGTGGAAGAAAGAACCATGGACATGGCATCAGACTGGCTTGGATGTAATGCCCACCTCTGCCACATCTAAGCTGAGTGGTCTTGGGCATGCTATCTCTCCTCAGTGGATCAGACTCTGTGGAATTGCCAATGGAATAATGTGTATACAAGTCCAACACATAGTAGGTGTACAAATGGATCAGAATCTGAAGAGATGATCTATGGAGAAAAAGAGTAGGGAGGCTTCTTCAAGGAGAAGTAAGGTTGGAGACCCAAGAAAGAGGAGGCACAGAGCCAGGGGACTCGCCCTGGATGTAGAAATTGGGTGTGTAGAGTTATGGGATCAGGGGTCAAATTTGGGTGGGGAGTTCAACTTTACTGAGGGTGCTCTTGATGCAGTGAAAAAACCAGGGTCTCTAAAATAACAAAACTTGGAGTTAAGCCCTTCACTCTCTGAGCCCCAGCTTGCTAGCTGTGTAACTTTGAGAAAAGTACTTCATTCACCCTTTTGAGCTTTAGTTTCCTGCTCTGTGAAATGGATCTAATAATAGTACCCACTTCATAAAGTTGTTATAACTGAGTTAACATGTATAAAGTACCTGGCACCCAGTTAGTGAGCATTAGCCATTTTTATTATTTGTACACTGGGGAAAATTATAACTCTTACCTCACATGGTTGTAGTGAGGATCACATGAAATAATGACAGCAAGGCCAGTTGACATGTTTATTTACTGTTATCTTGAAGAAAATGGGAGGTTTCCTTAAACTGGGAATAGTCTTGAGGAATTTATTCCTTCACTCATTACCAAGAAATATTTATTCAGGGCCTACTATGTGCCAGACACTGTGTCAGGCCCTGAGGAGATAGATAATGGTTAATAAAATAGCTATGGGTCTCTAACCTCATGGAATTTACTGTCTAGTGGATATAAAATGAGAGTTTTTCATACTCACAACCCCCAAGTGCCTTGTTGGTGGGTATGACTGATTCAGTCCAGAAAATGTCAGGGTATGAAACTGTTCACTTAACAATTTGGTCTATCTAGTACCAGTGCATGGCAATTCCCACCTAGTCTTCAAGGCAAAGGAATGGCTAAGCTGTAGTGCCAGGTACTTCCTACAACAGCATAGCCAGAACCATCTTAAAAGTGGGTCCATATGGTGAGTGCTGTGAAAGGTGTAAGCCTGATGATTCACAGACCTGTACTCCTGGTGCAAATAACAAATAAAAAAATTTTTTTTTAAAAAGTGGGCCCAGCCTGGAGATGGAGATAGGGACCTCCAGAATTTGCCTGATCTGAACTCCTAACCCTTGTCCCTATCAGTTGCCCCATTTCAACATAATTGGTACTGTTTGATCAAGTCATCAAGAGATTGGATAATATTTTTCTGAGAACTAGGAGAGATGGAGATGGGCACTGGGGAGGTGAGATGGGGAGTGGGAAGCAAAGCTTTGACTTTGACTTATGTCTTCGACACGAATTCTTACTTTACCTCTAGTTTCATTGGCACAAAAAGGAATATGAATGGGGGCTGCTGGGGGGTGGAAAACAAATCTGACAGTATGGCTGGTGAAGAGAGAAATAACTGGAAAATGTTGCGGATTGGTGATGCCAAGTTTGTTTTTTCCCTCCAAAGCACTACAGAAAGTGAAAATTGATATTGGCTAACTGCTATAGAGCACACATTATGTGGTAGACACTGTTTCATGCCCTTCACATATGTTAACTCAGTTTATCAACCGAATAACTACAGGGTTATTATTCCCATCATCCTCATTTTACTGAAACCCAGAAAAAAGTTAGGAAACTTATCCAAGGTCACACTGCTATTATTGGGATTTTAAACCCATGTAATCCAGGCCCAAAGTCCATGTTCTGTCCACTGTGTTTATGTAATCTCTGTTCAGTTTCTGCACCTATAAAGGTGACTATGTTAGACTGGTTTATCTCTGAGAGTCTCTCCAGGTCTTCCACTTTCATCATTTTTCATATATAGTTCTTTGAACTTCCAAGCAAAGTGGGAAAAAAACCTGCTCTCCAAATGTCAGTGATTTCTACTCAAGGTCCCTGGGGAAGGGGAAGGGAGCTCAGGCTCAGGAAAATGAGCCTGCCCCAGAGGTTGGTCCTCCCAGCAGCCAGTAGGGCCTGAGAACAGCTGGAGGCTTGGCAAGCTCTGGGAGCCAGGGCCTGGCCAGCATTTCCAAGTCACTAGGAGTAATAACAGGGAGCAGCAGCTCAAGTGGCCTATGCTGGGATGTGGGGTCAGAGGTTTCACAGAGGGGTGGAGGAGTGGAGCTCCTTGACCCCACCTCTCTGACCCACCCCTCAAGCTGCTGTTGCTGCAACCAGGAATCTTGGTGTCCAGTTCAGCTGGCAGTTCCAAGGCTGGGGTTGCCAAGGGGTAGAAGAAAGGAAGCCCTGCACTTGGGGAATGGGGTTTGAGGTCCTGGAAATTGGTGTGGGCTGACTTTCCCTGGACTTACCTCTGCCCTGGGCTGGGTCACCCTTGGAGCTTGAGAGAAGAATATGGTATAATGACATAATCCAGTAGCTTCTGGAAATAGGACACCAATCTGCTAGCCCAGGGTCAGTCTCTACTTCCCCTCTCCGAGCCCCTGTTTCCTCATGTACCACATGGGGAGAATATTCTCTACTTCATAATTGATTACAGCGATGACATATATGAAAGGGCCTGCCACATAGTAGGCGCTCAGTAAATCTGAGTTAAATTTGAAGATAGCTGATTGATTGTTCTAGGTGATACTGGACCCACAGTTTGTGCTCTGAGCTTTCTCATCTGAAAAAAAATGAGATTTACCTGCCTGAGGAGAGCCTGGACCTGGGAACATCCTCTAGAAGTAAAAAGACAGTAGGAAACCTGATGTTACTGCCCTGTGGCTCAGGAAATGGGCTATTTGGTTGATTCCCTTGTTCTCCTCTCCCCAACCCTACTCCCACCCCTTGTTGAACTAGATGCAGAGTCTGAAAAAGAGGTTTGCTCCACCCTGGAACCACTGTGTCTCTCCCTTCAGTCTTTCCCTGCACTTACTCCATCCAAGGCCCCTCTCCTGGAAGGACTCTCAAGCTCTGGGCAGGAAGGAGGGTCCCTGTTGGCTGGTGGGAAAGTCAAGCCTTAGGGATATGACATTCCTGAGATTATTCAGAGAACCCCTAGGGGTTACAGCTGCGAGCTCACTCTCCTCCCTGGCTCTCTCTCGCCTGCTGTGGAGACAGGACAGTAAGGAAGGACAGAATGCTGGAGGAAAGAGGCCCAAAGGCAAAGGCCTGGGCCTGGAACAGCCCTGCTGACCAGGTGAGAAATGGGAAGTGAGAGAGGAGGAAAGGAGGCCCTTCCACAACTGGTAGGAAGGAATTAAGGTGAAAAGAGTTCAAGACAGCAGGGATTTCTGTCATAGGAGGAGTTATAAAATGATATGCAAATCAGCATTCCTGAGGCTTCGAGTCAGGTACTCTTTTGGGGGGTTGATGAGTAGATATAAGACCACCATAGACCTGGTGGCTAGGAAAAGACAGTCAGGCTTTCCGGGGCCATACTCCTAGCTACCATGGGACAGCTTGTACCCTCAGAAAGGGGACAAAGGAAGTAGATCCTCTGGTGATTCCTCACAAGGCTGTCCCAAACTCTGTGTTCTACAAAGATCTAGAAATCATGTCTTCCATTGCCCTTTCCGAGCTGGGATTGTCCCTTGCCCTCTTCCCTGTGATGGGAGGATGAGAATTGTCAAGGACTTATCTATCATTATGACACCAGTGCTCCAGTTTAGGACCTGGTGGCAGGATGATTCCAGACTCAGCCCACACAATGCCCTTCATTACCCAGATGTCTCCATACTGGAGTCTGAGCTCCTCTAAGGACCCAGCCTGTGTCTTACCCACCCCTGTGTCCAGCCCCACACAGCCCCTATTCTAGGCCTAGCCTAGAAGAAGTTGGCAGAGTGTATAAGACATATATGCATACTTAGGCACATACTAGTGGCTGGACCCACTACACCCCATCCCAGCAGAGAAACCCTAAGATGCAGAGAAATCAGCTCTTGAGGAATCAGAAAAGCCTGCTTCCTTCAGTGGCCACAGTCCATGTTGGCAAAACTCCATCTGGGGCTGGGTGGAGGTGGTGAGGGCCCACTCTGGAGGCCGGGAGAAGCAGGCTGTGAATAGGGCTCTGTGTGGTCTAGCTGATAGGGCTGGAGGAGGTGGAATGTGAAGAACGTGCCCTCATGACTGGCCCCAGGCTTCGGCCTATGGCACAGGGCTGGCCAAGGGATGAGAGGGAGCAGAGAAACCAGGCAAAAAAAGTTTGAATAGTCTTCAGGCTTGCCCTCAGATAGCAGGGCAAAGGCTGGTAATAGCACCTGCAGATTCAACAGAGAAGTTGCTGGAGAGAGTGAGGTCCATCCTGGCCAGTTACAGCTGAGGACTCCTCAGGTTTGGACAAGGTCTGCCTTTGCAACTTGTCTCCAAACCACCCCACTCAGACCTCCCACCTTCTCACACAGCAGCAAGCTCTCTGCTCCCATCCCCTTTTTAGCTCGTGTTCTCTCTTTTTCACACTTTCAACATGATTCCCTATTTCTCTCAAAAACTCCTGATTTGTCTTATTACCCACTAGACTGCAAGCTCCTCAAGGACAGGGACCACATCTGCTTCTGCGGGGCTTTGCATCTGTAGGTATACCACAGTGCCTTCTGGAAAGCTCTGAGCAGATTCTCCACAGACCCCTCAAATTCAACAAGTTCAAAACTGTGATTCATTACAAAAGGAAGATTCCCCTTCCCCCTACCCCCAACCATGACTTTTCCTCTGTTCCTGACCTCAGTTAGTAGCCCTGTTATCCACCCAGTTGCTTAGGCCAGAAACTTCATCCTTGACTCCTTTTTTATGCTCCCACATCCTGCCATTGACTTTGGTTTTACCATGTAAATAGTTCCTATATTGGTCCTCTCCTTTTCTGTCCCAAAGACCATTGCTCCAATATGCTCTAGCCTCTCTGTCTCTAGTTTTGTCTAACCTCCCTCCAGTCCCATTCCCAACCTATTTTTCACTCAATAGATAAAATAATATTTTGAAATATAAATCTGACTATGGCACCCTTCTTTTAAGCCCCTTCAATGGCTACCCACTGGGCTCTGGATAAAGTTCAATTCCTTCACATGACCTACAAGGTCCATAATCTGGCCACTACCCACTGTTCCAGACTCATTTCTTACTCTGCTTTCCAGCCAGACTATACACTTGCCCAAACCACATGCTTTTATACCTCCTTGCCCTTTTCTATACTCTTCGTTCTACCTGTCATGCTTTTTGCCCTCTTGTCTGCCTCATGAACAACTATTCATCTTTTAAGACCTGTTCCAAATGCTACTTCCTTCATGAAGGCCCTCGTAACAATACATCTGCTTTCCCAGCACTCCATTTGCTCAGGTCTATGAGGTTTTATACTTTCCAATAGCACTGACATGGAACTGTGATGATTTGTGCATGTCACTTCCCCTCCCACCCACTTGGCTGTGATTTACTCAAGGGCAGGGAATGTGCCCAATTTGTCTGAATCCCTGAATACCTAGAACAGGGGCTGTCCCTGGAAAAGCTTATAGGAAATGAATGAATGAATGAAGGGAACACTGTCACCATTAATCCTGGTCCTCTTCCAGAGTGGCTGTCTCTGTAACTTCTACATTCCTGGGTTCAGATCAGCCCCAAGTATGAAGAATATGTTCTACAACAGGAAAGAAAAAGAGCCCCCACTCTGCAGCAGAATACTCTGTTGTAGAAGTTTATGCTTTACCTTTCCCTGTAAAGTTTTCAGCTACTAAGATCAGGATCCAAAACAGAGTGGAACTCATAGGCTTGACCCAGTCCAGGTTATCTGGGATCCCAGGGAGAAAAACATAGCATACAATAAAATTGGGAGCTCCATAGGCCTAAAGTATAAACTTGGTTCTGACATTTACTACCTGTGTGACCTTGGGTAAGTCATTTCACTTCTCTGGACCCCATTTTCCCCATGTGTTACATGAGGATTAAAAAAAACCTACCATGTGGAATGTGTGTGATGAACAAGGTCACTTATTTGTAACCTGTAAATTCCTGTGTAAAATTAAAGCTTAATCAGCTTCTGAACTATCTTTAATTATGTTACACCCATGATGAGTTAGCAAATAGGGTGGAGGAAGAGGGAATTTAACGTGAATAGAACAGGACCGCAGAGTAACAGTCTGTTCCATCCATCAGTTCATCTCCTAATTTCCCAGAATGGTCACATTTAGGACTTCACAGGGGACTCCTTCCTCCTTTTCTCCCACTCCCTTATCCTTTTCTTTTAATCCCCTTTTGTCCACCACTGAGAATTATATTGACTTGCTTAATCATAGGTCCCTTTGTAGCTTGTAGGGGAATACCATATCTGTCCCTCTTGATTGGTCTTTCTCCTCTTTTTTACACCTGTCTCATTCTATAATTTGCTATCTCTTTCATACTTAACATCCCTCAAGGTCCTTGTTAATGAACACTCAGGGGAACATCTCCCACCCCTCCTGTCTTCTGTGGCCTATTGTGGTCTTAAGATTCACCAGGTTGTTTTGTGGTCTATTGGGGTGGAGATGAACTTTAGTCATTTTAAAGTGATCTAAGCCTGAGACTAATCTCCTAAGACTAGAAATCATTGTAGTCAAGTGTCTGAACCTTGTGTGGCAATCATTGTTCAGGGGATAGGAGAGATGACAAATACTATGACAACTCCTTTCCTGATAAGCATTTGATTGGCTGCATAAAAGAAAACCTTCTTTCGAATTAACACCTCAACATAGCTTTCCCAAACTACTGCAAAAGCTTCCTAAAAGGCCTCCCTGCTTCCACTCTAGCTCCACAATGCATTTCCCACACAGCAGCCAGAGAATGATCTCTTTAAAGTGAAAATCATATATTGTCATTCTCCTCTACACCCTCCAATGGCTTCAAAATGTAATTTATTTTTTTTATTCATTTGACACAGAGAGAGAGATTACAAGTAGGCAGAGAGGCAGGCAGAGAGAGAGGAGAGAGGAGGAAGCAGGCTCCCTGCTGAGCAGAGAGCCCGATGCGGGCCTCGATCCCAGGACCCTGGGATCATGACCTGAGCCGAAGGCAGCGGCTTTAACCCACTGAGCCACCCAGGTGCACTCAAAATGTAATTTAAATCAAAGTCCCAATTATAGCCCTGGCCCTCAAAACCCCTTGCCTTTCTCTTCAACCTCTGCCTGGAATATTCTGCACCCAGATTGTCGCAATACTGGTTCTGTCTTATCATGTAGGCCTCTGTTCAAAGTTCAGTTCCTCTGTATAATAATAAAGGGGACAATCTGACAAGAAGATATAACAATTGTAAACATTTATGCACCCACCATAGGACCAAAATATATAAAACAGTTAAAAACAAACATAAAGGAACTCATCAATAATAATACAATAATAGTAGGGGCCTTGAACACCCCACTTACATCAATGGGCAGATCATCTAAACATAAAAAAAGGAAACAATGACTTTGAATGACACACTGGAACAGATGGATTTAACAGATATATTCAGAGCATTCCATCCTAAAACAGCAGAATACACATTGTTTACAAGTGTACCTGGATCATTCTCCAAAACAGATCACATATTAGGCTACAAAACAATCATCAAAAATTTCAAGAAGATCAAAGTCATACCATACATCTTTTCTGACCATAATGCTATGAAACTAGAAGTCAATCACAAGAAAATATCTGGAAAGACCACAAATACATGCAGGTTAAATAACATGCTACTACACAATAAAGGAAGAAATTAAAGTATATGGAAACAAATGAAAATGAAAACACAATGGTGGGATGTGACAAAAGTGGTTCTAAGAGGGAAGTATATAGCAATACAGGCCTACCTCAAGAAGCAAGAAAAACCCCAAATAAATAACCTAACCATACACCTAAAGGAGCTGAAAAAGAACAATAAACAGAACCTAAAATCAGCAGAAGGAAGGAAATAATAAAGACTAGAGCAGAAATAAATGATATAGAAACTAAAAAACAGACAAACAAACAAAAAAACCCCATACTAGAACAGATCAATGAAACCACGAGCTGGTTCTTTAAAAAAAATCAGTAAAATTGATAAACGTTTAACCAGACTTAGAAAGAAAAAAGGGAGAAAAGATTCAAAAAAAATCACAAATGAAAGAGGAGAAATAACAAGCAAAACCATGGAAATACAAACAATTCTAAGAGAATATTATGAAAAACTATATGCCAACAAATTGGAAAAACTAGAAGAAATGGATAAATTCCTGGAAACTCATAAACTACTAAAACTGAAACAAGTAAAAATAGAAAATTTGAACAGACCAATAACCAGCAAAGAAATTGAATCAGTAATCAAAAAACTCCCAAGAAACCAAAGTCCAGGACCAGATGGCTTCACAGGCCAATTCTACCAAACATTTAAAGAAGTGTTAATACCTATTCTTCTTAAATTCCAAAAAATGAAAAAAGGAAGGAAAATTTCAAAATTTATCACCCTGATACCAAGATACCAAAACCAGATAAAGACTCCATTGAAAAAGAGAGCTACAGGCCAATATCCTTGATGAACATGGAGACAAAAATTCTCAACAAAATACTAGCAAACTGGATCCAACAATACATTTAAAAAACTCATTCACCACAACCAAGTGGGATTTATTCCTGGGTTGCAAGGTGGTTCAGTATTTGCAAATCAATCAATGTGATACACCACATCAATAAAATAAAGGATAAAGACCATGTGATCTTTTCAATAGATGCAGGAAAAAGCATTTGACAAAGGACAACAACCATTCATGATAAAAACCTTCAACAAAGTAGGGTTAGAGGGAATGTACCTCAGCATAATAAAGGCCATGTATGAAAAACCCACAGCTAACATCATCCTTAATGGGCAAAAACAGAGTTCTCTTCCTAAAATCAGGAACAAGACAAGGATGTCCATTCCTATATTTATTCAACTAATACTGAAAGCCCTAACCACAGGAATCAGACATCAAAAAGAAATAAAAGGCATCCAAATCGATAAGAAAGAAGTAAAACTCACTATTTGCACATGACAAGGTACTCTATATAGAAAATCTGGAAGATTCTACCCAAAAACTGCAAAAGCTGATACACGAAGTCAGTAAAGTCACAGAATACAAAGTCAATGTACATAAATCCGTTGCCTTTCTATACACCAATAACGAATCAGCAGAGGAAGAAATTAAGAAGACAATCCTTTGTACAGTTGCAGTGAACATAATGAGATACTTAGGAATAAATCTAACTAAAGGGGTGAAATAATTATAGTCTGACAACTATAAAACATTGATGAAAGAAATGGAAGATGACACAAAGACATGGAAAGACATCTTGTGCTCATGGATTGGAAGAAGAAATATTTTTTAAATGTCCAAACTACCCAAAGCAATCTACACATTTAATGCAATCCCTATGAAGATACCACCAGCATTTTTCATGTAACTAGAACAATCCTAAAATTTGGGGTCCACAAAGACCCCAAATAGCCAAAGCAATCTTCAAAAAGGAAAGCACAGTTGGAGACATTACAAGTCCAGGCTTCAAGTTATATTAAAAAGCTGCAGTAATCAAAAAAATGATAGTCACAAAAATAGACACATAGATCAATAGAACAAAATAGAAAACCCAGAAATAAACCCACAACTATATGTTAATTAATCTTTGACAAAACAGGAAAGAATATCCAATGGGAAAAAGACAGTCTTTTCAACAAATGGTGTTGGGAAAACTGGACAGCAACATGCAAAAGAATGAAACTGGACCACGTTCTTACACCATACACATAAATAAATTCAGAATGGATTAAAGACCTAAATATGAGACCTGAAACTATCAAAATCCTAGAAGAGAGCACGGGAAGTAACCTCTTTGACATTGGCCATACGAACTTTGTGGATATGTCTCCTGACGTAAGGGAAACAAAAACAAAAATAAGCTATTGGGACTTCATCAAGACAAAACATTTCTGCACAGCAAAGGAAACAATCAACAAAACTAAAAGGCAACCTACGGAATGGGAGAAAATATTTGCAAATGACATATCTGATAAAGGGTTAGTATCCCAAAAAATATAAAGAACTTATGAAACTCAACATACAAAAAACATATAATCTAATTAAAATACGGGTGGAAGGCCTGAACAGCCATTTCTCCAAAGAAGACATACAGATGGCCAACAGACACATGTAAAGATGTTCATCATCACTTATCATCAGGGGAATGCTAATCAAAACTACAGTAAGATATCACCTTGCACCTGACAGAATGGCTCAAATGAACAACACAATAAAGAACAGCTGTTGACGAGGATGTGGAGAAAAAGGAACTCTCACACACTGTTGGTGGGAATGTAAATTGGTGCAGCCACTCTGGAAACCAGTAAGGAGGCTTCTCAAAAAGTAAAAATAGAACTACCCTACGATCTAGCAATTACACTGCCCAGTATTTACCCAAAGAATACAAAAACACTAATCCAAAGAAATACATGCATCACTATGGTTATACCAACATTATTTACAATAGCCAAATTATGGAAGCAGCACAAGCATCCATTAACTTGTGAATGGATAAAGAATATATGGCATGCACACACACACACATACACACACAAATATTACTCAGCCATAAATAAGAATGAAATCTTGCCATTTGCAATGACATGGATGGAGTCAGAGAGTATTATACTAAATGAAATAAGTCAGAGAAGGACAAATACCATGTGATTTTATTCATATGTGCAATTTAAGAAACAAAACAAAAAGCAAAGGTGAAAAAAAGAGAGACCAAGAAACAGACTCTTTATAATTATAGAGAACACACTGATGGTTACCAGAGGGGAGGGAGATAGGGATGATGATGGTGATTAAGGAGTACACTGTGGTGATGAGCACAGGGTGATATACGGCATTGTTGAATCACTATACTATACACATGAAACTAATATGTTAACTAACTGGGATGAAATTAAAAACTTTAAAAAAAGGTTCAGCTCCTCTGAGACATCCTCTCTGACCACCTTTTCTAACGCAATTATCCCTATTTTTCCTACCCTATCACTTCTTACCTCATCCTGTAGTTTTAGTTTTTCCTTCTTGGTTCTTAGTGATGTCTTAAATTTCCTTATTTATTTATTTGTTTACCTATTCATTGTTCGTCCCTGCTCTATGAGAACAGGTAGCTTATCTGTCTAGATGACTGCTACAACTTTACCATAGTGCATAGTGCTCTATAGGGTACTGGTGCTCTATAAATATTTACTGAATAATGACTTTAAAATGTGTTTTATTTTAAAAAGTGCTTTCATGTAAGCTAATTTCTTGCAAAACCTATGAGGTTGGGATTATTACCATTATAGTCTTAGGGATGCAGAAACAGGCTCAAGAAGGTATGTCCAATGTTATATAATAAGGTAGCCCTGAACTAGAGCTTTCCAATTCTAAATACTGCTCTTCCCACCAACATACCTTGCTTCTAACCAAGGATGGTATGTGCCAAGCAACTGTTAACTGATTCTTTGATAATCCTTACTGTCAGTTCTTGGAACAGCATTGTGAGCTGTGCAGAATGTCTCCATTCTCCTGACTTCGGGACACTCCCTAATCCATGAGAGTGAAGTGAACCAGGAGAGTCAGTCGGTGGAGTGGAAGAAAGTATTATGGATCAGGCAGTCAGGAGTCCAGGCTTCTAGGCTCTACTTGGCTTCCTATTGTACTTCATTTTCCTTTCCTGTAAGCCTCAGTGTGTCTTTCTGTAAAATGAGTAGATTGAACTTGCTGACTTCAAAGATTCCTTCTAGTTCTGACATTTCATGGGTCTCTGCAAGGTATTGATTTCTTCTCTGTTTCCTTTGCAGTGCTTCCCATTGCTTCAGAGGAGGAAGAATACTGGTAAGTGTGTGAGGTGGGGGTCACAAGTGTCATGCAATGGGACTGAGCTTCTCAGTGGTACTCCTGGGCTGGTTGATCTGGTTCCTGACCAACGGCCTAGATGCAAAATCTGGAAACATCCTCTGTCTCCCTCCAGTGGGCATTTCCTAACCTCTTCCAGTCTTTCCTTTTGGAAGGGAGCAAGCATGCAGAACTTCTTTATTTCTCAGATGGAGGGTTTTCTTTGGTCAGGGAGCCAGGGGAGGAGTTCTCTAAATAGCTATCAGCAAATGGCAGCCATCCATATGCTTCCCTTGTTCTCAGGTGCCTACTTTCCACCAGGAAGTATATTAGGGGCTGGAGGTATGATGGGAAAAGGAATAAGTAAACGAAAGATAAAGGAAAGAAACATGACATTTAGGATTCAATGTCTGTGATATTCCCAACACTTGTTTTATCTGAAAGGCTTCTAAGAGGGTTAGTTAGGACTGAAGGAATATATATAGCCTTGAAGGGGAAAATTCTCTCCTTTTTCTAACAAGTTTCTTTGATCCTGACTACACATTTGCCTTCTGCCCCTGGTGTCCTACTTGGGTGTGGGCAAGTTAGTGGCATTCTGGGAACAACTCCCTTTCATTGACGATGACACAGTTGTCTGGAGGGGATACCTGGTTTGGGGAGGAAGAGAAAGAAAGATCCTGGCCAGGAATGAATTTGCTGCCAGAGTCTGAACTCTGGGTATTGGCTGAGTTTTGCTGAGGTCATTTAGGCCATCCTCCTGGCTCTAGCCTGACCTCAGCCATTCCCACTGGCTACAGTTTTTCTTCAGGATGAGCTCGTGACTTGATTGAGGTGGAAGCAGAAAGGCATCAATGAAGATGTGGCATGCTAGGGGCCTGTGTGAGGCGCCTTAGGGAGACTTTGGAAGCGAACTGATCTCTTGCTCCTGAAGACCTCCCCAGGTAGTCGGAGCCAGTTTGGACACAGTTTTACCTGAAGGCAGAAAGGGGATCTGGTGACCTTCCAAATACTTTTCCACCTTAGGATCTTGAGTTCTTGGGTGGTGGCTGCTAGAAAAAAAAGAAGAGTTGTCAGGGCGAGGTGTTTATTTGCATTGTCATGACAGCAGATGAGAAGGGACCTATTTTGAAGTAGGAACACTGCATTGATCAGCATACAGCGTGCATCTGCTCTTCCACTCCCCACCTCCTCCCCCATCACCATTCCAGCACTTCTTGCTGAGCACAGTTCCTGCTTTGCAAAGACGACTTCTGGGAACACAAGATCTGTGGGCTGCCCATCCTGGGAGAAGAACAAACTTCTCCATTTCAGAGACACCAGCTGCAGAGGCTAAAAAGAACCCCCTCATACCCTGAAATAGTGACCCCCTCAGATGAATGCATTTGCAGCTGCCAATCTGCCTCATTAGAATGTCTGTACCAAGCTCAGTCAACAGGGCTGAACCCTGGAAGGGTGGGCACCAGGTGGCTGAGAGGTCTGTGGCTTCCTGAGGGAAGAGGAGCGTGTCTTTTAGGGGGTGAGCCCAGGCAGAAGAAGTTGCCACCTACAAAACTGAACTAAGACTAGTTTTTGTCCTACTTCTTTAGGTTAAAGTTTAAAAATGTCTATTTAAGGGCAAATGTGAACACATTGTCTCAAGCCAATCCAAGGACCATCTGGCACAAATTATGACTTTATGTGGATGTGGCAATAGAAGGAACAAGGCACTGGGAATCAAAGGACCTAGATTTTAGTCCAAATTTTATTACCAGTTCACTGTGTGAGCCCAAATAAGGAACTCGCTATCTCAGGACCAGTGGCTGCATCTATAATATGGAACTTATTGCCTGGAGCTCTTGTATGCATCATACAAGATAGTGCATTAAGATGTCAAAAAACTGAACAAATGTTATTATTTCTGAGATCTAGCTCAGGGAAGGAGCAGAACTCTTGGGTTTTTAATTCATTTATTTTTGGAATATGTAATACTTTCACATGCCTCAAACTTCAAGAGATAGAAATAAAATTTCTCTCCACCCCTGTCCCTCAACCACCCAGCAGTCCCCTTGGGGGTGGCTAATGTTACCAGCTTCTTGGGTCCTTGATGAGTTTAAAGGTCTAAAGTGATTTTGCTAGATAGGACATCAGTGGAGGTGACTGCCTGATTTGGAGTAGTAGGGGGAGGGTTCTGCTGAGGGAAATGTGTGGAAAAGGCAATGGAGAAAGAATTGTGGAGTGGGAAATGTAGGGCAGTGGTGGAAGAAGCACGAGTTTGGGTGTCGGGGTGCCTGCGATTCAGTCTTGACTGTTCCACTTGTGGTTGAATGATCTTAAGAACCTTCCCCTCTCTGACCTTCAATGTTCCATCTGCACACGAAAACCATTGTGTTCTCATATGCCATTCTGACAAGATCCATCAGAGTTGAACAGATATGATGGAAGAGAGGACCAACCAAGGACATTTCAGAGAAGAAAAAGCCAAGAAACTGACTCAAAGCTGACAATTGGATATGATTTACATATGTCATCTTCTTCGTATTAAGATCAGCCAGTTGAAGGTTTCTCAGACATGCTATTGCTTTTGTCCTGGTGGTCTCACTGACAGAGGAAACCTTTAGCACTGTCTTCACAGAAGAATATTAGGAATGTCCAACATATGTAGTCCTTCAACATATGTAGTGCTACCCAGGCCCAAGAGGATGGGCTGAAGGAACTTTGACACCTATCCTATAATGGTCCAAGAATCCACCAGCACAGTGTTCCCCAGATTTTACATATTTGTGAATCAACTTCACAGTTTTTGCCATGGCTTCATCCTGTGCCAGTTCATACTTATTTTTTTTTCTTTACATCAATCTGATTTTAAACAATAACCTTACTCGAAGCCATAATATTTATGAAATTAGTGTTTGCAGGACTAGTTACATCTTTCTTAATAAATACTGAATTCAATCTATATCTATCATGATTAAAAATGTCAGTGTATCACTCCAAATCATCCCGTGCATTGGAAAACACAAAGGTACCAGTAACACAAACCAGCAGGTCAGAAGGAGGTTCAGGCCTTCAGGGCCCACTCCAAGACTCCCTAAGTACTCTTGGGCTGCCCAAAACACTTCATACTCCTTCCAAGTCCTCGTATCATGTTATGCAAGCACCAATTGCTACTGAGATGGAAATAGGTTCTGCAGCAAATTCCACAATTCTAACAAAATCCACAATTCTAAATGGCCTCACAGGTACTGAAGTGAGAACACGTGACTAGGGAACTAGAAGGTCTCAGTACAGTTTTGGCTCTGCCGTTTGCCAGCTATGTGACCTTGGACCTGTCCCATTCCCTCTTGGGGCCTTAGTGTCCCCAGCTATAAAATGAATAATTTGGTCTAATGACCTCAAAGGTATCTTGCTGCTCTGAAATTCAATGACTCCTTCACTTGCAGACCCCACATTTCTGCTTAACCCATTGACTCCCAACAGCTTGCAGAGGTGGGAGGCTGCTGAGCTGAGCTCCTACCAGTTTAAAGGGGAAAAAATAGAAACAAATATATTAATTTAAGTGCATTTATTTAAGCTGCTATTGTGTATCCCTTCCAAGGCTCAGGAGGGCAGGAGACTGAAATACTGAGCCAAATAAAATCAATAATAATAATTCAATTAACTTTCTGTGCTTTGGTGAATGCTGTGAAAGATGTAAGCCTGATGATTCACAGACCTGTACCCCTTGGGCAAATAATAAAAATAAAATTAAAAAAAAAAAAAACTTTCTTTCTTTTGAAAATGACCAAATCATTCTTGTAACTAATCCTCAACAGATTTGGCCATTTAACATTTGGTATTTCATGAAGACTATTTGCAGGGTATAACTTATCTAGCATTTGACAAATAGCATATCCAGCAACTGGGATAGTATGAAGATCTACTTAGTTAGGGGATATCTGGAATTGATTATCGTTTGAGACAGGAAACCTTTCAACCATGATCTGCAATGAAGTCAGCCAGCACAAAAATACTGGACTGTGAGTTGAGAGTTCCAAGATCTAGTCCCAGGTCTGACATTAACTCCCTCTGTGACTTTGACTTAGTTGTTTCTTTTCCCTGGGCCTTAATTTTCTTGCCTGAAAAATAAAAAGGCTGAAATAAAAGGTCCAGAGTCCTTTGTACTCTGATTCTGTGTCACCCTTGACCCTCCACCCCTGCCAGATTCAGAGCCAAAGGAGGGAGAGGTGGAGATAGGGTCAGTGGAAAGGGCAATTTCGAGATGTTCTTTGGGCTTGGAGAAGGATTTCCAGACCTGTGGAGGAGTGTAACAGCTTCTTTTTGGGTCAAAAGGGGCTGGGAAGCCCGGGTTCCCAATGCCTGTTTTCAGAAGTGCAAAACAGAAAGTCAGGCCAAGGCCTACAAATGCAGGTGAGGCTTACATACTGAAGCACAGCCTAGTGAGACATTTTTATAGCCTAGACCAATCCAGAATATCAGAGTAAGGGCTGGATGGCATGGGATAACTATCCAGGGGCTAGGAAGGGAATGAGAATTGCAGGAGGAATGACAGGTCTGGAAAAGACCTGGGTAGTGTTATTGGACCCTTCTACCAGAACATCCCATGAGTCCTTCAAACTCAACACTAAACATCATTATTCATCATTGTTCTCCTGGAAACCTTCTCCTTCTATAGGACTCCCTTTCTTGGTTAATGCACCACCATCCACCCAGTCAAGAAAGAATCATGAGAATCATCTGGACTCCTTCATCTCTCATTTGCTGTCATCTGCTTCTTTGGGATGTTTCCTACTTCTGCTTCTTCTTTTCCACCCATATTAGGATAGCCCATTTCAGCCCACAGTAGCTCTGGCATGGATGGTTGCTATGACTTCTGAACTGGTCTTCCAGCCACCATGCCTCTCCTTCCAGTCCATTTCCCATACTGCTGCTAGAGTTCACTCTTTAAAAGAACAGTTTGGTTATGTTCAAAAACTTTTGATTGTTCCTTACCTTTGGCCAAAGTCCAAATTCTTTGCATTGGCATTCAAGGTCTTTCATAACTTAAACAACCTTTCTTTCATCTCCTGCCCCATCCTCACATTTCTGAGCTCCATGGGACAACTCCCTACTTCCTATACATACAATGAACTTCATATTGGACACTTCACTGGGAATGCCTTTGCCAGCAAACCCCCCCCACACACACACAAAAACACTTGGCCTACTAAGCCATCCTCTAGACTCCCTTTTTGCCAGTTCTACATCTCTATTATAACACATTATATTGTTCCTTATTTGACTCCTTTCTTTCCTGTACCTCCCACAGACCATGAGTGTATGAGAGGTATACCTGACTGAGTCCTGTAGTCCCAGAACTGAGCATGGGGCCTCACACAAACAATGAATGTGGCAAGGACTGTCTTTTATTTCTGATAGCATAGCAAAAGAACTGCTGGTAATCAGGCTAGTGACTTCTTCCTCTCATCAGACTTTCTTCTCTATCATTTCAGCTCTGCATTAAATATTATAAATTGACACAAAGACCCCACTGTCTCCAGATGACAAATTGTCTTGAAATGGGGACTTGAAGTTCCTGTAGTTCCAGCTAATGGTGCAGATCCATGTAAAACACATTTCTACCAAACCCTGGAAACTTTGAAGTTGCCTTACATCTCAAGGCAGGAAGGGCACTTAACTGGTGGTTTTCAAACCAAATCCTGAGGATCTCTAGAGTTCTCAGAGATTCAGTGAGGTATGTGAAAGGAGCACAGAGTTAAAGGGTGCTTCATTCAACCAAATCTATTTTACCTTTTGGGGATTTCATGAAGATTTCACTTGGAGACTGGAGTTGACCACATGAAAGTAGATGTTGGAGACCAGTGCTCTAGTCCAGTGCTTAACTGCTAACAGCGTCCCATTTATACCATTCCTGCTATGTATCTGCTTGGGCTTGGACCAGACATTCCAGGGATGGTCAAGAATCCCTTTCCGTTCTGTACTCAGTTGAAAGTTCTTATTTATATAGAACCAGAATCTGTGTTACAACTTTCACCCAGCTGTCCCATTTTCACCCTTTGGAGTCTCATGGAAGTTGTTCCTTCTTCCCTATGACCAATCTACTGGCATTTAGAACTTCTCAAAGTCTTAGATGGAAGTGACTCTGTAGTTCATACAGTCCAATGCCTTCACGGTGGTTGGGGAACTCAAAGCCCAGAGAAGGCAGGGGATCTGCATGACAACAGACAACTCATCAGTGATAAAACTGAGGGTAGAAGCCAAGTTCCCACTCATCGGTAACATCCTCCCCTGAATCTGTCTTTCCCCATGGTAAATAGCTCCAACTCCTAAAATGATTTCTCACAATCCTGATGACTATTCCCTAAACTTGTTTCCAGTTGACAGTAACCAATGGCTGAAGATCAGCAGCTCAGCTGGTGAAAGCTCTATGGCCCCTAGGCTTTTCTTGGCCTGGGGTAAGGGCAAAGGCAAAGGCAAGAGAAAGCAAACTGGCATCAAAAAACAGAGCTGTTACCTCACTGAAATCTGGATGCTGTTCTCCTCCTCCTCCTCTTTCCATAGGACCAAATTCCATTCAAAGAGTGCTCCTCCCACGTCAGGGCAGCCAAGGGGCAGTTTTCAGAGGCCCCTTCTGACCTGTTTGCTAGAGGGTCCCTGCTGTGTGACCTTCCACATCCCAAACCCAGAAACAGGAAGAGCTGGTTTGGTTTACATTTTGAGAAGAAAAATGAAAACATAGGAAGTGGGGCTCCTGAGAACAGAAGCTTCCAACTCTGCATCCATGTGCCCCTGGAACAGGATATTTCAGAGAATACATTCCACAAGAGAAGGGAACGGCCTCCTTATTAAAAAACAAAGCACATGGCCCTTCAAGGTTTGGAAAGAGAAAAAGACCAGAAGGAGACTCTTTAGGAGGGGAAGGGTGGCTGCTTCAGAATCTCCAACCCTTCTCCCCTATCTACCACTTGGAGCTGTCACGCTTTGATCTTACTGCTGTTATCACCACATCTGGCCCCCAGAGATCCCCTGCTCCCTTTAACCTATGGCCCAGAAGAAGGTCCAAGCCTCTTTTCTTGTTTATCCGAGTATCATCAAAGTAGGCTGTCACTCAAAACCTTCCTTTAAAACCAAGAAAAAGAAGACATAAATTAATTACAGAATTCTCAAGCAGCAGAATATTGTTCTGCTTTACAAAGTAAGTGCCTCTTATCTTAAAGCCAGCAAAAGGAGGGAAGCATTTTGCCAGTCCCCAAATATCTCTCAGGAGAACTACTTCATCGCTCCGCGTGAGCTGCTGTAAGTTTGCTGGCATTCTCCCCTCTGCTCTCTGTCACTGGGAGGTGGGTTCCATCTTGTTTCCCAATCACAATTACCAAAAGAGCCAATGCAAAAGGTCTTTTAGAAAAAAACCTTCCACTCTTCCTCCATGCTCATCTGTTTTGATTCTTAAATTCCACATATGAGTGAAATCATCTGATAATCGTCTTTCTTGGATTGACTTATTTTGCTTAGCCTAATACCTGCTTAGTTCCATCCACGTCATTGCAAATGGCAAGAGTTCATTTTTTGATGGCTGAGTAGTATTCCATTGTATATATTAAAGCAAGACGAAATCAGAGAGGGAGACAAACCGTAAGAGACTCTTAACTATAGGAAACAATCTGAGGGTTGCTGGGGTGGGGGGGATGAGGTAACAGGGTGATGGGCATTAAGGAGGGCACATGATGTAATGGGTACTGGGTGTTATATAACTGATGAATCACTGACCTCTACCTCTGAAACTAATAATACATTATATGTTAATTAATTGAACTTAAAAAAATAAAATTAAAAAAAAAGAAAAAGGAAAAAACCTTCCAGAATACCTTAGGTCCTTTCCAGTTCTGGTGTTTGCATTGAGGAACATGATTAGTTCACAGGTGGTTAGCAGGGTAAAAGTGTGGATCATCTGGGTGCCAAAGGAACATGGTCCCACAAAGAAACAGTTCTGGTTACTTCTGGAGCTTCTACAAGCACACACAACCATGTGTTACATGCATCCATGTGCACACACACACACACACACAGCATCTTTACCAAAAATCTTAGTTTTGCAGAGTAACAGCTCCTTCAAAACACAAAAATGTACTCCTGTCTCTTGCTTCACAAAGGGGACTATGTGCCCCCTTGGGCCAGGGGTAAACAGACCCTCTTCCTGGAAGATGCTTCCAAGAACATCTGCTTGGAATGGCTCATTCTCCTTAAAAGATCCAGGTGGGGGAGCATTATTTTATATTTTATATATGTTACATAATAGCATGCAAAATTCACATGAATTTGTGAGCTAAAAGTGGAGACTTCAGAGGAATTTCCCACTGTGGCTGACTACATGGGCTTCTCTAGCTCCTTGGAGCTGTGTGGGGAGTAAGTTCATTCTGTTCAAGCATTTGGTACTTGGGTGCAAAAGTTTGAGAATCACTCACTGAAATGGTGGGATTTCTGAGGGTGGAAACTTTGTTTCACTTCTCTCTGTATCTTCATGCCCAATACAGAGCAAGCCACATACAGGGTGTGCTCAAGAATGATTTGCTTCATCTTCCCATCCACCCATCTGCTCATTTGTCCTTGTCAAGGAACAAGCAAAAAAAGATAGCCTTAAAGAGGTGGAAAGAACTCAGTTTCTGGAGAATTCAGGCAGCTCTGGGTTGGACTTTGACTGTCACTTATTAGCTGTGTGATGACCACTCTGAGCCTCAGTTTTAAAATGAGGGTAGAAATACCCATCTCCTGGGTTATTATGGGAATTAAGTGTGGTATCGGGTGTAAGAGTGATCTAGTAAGCTCCCAGGCAATATGCAAATCATAGTTATTAGGATTATAAAATGACTACCATGACTAGCCCAGGCAGGAGGGTGAGGAAAGGGAGAGAGGTTTTCTGTAGCTGGGATGTCTGATATGAGATTAAGAAGGCAGGAGCTGAGGCCTCAGGAATGAGTCCCTGGGCCTCTGGGAGGAGGAGGGCGGATGTTGAAACAAGGCTCTAGAGCCCCACGCCCACTTCAGGGAAGCAGTATGCAGGCCAGAGGGCAACTTCTTCCACTGGAGTGAAGGAAGGGTCATATGTGCCTGATACACTTCAGGTCTCAAAAGGACAGATGCGCTTGTTTCTCATGTCTGCCGAAGAGCTCCTACGTGGCCCAGCTCACAGCAAGGGTCATTTGTTGATAGGGACTAAAGTATAACCAGATATGATGATTTGACTACTAACAAACTCTATGACCTTGGGCAAGGGTCTTCTCCTTCTGGGCCTGGACTTCTTCATCATTAAAATGAGGAGATTGGAGGATGGTGGGGTTCTAAGGGCAGATCCCCAATCTGATCACCTGATAGTTTGATACTGGACCCCAGTAAAAAAAAAAAAACAGTGAAAAGCGGTGTGGGGAGACCTTGCTGGAACCCCCTTCTGTTTCTACGTCTGCTGGTCCTTCTGCCTGTGTCTGGCTGAACTGGCAATCTGGGATCACAGTCCAGGTGAAGGGTGAGTGGATGAAGCAGGTGTTTCCCAAGCCCTGGGCCCTGACCCAGGTACCCCACAATATAAAGTGAGGAAAGGGAAGAAAACAGGAAATCCTGTCCACTACATGCACCTAATCGTTCAGGAAGAATGCCTTCTAGGCCAGCGTGTTGTCTCAGAAGTCAGCAACAGCTGCTGAGCTGGAAAGCTGACTGCTGCAGTCCCTGGAATTCTGGGACTCCCCACCCCCATCTCAGCTTATTTAGACCTTTGCCATTCTTCAAAGCTCATTTCAAATACTGTCGCCTCCCCCTTCAAATCCCCAGCGTACTGTGTGTGTGTCTTCTAGCATGGGTCTTATTCTGCCTCACGTTGGAGCTATTGCCTTTCTCATGCGGATTAGAAATAAAATCATTCCCCAAGGAAAGATTTCAACCTGCATATCTAGGTATAAAATGAGAACCCAAGTCCTATAAACCCTCACTCCCACTTTCCGTAACTAACCACCATTTGGAGGTTTCCCCACAGCTTCGCAGAAAGCTCATGTTGTTGAAGCGACTGAAAAGGCCAGAGCCTGATGCTTTGGACAGAGTGCTGGTTCTGGAGACTAAACACTTGGGGTTGTGCCTCAGCTCTCCATTTGCTGGTCAGATCAGCTTGGGTGAATTCAGTCTCTTCTTTGAGTCTCAGTCATCTGCTCTGTGATACGGGATAACAATTCCTCTCCTGCTATCTCCCAGGACTGTTGTAAAAACCAAATGAGACAAAAGAAATAAAAACATTTTGGGAAACTGTAAGGGGTGCTCTATTTCTCTCTGTGCTTGTGTCTGCAGCTTGCATGTAAGCACCTTGAGCACAGAAGCCTTGGTCCCTCTGGGGCCGAGTTTCCATTGCCCTTAGCCCAGATGACTTGTTTAGAACAGGCAGGTAGTGAATGATAGGAGATAGGGAACTGAATCCCGGAGGGTGTGCTATACCTAGATGGGTTGGTGCTTTGTTCCTATCCTGCTTCTGGGCACATAGTTCTTGACCTTCCTTTGGAGATCAACCCAGCAGAGAGGACAATTATTTTCTAAAGTTCACTTGGCTTGGCTTTGAAAATCCTGCATCTGGTATTTCCAGCCTCTACCTCCCTCAGCTCTGAGTTCCGCAGATTCTGGCCCAGCTAATGCTTTTAGAGTTACCTGTGTGTGTGTGTGTGTGTGTGTGTGTGTGTGTGTGTAGATATAGATACAAATATAAGTGAGTGAGTGAGAGAGAGAGATGACTAAGAAGATTCAATTTTTTATTTTTTTAAAAAGATTTTATTTATTTATTTGACACAGAGAGAGAGACAGCAAGAGAGGGAATACAAGCAGGGGGAGTGGCAGAGGGAGAATCAGGCTCCCTGCCGAGCGGAGATGCTGACCTGGGGCTTGATCCCAAGACCCTGGGATCATGATCTGAGCCGAAGGCAGACACTTAACTAACTGAGCCACCCACCCAGACGCCCCAAGAAGATTTAATTTTTTTAATGGACCAGCTGTAAATGGTTGGCAACAAGAGCTGGAAAGCTCCTCACGTGTCATTTAGTCCAATCACTATCTAACCTGTAACCACTGGGGAAACTGTGGCCCAGAAAAGGGAAGGGGTTTTCCCAGGAAGCTAGTGGCTCTGACAGCCAAGTTATGGAGGGAAAAGGCAAGCCTCTGGTTTGAGGACACTCAAGTTAAGGGAACTGGTCTGGAGAGAGTGGGTGGGGCCCCAAAAAAGGTGAATGTGGGCAGACCGGGGGGCATCAATCAGGAGAAGCAGTTGGGACCATCTGAAAAATTCCCCTGGAAAGTGGAAATAAAAGAAACACAAGGGGCATGGTTTAGCAAGTTATTAGGAGTCTTGCTGAGCAAGGTGAGGGAGGAGAAAGGAAGAGAAAAATAGAGAGGGTCAGAAAGAAGGGGGGAAAAGGAGAAGAAGGAGGGCTAAACCAGGCAGATGGAGAATATTTAGAGTAGTAAGCTGAGTAAGGGCTGAACGTAGCAAGTCAGTAGTGTTTTGTTGCATGTGGGACATCTTGTTACCTTCTAAGTTCCCACCCGTTTGGGTGCCCGGCTTCTTGTAGACTCTGAACATGCAAGCTAGTCCTTATTTTCTTAGCGGATGCAGCAGTTTCCCATGGCACTGTTTGCAGAAGGGGCCCCAGACTGTGGGTGTGGCCTCAGATGGGCAGATGAGGGCACCACACGTTCAGTCCAGACCGGTTGTCAGAGCGGCACTGCACGGGCTCTGGGGCCACGATCTGATTTTAGGCACACAGTCACATTGTGGGGGTGAACTCAGCTCACTTTTCCAGTCAAGGGGTAATACCAATTGCCAGTGAAAATAAAAACCAAGAGAACAATACAGACAGCTATGTATGTATTGAGAACCCATAGTTGGTGCTGATGAACAGTGAGGGCCCCAGAAGCCCCACTGCCTGTACTCCAATGCCCATTGCGCCTCTCATCCATGGTGTGAGCTTGGACAGGTTGCTTAATGTCTCTGGGCCTCAATGTCCTTATCTGTAAAGTGAGGATAATAATAATACCTTCTTGAGAAGATTTGTAAGGATCAGGTGAGTTGACCTGGGAACAGCCTTGGCACAATTCCTGACACCTAGTTTTCCGCAAATGGGGGCTACAATTGACATCATTATGGCTAAAAGTTTTACTTGTGTCGTGGTGTATAATGATCACTCGGGAGGTTACTGAGGTCCAGGTGCAGGAGGAACATACAAGTCCAATGGCCTTTAAATTTTCCTCTTTCCCGCAGCCCAGACTGAATTCTATGTAGAACTCCGACGTATAGAACAGATTAAAAAAAAAAAAGAAGAAGAAGAAAGCAGCACAGCTCTGACTGAAGTGAAGTCGGGGAGGGGTGGGGGCTTAGAGCCTCGCACCTCAGCCTTCCTGTGTTCTCTCCTCCCCCAATATCCCCAAGGTTGGCCTTGAGGGTCTTCTCTGGTCACTGTGAGGAACAATCTGCAAAGCCCGCAGATGCAGTCTGTCCCACCCTTATGCTCAGATAAAGGTATCGTGAACCCTGAAAGGGCGAGTCATGCGCCCAAGGTTGCACAGCTAGTCGAGGGCAGAGGGGGACACAGATGCCACCACTGGGCATGGGGGCAATAACTTAGTCAAGGAGAAAAGCCTCCTCGGTTAAGCTAGAACACAGAACATGCTAGGCTTGGGCAGAGAACAGTTAAGGAAAGGAAGGTGAGCAGGCAGGAAGGGGAGGCTGAACCAGAGGCCCTGCCCCTGAGTCGTGGGTGTGAGCAGACCCTGGTAACCCTCACATCCTAGGTCTCTAGGTCCCTAGGTCTCAAGACAATAAGATAGCACCCTACCATCATGGGGCCTTTCACTGCACAGGGTTTGGGGATCTGTTTTGACAAGAGATGTAGTCCCCTGTCCCTGAGGTCTCTAGTCTGTGGAATGCATCTTCTGTGGGGCTAAATTCTACCATTCTGGCTGGACTCTTGGCCTTAGCTGGGCATTTTTATAAGTCTCCTTCTTTTCCAGGGGTCTGGGAAGGCAGCCTGGCTTCCAACGCACTGATGTCAGGGAAGTGCGGGGAAATGGCCTGATGCCCCACCCCTCTTACAGCTGTGCGTGTGGGGGCCCCTATCTGTTCAAGGTGTACTGCTCCTGAATCTAAGAACCTGTGTGTCGCCAACTTTTGTTTCCAGACTTCAGCACGGGTTACCTGAGAACACCACATGGAAGAGAAATTACAGAAGTTCCTCCCAGAGAACCTTGGAACTTCTCTAGAATCCCTTCTTCTGACCTAATCACTTGAGCAACTCAGGTCCTATGAGAGCTCTAGAAGACTGAATTTTCCGGAGGCAAAAACTGGAGGGCAAAGCTTGAGTGCAGGGCCCTGGGTCACTTGCCCCTCCCTGGATAGGCCTCAAGATCTTCATCTGGACTACAAAGGAGTGGAGCAGATGTGCTCTGAGGGCCCACCAGCTCCAGGCTGGTCTTCTGTGGAAGCCCCACGCCACTTGGGTGCCCTCTCCTGCACTGATCTAGAATCCCAGGGGAACATACCAGGTGGTGAATGCATAAATAAAGCCTGCCCCCTCCCACGGTTTGCTGGCCTTTTGGACCAGTCACAAGAGGGTGGGGATGCAGGAGCCAGATTAACGACCCCTAACCTGCAGTCTACTCCTCTGACATAAAGGCAACGTCTTTACATGAAAGCTAAATGGACAGAGCCCTCAGCCCCTGAGCCGTAGTGCAAGATATGTGTTACCGTGGGGTTGGTGGTGCACCCCACCAGAGGATAGGAAGAAGAGGAGGGGACTCTGCAAGTTTTGACCAGGGTAAAGGTGTAGGTACTAAGGCTGGGGAGTGTGGGTAGGGGGGTGGCCAGGGGTGGACCCAGATAAAGGCAGAAATAATCAATGAAGTTTCAAACTCTGCAGCCTACATGACTCAAGGGCAGGAAGAAAGACATGAAGCAGGGTGAAGGGCTAAGGGGCGGTCCTGTCACTGATAAAGGCATCTCCCTGACACTTTCACTTTTGATCCACATAACATTTTAGGGAGGTAGGTGTTATTGTCTCCATTTAACAAGTGAGGAAACTGAGGCCCTGAAAGGTGATATGACATGTCATCAAGTAAGTGTTCAGGCTGGCATTCAGGGGCGCCCGGGGGGCTCAGTCCGTTAAGCATCTGCCTTCAGCTCAGGGTCGTGATCCCAGGGTCCTGGGTTTGAGCCCCGTGTACTTCGGGCTCCCTGCTCAGCGGGAAATCAGCTTCTCCCTCTTCCTCTGCCCCTCCCCCTGCTTGTGCATTTGCTTTCTCTCTCTCTCCCACCCCCACACTCTCTCAAATAAATAAAATCTTAAAAAAAAAAGTGTTCAAACCCAAGGGTGCTTTGAGAGTTGCAGTGCTCAGGGATCCCTTTCTCTGGAACTGGTAAAATCCATACATGGATACACTGTTGCCTCCCATCCAACAATCCTGCTAAGACTTGGCTGCAAGGGCCTGGGAATTATCCTTCCCCTTTTACAGAGGCCCAGAAAAGTTTGATGATTGTCCGGAATCATACTCAAGCAGGGTGAGAGAGGGGAGAGGGTGAGGCTCAGGTCCCTCACCTATCTGCCTTCAACTGCAAAGCTGCAGAAAGCTGCTAGAAACAGTCCTCCCACTGCCATTTTCTCCGCATCTGGTCATTTTCCCCTTACAAAGGCTCTCAGATCCATTATCTCAAGTTTTGTTTGCAGGGCAGAAAAAAAAATTATCTCTATTCTCTAGGCTAGGTAACTTGCCAAAGGTCAAACAGCTACTGAGTGGTGGAACCAGGACTTGAGACCAGAGTTGCACCCAGACTCCCCTCCACTTCCCCACAAAGTGCATTTGGCCAGCAGGAGGCGGACAGAGAAAGTTCACTGATGCATAATGTTTGAGAGGCAAAGCAGCAAACTCCAACCCCTTAGGGTGACAGTTCAGCCCTTTGCTCTTTTCCATCTGAACCTCTGAAGTGCCGAGGCAGTCCTGGGGCCTCTGACAGAGAAATGCAAGATCTGGTGAGCTCAGGTCTCCAGAGCAGACCCCAGAGTGCCAGCTTCTGTGGCTTGCTCAATGTCCCATCAACCCAAAGTCGGTCTGGCCACACAAATGGCAGGATGGTGGATGGGGGGGTTCTCTTGCTTCCCCTCTCCCTACCTGTGGTTGCATTTCATGCTCGGTCATCTTTACGTTCCTCTATCCCAGTGACATCAGGGAAAGAAAACCCCAAATGTCTCAGCCACCATTTGGTTTGGTCAAGGCAGGTTTGGGGGAGGTCACTCATTCGTCCTCTCAACTGTCATCAGTTGTCACCAAATGCCAACTCAATGCCAAACTCTTTCCCAAGCAACGGATATGTCATAAGTAATAAAACACAGTCCTGGCCCTCAGAGAATTCACACTCTTATTGGGAAGGAAGACATATATATATATATATAGGTAACTGAACTCAATATAGAATGATTGCTGATACAACTGAGCTGTGGAACACGCAGATAGGGAATGGTTTATGGTATTCATAGGAAGGGCTGCGGGAGTATGTAGGGCTTTGCCAGGAGCAGGAGATAGGGCAAATAACTTAGCCTCTTTGTGCCTCGGTTCTCTCATCTGTAGAATGGGAGAGTAACAATACCTGCAGGGTTTCTGTAAGGAGTCCATGAGTTAAAATGTGCAAGCTGAGAGCAGGCCCAGGCACACAGAAAGCACCAATATAAGTGTTTGTTAAAAAAAAAAAAGTCAGAAGATAGAAGAATGAGCATTCTTGTGAGAGAGAAGATCCCATCCGGAGAGGTAATGACGTAGAGGGTGTTCAGGGAGTGCTCGCCGATTTGCCAGTTTGGCTGGGTGAGCTTGTGTGGTGCTTTGAATGTCGATGTCAGGGACATGGACTTGTCCCCTGTAGATGACAGGCAGTCATTTCCGAAGCTGGATCTTTGCTTGGGGGAGTGGCAGAGGAGTCCTGTGTGAAACGCTAGCACTCTGTCTACCAGCCCAGTAGGTGCTAGGTCCGAGAGACTGCCACAGGCCAGAGAGCAGTCAGCTGTCACACATGAGAGGAGGACAGGCCCTATGCACAGCCCCAGACACTGGCTCAACATCATCTGAAGGAGAGTGGCTCAGTGGGGACACACTGTGTATCTGCCCTCAAGGAGCTGCTCCTCTAATGGAATGAGTCCTGCTTCTTCCAAGAATCAACTCAGTCATCCTGGCGGCAAGTGGTGGTGGAGATGGGTGGGGAAAAGAGACTGTTGTGACCTGAGAGGCAGTCCGTAGAGCGGTTACAAGCCAAGGCTGACAGTCAGTCTGTGGGGGTTGAAAGCCTAGGAGTCACTTACAAGCTGTGTGACCTGGAACTCATTGATTAACCTCTCTGTGCTGAGAGCAACAATAATCATTTTCCCTCCTCATAGAATTGTCAGGACGATTAAATCGCATGTGGAAAGTGCTTAGAATGTTGGTTCATATAATAAGCTCTTCATTAATGTTAGCTCTTCTCAGTGACTAAGGGCCCACTATGTGCCAGGTATGTGCTACTCCTGGGGTAAAAGGCAGTAGCCTGGAGCACGCAAATGCACAGGACCGCTGGCATGTCAACTTTCTCAAAGGCTTAAAGGAGAAAAGCCCCCATTTTTCTAAGAAAACAGCATGGATGTGCACCAGAGTTGACCAGGAAACTCAAGAAGGTGTTTAAGATAAGAGTGGGGGCTTCAAAGACATCCTCTGCATGGAGCCAAAGCTTCCAGTTATGTCTTCAGCTCCCCCGGGGTTTCTAGGCATTCTTCCCCCTCGGCTGTTAGGGGCGTTGGGTACAAAAGTTCCAGCCACATAGATGCATGTGTGTCTTTAAGGGGGGGGTACTTTAACGAGGGATCATTCTCTCGGGTAAGGATGATCACCATCATGATCTGGGTGAAAACTGAAGTTCAGGGTTCAAATTCGGCCATCATCACTTACTAGCTGCAGGAACCTAGCAACCAAGTCACATTACCTTGGTCATCCCTCAGTTTCTCCATCTGTGCAAAGAGAGTGATGGTGATGATGATCACAATCATAAGAGTAACCTACTTTAGAGGGTCGTGGTAAAAATTAAATAGACGGATACCCACAAGCACTTGGAACCAGGCTGGGCATATGGTTAGTGCTCAGTACACAATAGCTTTTACTAAATCTGTTCTCACATTCCCTCCTACAACCCTGGCAGGTAGGTGTCATCCTATCATTGGTTTTAGGAAGGAGTAAATTGAAGCTGGAAGGGATTAGGTCACATGCCTCTCTGCTACCAAAAAGCATTCCTGCTGTGGGGAGGAGGTGGGAATAAATGAGCTCTGAGGTCCTTTGCAGTTCCAAGGTTCTGTGATTCAAGGCAAACTTTGGAGCCCCTTTCATACCACTGTTGTGGCTGGGACTGAAGCAGCAGAACTCAGGAAATGGGAGGGACTAGCCAGGGACGGAGATACCTTAGCAGGGTAGGAAATGGTAGCTACCGCCCTTCCTTCGAGGCCGCTGCTTGAGAGTCTGTGTCCTGCACTCCCACCCCACCAGAGAGCAAAAGGGAAACTCCTGGGCTTGGAGGAAGCTGTCTGGGGCCTCCTTTTCCTCAGAGAGGAACTTGTCCCAGGGCAGAGGCAGTGCAGGGGCTGCAAGAAACTCAGAAGTCAAAGTTTCAGCAGTACCAAGCTGGGCACAGACAGGGACCTCCCCAACGCTGCTTCTCCAGGCTGAGCTCATCCAGAATGGGGATTGATGATAGGCCAGAGGGTTCTGGGGGAGAGGAATGAGCTCCCCACTGATTTATGATCATATGGGGGAAAAATTCCATCAAGGAGCATGGCCTGATAGAAGGAGGAGTAGACAGGAGATGTCTCTTGACTGTGAAGCAGACTCACTGTGTGACTTTGGGCAAGTTCTCTTCCCTGGGGGAAGAATACATTCATTCAATACTTTGTGAACACCTACTGTGTGCCAACACTGCCCCGGGGCAAGGGGTGACCCGCTTGGAGATCAACATGTTAATTTCTCCTTCCTTTCCAACTCTGACATGGCATCTGTGAAAAGTGAGTGCAAATTTCATGCCCATAAGCACATACCAAGTCACAAACTCCTCTTTCCTTTTCTAGCCAGTCCCTCACAAATGGCGCTGCTTGGCCCTAGTCTAGCGGCACAAGGTATGGAGATGGGAAAGGGGGGCGCTGTGAACTTCACCTGTGTATACCTTTATCATTATTCTGATTGAGTCATGGGATTATTATCCTCATGTTACAGACAAGGAAATGGAGGCTCAGAGAAGGAAAACTGTGCTGACTTCGCCGAGTTAGTGCAGAGCCACCGTAAGAATCTTGCCTCCTTAATGGCCACCACCAGAAGTGGAGCAGAAATAACCAGGTCTGCGAGCTGGCAACTTTCTGCCTTTCCTCCATGGTAAACAAAGGTGGACAGAACGCCCCACCACCCCCAAATCAGGACATGCAAATTTGCCTGCCATGCGTGGATGGAGGTTGGGAGTAAGGGAAAGAATCATGGAATTTAGGGTCCTGGTCCAGGCCTTCTTGGCGGCAGATCCTAAGCACTGTTATCTTTGAGAATAGAAGTTAATCTTTCTTTAGAGCCTCAGAAAGGCACTGCAACAGAGATAATTGTCCCACTGAGATGACGACCAAGTCATTTGCATTCTTGGGCCTCGGTTTTGCTTTCTCTAATGCAAGAGAGCCTATAAGAAATGAATGCTTCTGCTCCCAAGCTCCAGGATATTCTCGGTGCTAGAAGGATTTCATGCCATCCTTGTTGGAACCCAGGGCCCTGTTGCTCCGGTCAGACAGACAGAAAATGGGAGGGTGGGAGGCTAGTAAGAAGCAGGGCATGGAGGGCGCTGAGGAGTGAGTCAGTCAGTCCACCAAGTGGGCTGGAGCCACCATTCCCCTCTCCATCTGGCTGTTGCGCAAGGTCTTCTGCCATGTACCGTGGTTGGCGAGGTTTGGGGGAGACCGCAGGTGGAGGGGCTGACCTAGTGATGAGATTTGGGGGAGGCGGGAGGTGGAGGGGCTGACCCTCACTATCCTGTACTCGCAGAAGACAGCAAAAAGGAGTGGGATCGGTGGTGAGACACCCCTCAAATAGGGGGCCAGTATGGAAAAGGCCAGACCCCAACACAGTAGAGGAGGCCCGATGGAGAGGGGTGAGGCAGAATGCTGGAGCTAAATAAATGACTTGAGGCCAGTGGAGGCTAGATAAGGGGGAATTCCTGCTCAAGGTGGGGGCCTGGAACTTTCTAGTCGCTGCTGAGGGGGCGGGGCAACCCGGGCCGTCCTTCCCTCAGCCCCTCCCTCCCTCCCTCGGTGCCGTCCTGCCGCAGGCTTAGTCCCGGAGCAGGGGGGGGAGGGGAGCGGGGGACCACCACCCGAGGGGCCAGCGCTCCGCTTGGGAGTCGCCGGTGGACTCATGGCTGAAGCCCCGGGCGAGGGGCCAGACTTGGGACTCCCAAAGCCCCTGACGTGGATGCTGTGGAAGCCGTGGGGTGCGAAGGGCGCGCGGTGGGACCCGCCGCGCTGGAAGCCAGGTGAATAGAGCTGGGCGGACCCTGGCGGGAGGTCAGGGCGAGGCTGGCACGTCGCTGGGAGCCTGGCGCTGCCGTCTGGCTGGGCAAAACTCGAGTCCCCCTCGCCTGAGGCTTCGGTTCCAGTACCGCTTTCATCTATTTAGTTCTGCGCCCTTTGTCTGAATCCCACCCCGGGCTGGCACTCTCCTTTTTTCAGACCTTGCGTTCCCCTCGCTCCTGCTTTCTCCTAATTCTTAGTCAGCTCTTGCTCTTTCTCAAGGTGCCCCCATCCTTTTATCCCAGCTGTCCATCTGGCTGCATCCCTACCTGCCTCTCTCCCTCTGCCTTCATCTGCCACTCAAAAAAAGAGCAACATTTTGGTTGTTAACACATAGTAGGGATTTACTGAATGGTATGTCCCTTACCCCCTAGTCCTCCAGCACTTTTGTTGTCCCTGCCTCTGGCATAACACTTCCACCTTCCTGTCTGTCTTCCTGTCCTGCTATATGTCTGACCTTCTGCTTATGTTTTTACTTCATCCCACCATCTGTCCTTCTATCCCTCTTTTTGTCTCTGGATCCTTGGGTCTTACTACCTAGCTGGTAGCTCCACACAGCCCCTGTCACTCCAGGGGACCCTTACTGCCTCACTCTGTCCCCTACTTGCATGACATGGCCCAGCCACCCTGCAGCTCCTTTTTAGTCACCTTGAATTGCCTAAAAGCGCCATCCCAAGGCCTGGCTGGAACTCTGTCTTTTTAAAAATTAAAAAAAGTATGTATTTTTCTGAGCACATAAAAAAATTTCCAGGCTCTGCCACTTCCTTTTCCCCAGTAAGTTCTACTTTGGTCCTGCCCAAATGGCAGGGAGGAAATAGCAGACTGGGTTGACTTTCTCAACATGGGTTTGTCATGGAACATGAACACTCTTGAAGGACAGGGCTCGCAGAAATCCTCAGAGCAGACTCTCTGATTGTACATATATGGAGCCCAAGGCCCAGAGAGGTCAAGACTCTCACCCAGGTCACACAGCTCCTCAGGGGTAAAAGGAGGGTAGAAGCCAGAGTTGCAGTGTCCTGGGCCCTGATTCAGGAGCCTTGATGGGGCACAGGAGCCACTTTCCTGGTGTTTCTTGGGGGGTCTGTTGATCCAGAGATATCAAGTGTGCGAGTGGGGGCCTTGCTGTCCCCTCTCTCCCTGTTCTCTGGGACCTGATCTGGCTGTCCATGTGCCTGGGTTGGGTATTCTCTATCTGGGGGCTGCTCTTGCCTCTTCCGCTGGTGTGGGAGCTCCATAAGGCAGAGATCCTGGCTGTTGGGGCTACCTGCCTTGTTCTTTGCTCCCAACCGCCCCCCACTCCAGTGTCTGGGTGCCCATGTTGACTGATGCTTTGATACATATGTATAGGGAAGCCCTGGCTAAAGATCAGCTCAGAATTTTTATTTACTGAGAATGTGTGTTTGTGGGGGTGGTGGTGGAGGGGGTAGCTTTGCTTGGAGAAGGGTACACACTGAGAGGGGCCTCAAGAGCCCAGATCCTTAGTTGAGTGGCCCTTGAGTGTCAGCACACATCCTTTGCCCTCTCTGATGTCACCCACGGGCCTCTGCAGACTATTCTCCAGGGGACACAGACAGGGTGGGTGGCCAGGGGATGGTTCTGTCTGCTTGAATTGAGAATACAAAGCCCTAGAGGCCCATAATCACAGGGTTGGACTGGGCCAGACTCTGGGCAGGCCTGTGAAAGCGAATACGACACCGTGACTATCCTCTGAAGGACAGGAATGGGGTGGGAGGGTGGGAATGGATATCCTTCTTTGGGTGTCTGTGGTGGATTCACCAAGGGCTCAGCCCCTCTATTTGTTCCAGCGGAGACAGGCAGACCTCCCTGAGGGAATGGAGGGGGTGCTCCATTTGCTTACAGCAGAAACCTCTGGCCTCATTGACACTGGCCAGGAAAGCCAGGCCAGGGGCCCATCCTGGCTGTGAAATGGGGCCCACCACGCTGTCATGGCACAGTTGGGTCTGTTGTGCAGATGCTGGGGGCCGGCTCCCCAGCAGCTGACGCTTTGCCTAGTATCTGTTGGAGAGATGGTGGCAGGCTCTTGGGTGTCTGAGGAAGAGTGGGAGGCAGAGACTGAGGGGGCCTGGGTTCTCCCTCTCCAGGTGCCTAGTCCAAGTCCCTGGAGGTTCATCATGAGCTGCCCTATACGTTCCTTTCAGTAGTTTCAGGAGCCAGGTGAGAGGGAATAAATGCATCTGTGTCCTAGCTTGGAGTTAGAGTGGGGGGGTGTCCTGAGAGAGTAAGTGATCCTTGAAACTCTCCTGGCCTGTGCCTGGCTTAGCCACTACTCCAGTTTTCCTCACAGCCAGCCCAGAGCTCCCCACCCAGCATGGAGCTCCCCCTTTCAGGGTACTCTTGGATGTGGGTTGGGCACAGCCATAGTGGTCTCCTGGGCTGTGGCCTGAAAGGTGGTCTTTGTGCTCCTCCCAGGACTTAGCTCCGCCCCCCACTCCTGCTCAGCAATGCCCAGTGAAGTTCCTGTTGCCCCTCACTTTTCAAGCACCTCCCACTACCACATCCCATTCTTCCTACATTGGCCCTGCTCTGGCTGCCCCTCTTAGTGCAAAAGCCCCTACCATGGCATGGCTCCTGAGGCGTTTTTTTTTTTTTAATGAGCTGTAACTGTCTCAGTTGTGGGGATCTGATCAATAGCCCCCTTGCATGAAGCTGGGTGGGTGGGGGCCCCCAAACCTTTGAAGAGTAGGCCCTTACCGTCCCAGGCTTGATTGGAGGGCTTTCGATGAGATATGTGGGGATGTGTGTGCCAGTGTGAGGGCTTCTTTGGTCCTGTGCTGCGCGGGGCTGGTCCGAGTGTAGTTCAACTCCCCCTTGTGGTTCCTACCCCCCTTCTTTCTCTCAGCTGTGTTCCCTGGAATTATTTGCTGCTGCTGCTGTTGCTGTTGCTGCTGCTTTAGCTCCATGAAAAGAGAGTAGCAGAAGCACCTGTTTCATTACCCTCAGCCGTTCCAGAGTGGGGCTATGGGTCTGCCTGCCACAGTCTGAAGAATCCCCATTCCTAGGCAGGGAGGGCTGTGGGGGCCGTTAGAAGTCCAGACAGGCACTAACTGGGACCCAAGTGTCTTGGAGTGTGGCTCACTGTAACAGCATCTGGAGTTTCTCTCTGCCACCTCCGAGAAGAAATGAGCTGAATGGCCTTGAAAAAAACTGAGCTGTCCAACACCTTGCTTGGCTATCCCCTCACCTGCCACCACCCTTTACAGTCCACCCTCACATCCACTTAAATCCACTTAAAAGGCAAAATCTTAATTTTGCCTGCTAGGGGTTATGCTCTAGCCTCATTTTACAGGTGAAGACCCTGATGGTTGGAGTGGCACAATGACTTCCCTTCAGGGACACAGCCAGAAAGTGGTAGAACTGGGAGTGGTACGCAACCCTTTCTCTTCATTGCTCAGTGCCTCTGTTGCCATACCTAACACTTAGGAGCACATACAGTGAGCTAGCCACCATTCTAAGTGTGTTTTAGCCCAGGAGGTCTGCTTAACAGCCATACAAGGTCAAGACTGTGATTATCATCTGCACTTTACAGGTGAGGAAATGGAGGCGCAGAAAGGTGGAAAGTAACTTGCCCAAGGTCACATAGCTAGTGAGTAGCAGAACTGGGCTTTGTGCTTGGGCTCTCTGGCTCCAGAATACATCACACTGCTCTTTGTATCACACAGAGCAGTTGTGTATGACACAGCTGGGCTTGGATAGTGGTAGACAGAGGGAAGCCCCATGTCTAGGGCATGGAAATGCATACATGCACCCCAAGGCTTTTCCACCTGCCCTCAGCCTGCCTTCGTGCACTCTACTTTTCCCTGCTTAATGGCTGAGCTGGCATCCAAGGTAGCAGCAGATGCAGCAGCACCCTGAGACACACAGGCAATAGTGGGGGCTTGTGAGAAAAGTGACACCCAGGACGTAAAGCCTCTGGTTATCACCAGAGCCATTCTAGATGCAACCCAGAAAGGAGACCGAAGAGGTAACATTTCCTCATCTGTTCCAGGCACTATTACTGTATATCTGTTCCACTCAAGACTCTGACTTAGGTCAGGGCCTGGGGTAGATCAGGGAGCAAGGATTGAAAGGAATGAGCTATCTCCTTTAGAGGCTGAGTTCTTGCCTTATTAAAGCTCATGGGTTAAGAGAAGGAGATCAAGAAAGACCCAAAGAAATAGCCTAGACATTGCTTGGGCTATTTTATTTTATTATTATTTTTTTGCTTGGCCATTTTAAAAGGTCACAATGTGAAGGGCAAATATTAGGATTGTAGATTTTCCTGACTATTATGTTCATCTAGTCATTCAAAAGATGTCTTTATTGAGTACCTACTCTATGCCAGGCGCTGTGACATTCTTGTTCTACTTATTTATAGCAATGGCTCTTTTGTAGTTTTTGTACTTCTGTAGTTTTCCCTTTTTTAGTTCTCTGGTTTGATTACTTTTTTTTTTTTTAAGAACTGGGTGTCTCAGAATCCATCATCTCTAAGTTAGTTAAATATATCCACTAAAAGGTTAGTGGGGTTTGGTCATTTTTTATATGATTGCAATTTCTTCATGGTTGTTCCTTAAATATCTTCAACATCACTGAGAAGCTACCATGGGCACTGTGCTTGGTGCCATGTGATGGATGGAATCGGCTCTGACATGGCTTCCTCCCTTTAGGGAAGCTATAAGGATACTGCAGGACCCACACTTTTATACCCTTTTAGCATTTTCCAGAAGCAAGATAAACTTGGCCCCAACTGAGGACCTTAGGGATACTTACAAACATAACAGCCCAGCCTCAGGAAGGAGGTCATCTACCTTCCCACCCATTACAGGGGTTCCTGACTCCGGGTAGGATTTTGTTTACAGAAGTGAGTTCTGGAGTCTCATCTACAGGTCTCATCTACATCCAAGACCCACAGGGACATGGGTCATCTTGAACAAAGTGCCAGCTCCCGTCTTGCCCTTGAGAGGAAAGGAGGGGTGCACCCTGGAGGTAGCCTTGCTTCAGCATTTCTCCTCTGATTCTCATCAGGGCCAGTAAAGAAAGAAGGTGGGAGAATTCCAATTTGTCTGAAGACCAAGACAGGAAGGAGACACCTGGGGCTATGCCTGTCTTTGCCATTGCCTGGGTGACCTTAGCAAAGCTGTTGTCCTAGTAAAAATGAATTTCTGCTCTTGCCTGTGTTGGGTACTCTAGCAAACAAATTAGATGGATGTGGCCCCTGCTTTCCAGGAACTTGAGCTTCATTTCTCCTGTCTGTTAGGTAAGGAGAAAATAACCCATGTGCAGATATTATCCCTGCCGTGGATCTGGTGGGTTAGCTTGAGTGAGTCATCTCTTCTCAGTTTCTGTATATGTAAATGTGGATGGTGGCTGGATGGCACGTCGTCTTGAGTACTCCCAGTCCCCGCTTATGGGAGTCCTCAATTCAACAATGAAGTCCTGGTTATGAACTCGTGACCCTCGTGAGGAAAGGCAAGAGAGAAATCAAATCTTAACACCCTGTTCTCTATAGTACTTGACCAGTTTTCTGATGTCACACTCTTGGGAGCCCTCGCCTGTCATGATTAATGCATATGCCCCAACTTGTGCATGCATTTCTCCGCGGTGGTAGAGTTTGGACTTGAGGCAGAGAGCTGGGGGTAGTGGGGAAGTTGCAGAATGCTGGGGCCTGAGCAAGGTGGGAATGGCAACTTCCTGCTCAAATATTTAATGTCCAAGATTTGCTCCTGGTTGTCTCTAATAATCGGAGATCTCAGCGAAGTTGTTTTCTGAACGCCCCATAAATTATCCGCAGCAAGCCACTGAACCTTCACGTGCACGTGGCACATGTATTTAAATCCCCCAGACGGCGCCAGGCACATTCAGAGCCCAATAAATAGCCTGTGTGCCTGGCCAGCCGCTAGCTGCTTCACCCTCGGTCGCTAGCTCTGGCTGTGACTTCTCCCCGCCTACCCCCTCCCCACCAGCGGTGTGACCTGAGGAAGAGGCTGCCTCGCGGATATTGGAGGAGCTAGAAGGCAGGGCCCCGCCCACCACAATTTGGGCGACTTTCTGGGGAGTCCGGTGGGCCGGACTGCGCCCTCATTGGTCGAGGGTCCTGCCGGAGGGCGGGGCGTCCCTACCGCCCAACTCGCCACCGCTCCCTCCCCACCTGCGCCGAAAGTGGCCTCGGCTTGACAACAGCTAAGCAGCCGCGGCAGCTGCTTCTCTGGCTGGTACCGTTGCCCCCGCCCGATCCCAGGTTCCGCGCGTGCCCCGGACGGGAGCAGTCCTTTCTGCACTCACCTCCTGCCCACTGGCCACTGTGTCAGGGTCTCGAACCCCAAGTCGTGGACGCGGCCTCCAGGTAGGAGTTGGGGCAACGTCAGGCAAAAATGCGGACCCACGGGGCTTCTCTGGGCCCCCTGGCCCGGCCTAGTCTCCGGCGCGCTCTGGCCCGCCCCCGCTCTTAACGGTTCAGCGAGGCAGCGCACGCAGGAGACGCAGAGGAAGCTAGCCGAGCCATCTTCGCCCCCCCCCGGGTGATTTGGGGTCGGAGTCGCCGAAATCGGGGGACCGCTCCTAAGCCCGCTGGCAGCGCTTCTCCCCAGGGAAGCCCCGCCAGTCGGGTGGTAGAAAGAGGCTTTCTTTCCGCCCGTTATCCCGAGTCTGGAGCCACAGCTCCGGGGCTTTGGAGGGGGGCTGGAACTGGGCAGGGGTGGCGGCCCTTCGGGCTCTGTGCCACCTCGCCTACCCTTTTCCTTCCTCTGCTTTTGAGGGCATTTCCTGGAATCCCCAGTCGGGTCCTGTGGGCTTTCCCCTTGGCCATTGTCCTCCCTTCTGAGAAATGCTCCAGACTTTCCTGGTATTAAGGCAGCTGTGGGGATCAAGTGAAAACCTTTCCATAAGTCGCATCTTTCAGGGCTCCGTTGTCCCATGAAGTCCCAAATGGGTTTGGATTATAGAAGCTCCGAGGAAAGGCTTCCTTTTATCGGAAATTTTTGGGATTTCCAAATTAGGTGGTCTGGGGTTCCCTCCGTTTCTCTTCTCCCAAGACTCTTTAAAGTGGAGCACTGAATTAGGACTCCCGAAACTGGGGTTCAGCTACTAATTCATGTGACCTTAGGTGAGTCATGCTACTTCTGTGGGCCACAGTGTTTTCAACAGCACTTGTGCACTATTCAGTGACACTCAACTTGAGGTCATGGGCTGGATTTCAGTATCTAAAGGGCCAGTCTCTTACGNCCCCCCCCCCCCCGGGGTCCAGGCTCCTCAGTGGTAGGTGAAAGGTTGTCTTGGAGGTGCTTGGGGCGACAGGAGCTATGCAGATAGAAAGCTTTGTGGTGATTATGCAAGCTAGCCAGCTGGAAGACTAATAGTGGCGGGAAGGGTGAAAGGGACAGCAGCCAGGCTCAAAGTGGGGAGGAGTGGGGCCAACTCAGAGCCTGGGACCCCAGAGGTTGGGCTGGAGAAACCTGGCTTGTCTCTGTCCCCCTTGGAGTCCCAAGGTCTGCCCACCTAGGAAGAGAGGGTGATGAATCACACCCAGGGCTATTTTCAAACCCTGACTCCTACTGTGGGACCTGTTCCTGCCCCCACTCTAATGGTAGCTCTCTCCACCCACCGTCTTTTCTTACTACTCTCTGAATTTTCCCCTCACTTCCATAAGTGATTAAAGGAGAGACAATTTCCATCTGGGGGTGGGAAGGCAGACATCCCAAGGGCATAGAGAAAGAGGCATGGCTGCAGGTGGTTTGTGAATGGATGATGGAACAAGTGGGTAAGAGTGTTTTGGGAATGATGGTGTTGGGGGTTGGGGGGGTTCTTTCACCCTAAAGCTACAGCTACCTAACATGGGACATTCTGGGTTTGGTCCTCATTTCCAGGATTTGAGGTCCATCCAATTATGTTCTGGATTTGGGGTTTGGAATTTCTGCTCCCTGGACCTCTGTCATTAGGGCTAGAAAACACCACATGGACAGAATCCCGTTTCCCCTCTTCGCTGGCCTTCTGTCCACCTCTTAAGCAACTCTTACAGAAGTATGCTCAACCTCCCTGTGCATCTGCAGGTCCCCTCCCCTGCCCCACCAGCAGAGGAGACACGGTTGAGAGATAGCTGGAGGTGTTTAGAGCAAGAAGAGGGGCAGAAGTTGCACAAAGGGGCTATGTATCTTGCGTGAGTGCTGCGGAGTGGGGCATGAGTTGTGCAGGGTGGATGGAAGGGCCTTCCTGAGTTTGAGCATAGGAGCAAAGGAAGTGGCACAAAGAGGCCTGAACTCTGACCCTCTCTGCCTTCTTGAACTTTTAAAGTTCTGCCCTTGGGGTTGGGGATTGGAGAGGGAGCAGAGGACCCCTGGAGCCAGATACAGAGATACCAGCAGCAACACAACAGCTAGAAGGTTCCACACGGAGGAGAGGATGGAGTCTGTAATCTGGATGCTATTGCAGCTGCTGGTGACTTTCTGCTAGGACACTTGGAGTTCTGTGTTCCAGAATGTTCAGCTTCAGTGGATGGCAGGCTTAACAAATGCAGACTGTGCCCTCACCTTTTTGGAGAAGGTGGGGCAAGGGGGTCTTTGGCTGGAAGAAGGAATTACCTCTGGCTTGGATAAAATAGAGAGAACTTTTTTGGGGGGTTTCAAGTTTGAGTAAGATCAAGTGTCTTGGCCCTGGGCCCCAGGCCTTGGGAGGCTATTATCAGATAAAATAGAGATAAATGATCTGAAAAATACGAGGGCTCTAGGATAGAAAGTGTGAGCTCTCCCATCTTGCAACCCTAAACAAAGCAGGGGAGCACAGGCCTGCGCACACAGTTGTTGGTGTCAAGTGTTTATTAAGGCTCTCTTCATCTATGAGCCACGGTCTTGGTTGTGTGTATGGGAGGAGGGGGGACTAGTCCCGGAATCGGTCTGTTGCAGGTCTGAAATGCTGTGTTTGTGTGTTGCATCTTCTCTTGCCCAACCCTCCACTCTGGGAACTCACATGTCACTGACTGCTGTCCCTGTTTACCTCAACCCTCCAGGTGCTGATACAGGTAACTGGACGTTAAATTCCTCAGGAATCGGGGGAGGCGTGGGGCAAAGCCCAGAGGACTGGGAGCTGGACATATGGGAGGTTTAAATCCAGGCCCCGCTGCTCCACTTGTGACTTCTCAGACTCTTGGTTTCTCCCCACAGTTTCCACTTCACTGGATTAGACCCAGGGTGGGGGGGCGGAATCCCTGGCTAACTGCTTTGTAAACTACCAAGTACCATACAAATTATTAGTCATTAAGTGCAGGCTTTGCTAGGTCTTGTGGAGGACATGGAGTGTAACCCCCTGCTTCAGGGAATCTACCATCTACTTCGGGGGTTAGTGGCATAAATCATGGGTGGCATATGAAGTCTACCTCAATGAGGACTTTTTACAAAAATTATTATGAAGATTTTCAAACATACATAAAAATAGAGGTGATTAGTGTACTAAGGCCCCAGGTACTCATCACCCAACTTCAACAGCCGTTAGCCCGTGGCTATAATCCTGCCTATTAACACCTCCATCTGCTTCACCTCCTTTCTTGTTATTTTGAAACAAATCCCAGACATCTTACCAATTTATCTATAAGGAATTCAATATACACATTTCTAAAAGATAAGGCTTCGTAAAAAATAGCTACCGTATCATTAGCACATCTAGAACAGCCTCTTAATAACATCAGATATCCTGACAGTGTTCATCTTTCCAGTTTTCGAGGGAACTGTTTTGCTCGGGGAGGCCTGACTGGGGAGCCTGCTTGTTGCTTTGGACTGATGGGAAGGTGACTGACAGAGGTGAGGCAGTGACATTTGAGCTAAACCTTTGAAGAGAGGCCCAGGCAAAGTCTGAGCTGGAGAGCTTAGGGAGCCCTAGCCCCTCATTTTACAGCACTAGCCCCAGTCTCTGGGACCACCACTCCCGAGACTGACTTGCAGAAGCTTCTTGTGGAAACTTTGTGCCTTGCTCCTCTGACAGTAAATGGGGTGAACTCCCCCACTTGCCTCCCCAGTTCCAGGGCCACCCAGGAGCTTGAGGTCAGCAGGCCTGGGAGAATTCCTGGGAGGCTCCTGTCCTCCCGGCCCCTCCCCTGACCCCTGAGGCCACTTTGGAGCAAAACAGGATGCGTTCAGGATGAGTGTCTTTCCCAGCTTGTCATCTAATCACCAAGGCCCAGCTTGGAGCTTCCTCTCTCATTCATGATAAAAACCCTCACTGTCTCCCTTTTCCCTCCTCCTCAGAAAGGGCGTGCTGACTTCCTCCACATCCGGGCCAGCCCTCCTCCACCCCCATGTGGAGCTGAGGGAGAGCTTCCCTCATCCAGGCCTCTCTTCCCACTGCTCCAGAGCAGGCTGTGAGAGGGACTGTTTGACCCCATGAGTGCTCTCCCTGGCTGCAGCCTCCTGCTCTTGGGCTGTCCTTGAGAAAGGAGTGGCTCCTTTCCAACAAGCCTGGGGTCCTGCCGCTGCCTGGTTAATGATTGAGCCACCTAATAACCACCTTGGAAAGTCACCTCTGGAGGATGGCCATTAACCAACTCGGCATCCACCCCAGGCCTTAAGAGGGATCCCATCTTAACCCTCACCTCCCCCAAGGGGACACTAACATACATTCCTTCACAGGAACTTTCGGGGCCAACTAAACATCTGCCCCTCTGGCTTCATTTGGGCAAACAGAAGTTGTTATTCACATTGCTGAAGGACACACATTCATTTCGGTGTTTTTTGAGAGGGTCAGGGAGTTGAGTTGATAGGGATTTAAATGGGCAGTGGGGTAAGGGGGGTCTCTAGGTGTCAGAGTCAGAAGGGGCTGTGGGTGTTTCCAGGAGCCCCTGACCCCCTCAGGTCAATTTGAAAGAGCGAGGGATACCCACGCAAAGGCTCTGCTGTTAGTGGGGCTGCGTGCGTGTCTGTCTTCAGTACAGCTCTGGGTCCCTCCTCCACACAAGGCAGGGACATGAGCCCTCAGTCACACTGCTGTTGCTGCTGCTGCTGCTGCTGCGAGGCTGAGGCCTCCACGGGGGAGGAGGAGACCTCCCTCCAAGTGCCTGTGTCTTGACAAGCAGTGGGAATTGGGAAGGGTGAGGCCGGGTCCCGTTTGGAAAGCCCTGGACCCCAAGTGGTTTTCTGCAGTTTCAGTGAGAAGAGAAGGAAGCAACATTCAGGGAACCGTGGTGGCCTACTACAGAGTCAGGAAGCCTGGCTTCTCGTTGTGCCCCTCTCTAGCTGCCTCTACGTAAGTGACAGTTGCTTTCTCTGGACCTCAGTTTCCACAGTTTTAAACCGGCAGGGCAGGTGGCGTGCACTCAGTGGTCTCTCAGGTTCCGTTCCAGCTGTAAGATTATGCATTCCCAGGCAAAACCTTTTCTTGTCTGCAAGGCAAAGGTCAGTTGGCTTTAAATTCTGCCAGGCCCGGTCACTACATTTTGCCAGTTGGCTGGTCAGTTTGGGCTGACCAGGCCTGGAACTGCCACAGCTTGGGTTTTCCTTGAGCGTGGGCTTTTGTGCAGTTTGCTTTCTAGACCCTGCTCATGTGTGTGTGTGTGTGTCCCAAGGGGCCCCTCTGACCCATTCAGCCACAAGTTAATGAGTGACCTGCTCCTCTGGGTAGCAGCAGCCCCAGGTGCTCCTGGGATCCCAGGTCTCTGTGGGAAGTGGCCAAGGGCTTAGCCAGCCCCACTCACCTTTATGCTTTCTCCCACAATACCTCAGAGGTAGGGAGCCAACCGAGCTCCGGGGAGAAGGGCCTTTAGAGGACACCAGGTCCAACTCTCCTTGTGAACCTAGATCTTCCCACCAGGGACTTGTGCAGCTCTTGAGCCCCCATCTTCAGTACCTGGGAGCTCAAGGTTTCAAAGCAGTTGTTTTCATTCCTGGAAGATCCAAAAGCATTTGCTTATGTTGAACTGAATGCTGTATCCCTGTGGCTTCTACAGCCCTGGGTCCCAGCCCTGCCCCAGGGCCACCTAGCCAGTGTCTGTTCTCTCTGACTTCAAGAGATCCGAGGACAGAACCCAAGTCCCCTTGCTTCTTCTGGAAGCCAAACAGCTTCACTTCCTCCAAGTACTTCTCGAGGGACCTGGGACCAGTCCTCTTCCCAGGCTTGTTACTGTCTTCTGGACGCGCTACTATTTGTGGCCCTGAGAATGGGAAGTGGGGCTCTGCAAGTCCCTCACTGTCCTCTGTTTATTTGTAGCCTGAACTTTTTTTAAAAAAAGATTTTATTTATTTATTTGAGAGACAGAGAGGGAGAGCACAAGCAGGGGGAGTCGCAGGTAGAGGGAGAGGGAGAAGCAGGCTCCCCATTGAACAGGGAGCCCAATGTGGGACTCGATCCCAGGACCCCGGGATCATGACCTGAGCCGAAGGCAGACGCTTAACAACTGAGCCACCCAGGAGCCCCTAGTCTGAACTTTTCTATAAGACTTCTCCATCATTTTCTGGTGACTCCAGCAGGTGCCTTCTGAACCCCCAGAGCCCTGGATCCAAACACTTCATGCAGCTCTCTGATTTGTTTGTCAGTCAGGTCTGGCCAGCTCTCATGACTGGGGAACCCTTGGAGGCTAGGGCCTTTTTCCTGGTGCCCTCATGACAGGGGGCAAGCCTGCAGAGAGGAGGTGCTCACTTCTGATGAGTTGATTGCAGTGTAATCTGTGGGGGCTGCCAGTATATCCTGTTTTCCTGCCACTTGCTTTCTTCCCTTGAGCTGGTGGAGGTGTGGGGGGAAGGGGATATTTTGAGGAGCATCGAAGCTGGAAATGAATATGAGCCATGCCCACACTGGGGCCTAGAAGGGTGAATCAGACAGGGAGAAACAGCAATTCAGCCATTCCTCCTCTGCAGTTGATGATGATGACCACGATGAGTCTTCCTGTTTCTTTCCATTTCCAAGGCACTTTCACTTCCAGGATTCCACTCTGTCCTCACAGCAGGCCCAGGGGCCCCGGTAAGATAAGCAGTGTGATCCTCGCAGGTGCCCACCTGGGGCCCAGATGGGGGATGGGCCTGATCCCCAGCCCCCCACCCCCGAGGAGGGAGGATTTAGAGCCCAGGTCTCCTGATGCTCAGCCCTCCCTATTTTCCCCAAACCACACCCGGCAGCTGAGGCAGCTGGGGCTGACTGTGCAGCTTCCTCACCACAGAGGAACCTCTGCCCAGGCTGCAAGTCTGTTCCCATAGTGGAGGGAGCAGTCTCCAGGGGAGGTGGCCAAGGATTTCCTGTCCTTTATCTGGGCTGGCCAAAGGCTGGCCTGTCTGAGGTGTGAGACATGCACTTGCAGCCAGTTTTTCTGCTCTGGGCCAAGGTCAAGTCAGGCTGGGGCTACGAGCAGGCAGCTTGGGAAGTGCTTGGCCCCAGACATCTGCCCTGAGCAGACCCCACCTGAGAGGGCCTTCTAAATGGCAAAATCAAGAGGGGCATGTGGGCAAGGGGACAGAATGGAGACGAAGCCAAAGACATGCTGAGTTATACACCTGGAGCTTGGGGCAGGAAAGTGTGTCGTGGTGGGGAGCAGAGGATCTGGGATAAACAGCACTGGGGGGTGACTTTGGGCCAATTACTTAACCTCTGGAAGCCTCCATTTTGCCAGCTGTAAAATGGAGGCATATGTACCTACCTCATGGGGTTGTTGAGTCATAAATCCAATAATATGAACAGAATTCTCATTATTATTGTTGTTTAGTGGCACTCTCTGGCACCCCATCTCCTTGATGTTTTTCACTGACCCGGGCCAAGCCGCCCCCAAATATACAGCCTCCTATGCCTTAGGTCTGGGCTTCTCTGTCCCTCAGATTCTGCTTCCTCCCGAAAACCATTCCTGGGCCCCACCCATTGGAGGGAGGGGTACTTCTGGCCTCCTTGAGTGATATTTATAGCCACAGTAATGACAACAATAAGAGTGAACTCTTCCAAATTCTTGACACCTTTGAACTTACTTGTCTCCCATGGTAATTCTGTAAGGTAGGTACTGCTATCTTTTTCTGCATTTTACCTATGAAGAAGTAGGAAGGGAGAGGCTAAAAGAACATACTCAAGGTCACATGGTTAGCGAATGCTGGACCTGGAAGCAGGACCCAGGCAGGCTGAGTCCACCACCCACACCCTTAGCAATGGTGCCATGCCTCTCCTTCTCCCCTTCTCGGGTGGCCGACCAGGAGGCTAGAGCTCGGACTTGGGTCTCCCTTCTGCCCCTGATTGCTTATTTTACCCACCAGTGATCAGTCGCTCCTGGGCAGACAGACCCTAGGTCCTTGCCTGCCCCCTCCCCACCAAGGTGGACAGATAGAGAGGAGAGAAAATCAAAGGGCTGGGTATCGAGGCTCTAAGCAGAGCTGCATGGTGGGGGAAGGTGTGCAGGAGGAAGCTAGGGACATAGTTCTGACAGCAGCAGGCCTGCCTGATTAGCACCTTCCAGCACTAGGGGTAGAGGACGGTGCTGAGTGGCATCAGGGAAAAGAGACGTTGCAATGACCTCTCCTGACAACCAGATTTTGTTATTTAGAATGTGTGGGTGGTTAGGGGCAGGCGGGAGGCTGGCCAGATTAATTCGTGTGACCCCTCCAGCTGGTGTGGCCCATGCTGGTATTGGGCATGTGGAGGGGTAAGCTTCTGTGCAGAAGCTCTAGCCCTTCCCACAGTGTTCCCACCTTAGGGCCCTTGGGTGGCTACAGATTTCCTTCCCATAGCCTGTACCAGCTGTCCGCCCCATCGCTTTTGGGCTCATTCTCTGTGATCTTCCTTCCAAACAGAGGCCCTAGAGTGCTTCAGAGGACAGCCCGCCTTAGCTTCTGCCTCCCTGGGAAGTATGGGCCTGATAGCAACTCTAGCCAGGTACTCCAGGACAGTTTGGCTTTTGTTCAGTTTCAGGCCTTGGTGCCTAGCATGGGGCCTGGCACCAAGTAGGAGTGGATTTGGAGGGGAGAGCCTAGGGAGACAACGTAGGAAAAGATCAACAGGATGGCTGTGGGCATTTAGGTGGGCCCCCAGTCCCCGTCCATAGTCCAGTGGAAGCCGCTTGACCTCCTGTAGCCTCAGTTTCCCCATTGGTGCAGTAGGTCTGCTTTGGACAGGGCTGTCACGGGAACCACATGAGATGTGGGATGGTCAGGTGTTTCCTCCACTGATGGGAAGTTGCTTCAGGCTAAGGGTTCATACTGCACAACTCCTGGTGTATGTTTCTTGTGTCCACAGCCAAAGCAACTTCTATTTATTTTATTTTTTTTAAAGATTTATTTATTTATTTGACACAGAGAGAGAGACCACAAGTAGGCAGAGAGGCAGGCAGAGAGGCAGGCAGAGAGAGAGAGGAGGAAGCAGGCTCCCTGCTGAGCAGAGAGCCTGATGCGGGCCTCAATCCCAGGACCCTGAGAACATGACCTGAGGTGAAGGCAGAGGCTTTAACCCACTGAGCCACCCAGGTGCCCCAAAAGCAACTTCTATTTAATGAAGAGTATCCTAACTTGGGGGACTTGGAGGACTCTGGGTCTAGACTGCCTGGATTTGCACCTTGACTCACCACCTCCTAGATGCTGATTTGGGGCCAGTTACTCGATATCCCTGGGCCTCAGTTTTCTCATCTTGTCAAACAGAAATTTCATAGCACTTACCCCCCACAGGGTTGTTGTCAAGATTCAGTGATATGAACCATATCAAAAGTACCTATGCCTGGGACACAACAATGACTTAGAACCCTCTGGTTGTTATTGTTATTATCTCATTTTATACTTGCAAAAACCTCCTGTTACCAGGGATATAATTGCATGACCATTTTACAACTAAGGACACCAAAGCACGGAGAAGCTAAGTGTTGCCCAATGGGATCTGTGTAAAGTTCTTAGCTCAGGGCCTGGCACATAGTAAGTGCTCAGCAAATATTAGTGTTTAATTTTAATTATTATTAATAATGACATTCGGTATTGTAAGTATTGTCATCAGTAAGGAACACAACCACAGCTAGGCAGTAGCAGAGCCAAGACTAAAAGCCACAGTTGCTAGCCTGTTAGTCTTCCCACTGTACCCAAAAACCTCTGTCTCTAAATATTACATAGCTGTTAGGTCACCATTTTGGATTTTTCTTCCCTTCACCCCACGTGGCCTAAACATGTATGCGGCCACTCCTTGCCCACAAAGCCAAGGCCCCTGCCCTCCCCCTTCTGCCCAGAATCACAGCCCTCCCTTTGGCTCCAGGGCTCAGGGGAGCCTTGTGTTCACTGGCTTCCAGAGGGGAACAGACTCTGTGAAGAGGCTACTTCTCTCGGGCCCATTTTCTTTCTGTAAGAGACTATTTTTTTTTCTGGATCTTAGGGTGGGGCCAGGCTCCTTCAAGGCATTTCCTGCCCGGGAGTTTATATTTGGCCTCCGCAAAAGGAAAAGGAAGTAGGCAAGGGGGGTGGGAGGTAGAAGTGGTGGCACAGGGTCAAGATGGGTGAGTGCCAAGATTTTGCAGGCCCAGAGAGGAAGCAGGAGATGGCGCATGTCCCTTCTCATGTGGGCTTGGGGGCCCTCCCAGGAGCTTGGGATAGAAGAGCTAAGGGTTCCTTGAGGCCAGAATGCCTTCACCCCCAGGCAGAGATTATTTTCCCTTCTTACACCTCTGGGCCTTTGTTCCCTGGCCCTGTGGTTTCTGCCCTGGGGCAAGGTGTTCCGCTGGTCATCTAGTTGGTGGAGTTGCAAGCATGTCTCCTCAGTTTCGTGTCTTTCCTGTAGTGACATCAGAGGAATGGGTGGAGACAGAGGCCCACACACTGTTTAGCTGGAAAGCAGGACTTCCTGTCTAAGTGTTGCCAGAACATTCTGTAGCCCTTACCACACTGCAGTGGGGATACTGAGACCAATAGGACCCAGTGCCGTGGGACTCCAGTTGAATGGGGGAGACAGTCTCATGTGCGGCTGAGAAGGTAATGGAAATACGTGGGGGGGGGTCACTTAATTTAAATGAGCCGTTGGGTGGTAGCGGGTGAGTGAGAGGTCAGGGAAGAAAGATCTCATGGGAGGTTTGACCTCCATCTTGATGAATACTGGGAGTTTGTGGCTTCAAGTCAGTTTGGGTCTAGGGTTCAGGAGGCCTCAAGTGCCAGCCGGAAAGCAGCCTGGTGTCTGCCCTGGGCTGTGGGCAGTGGGGAGCCCACTAGGCTGCAGAGTAGGAGAGTGGCTGGATCACAAGAGTGGCTTCTTGTAAGAAGAAGCTGGCAGGACAACCTGTTGAAAGGAGAGACTAGAGGCCAGGAACTTGGAGGGCTTAGGTAAACCAGGCATGCCAACCTAGAGCATGGCTGGACGTGGGGAACCGTGACCACTTGATAGAAAAGTCGATAGAACTTGGTGACTAAATACACGAGGTGAGAGAGGACAGACCAGGATGACTGGTGGTTTAACCCTGGGTGTTCGGGTGCCCTGGGAGGCCAGAAAGCCAGAGAGCCAGGCTATGAGGGGAAAATGGCTTTGGTCTAGGTCCCCGCTGAAGACCCTCACTGGAGTCTCCCAGAAGAGTGTGTGCGGGAGGAGCACAGCTCCCTCTGCTGAACCAGCTGGTGCAAATCACACATACCCCTGCCCTTGGTGAGTGGCCACTAGGAGACGGAAAAACAGAGGCCCAGACAGAGTTGGTGGCTTGCCCAAGGTCACCCAACAGGTTCCTAGTACAGTTAAGGCTAGAATGTCAGGTAACCTTTCTACCCGTACCATAGTGGGAGCAGTTACCGCTGGTCCACCCTCCGTCCCAGACCAGTTAGGCGGACGTCTCTTGCCTCCAGCGACTGGAGGTGATGGAGTAGTACATAACTCATGAAAACCCCTGTCCTTCCTTGTAACTGTGACCTTGTCAAAGCACTGGGGACTGGGTTGGGGCAGGATCCCCTGACAGCAAGATAGCTAATGGAGTGACTGCCCCAGAGCAGGTGGCAGCTTTGACCTTCGCTGTCACAGGGAAGCCCTGGGCTGGGCCAGAACGTCTCTTGCCTGCTTTAACCCTGCTGTGCCCAGTGCCAGCCTAGGAGACCACACACTGAACTCGGGACCCAAACTTTGAAGCAGTCCCTGGAGGTCAGAGGCCAGGTTTGGGCCACAGGGCCCTCCTGAGCCTCCCTCACTTGAAGCTGCACACCAGATCTCAGGCTACAGCTCTGTGGGGGAGAGGGGCACAGTTGGGGGTTCCTTGTATAACTTCCACATTTTTAAAAACTCTCAACTCGAACTGCCACCTGTCCCTGGCCAACCTGAGCCCACCTGCAAGGGATCGACAGTGTCCGCAAACAAGGGACCTCCACTGAATCATGTGTCCAGGCTTTGCCTCGTCCCTCACAACATCTTTAAGGAGGGGGTGCCTGAAGCCCCCAGGTAAGGTGGAGGCCGACCTCAGGGTCACACTTCAGGGCTGGAGGCAGCCTTGCTTTTGTTGGGATTGTCCCGGATACCGTAACACGTGGAGCAGCAGCCCCGGCCTCTACTCCATAGGAGCTAGCAGCATGCCTCTTAGTCACGATGACCCAAAATGTTTCTAGACATTGCCAAAGGTCCCCTGGGGTGTAATGTTGTCCCTGGATGAGACTCCCTGAGGCCCTATGACTTTGGTGCAGATGTGGAGCGTTAAGGAGAGAGGGATATTCGAATGGAGAGCCTCACGTGTCAACCTGCCACCAGCCAGCCGGAAGATGCAGTGCCTTCTCTATGTTGCCACCCAGCCGCATGGTACTGTCCCTTCCTGGGCTGTGGGCCTCGGTGGTGCCGCAGTTCTGACAGGGAGACTCTGAAGGTATTGCTCGCATGGGCCTGGGAGCTTGGCACCCAGCTGTAGCTCTGGCTGAGATCAACACTGGCATCCCAACAGGTGCAGCAGGGGCCCCGCATCCTGCCTGCGACCTAACAAGCTTGGGGCCAGCCAGGGGCTCACAGCCAAGCTGGCTGCTTGAAATCCAACAGCCCGTACTGTGGACCCCTACTGTGGGGTTTGGGACGTGGGATGAGAGCTATTTTGGTCTTGTCCCTTTCCTCCCTTTGCCCCCCTCCCCTGTAAGAATCGAGGAAGAATTATAATTCTAGCTAAGAGCAGCAGTAGCAGGGAGATGAGTGTACCCAGTGTCTTGGAGGACAGGGTACTGCAGAACCCCCTCAGGGTCTCGTCCAAGGTCAGGAAGGGAAGTCTTGGCAGTCATAACAGTCATGACAGCTGTTAGTACAAGCCCTTGTGAGGGCTTCTCTCCCTCTGTCCCTCCGGGGGAAGAGGGTAGCCAGACAGTCACCTGTTGTAGCATTTGTGCAGATTCAAATAGAGCCCCTCCTCTGAGGGGTCCAGGGCTCAAGGCTGGGTGGGCACTCTTCTTGTGGCCTAGGCTCCCTAGCTGTATCCTTATGGGAGACTGAAAGGAGCTGCTAATAACCATCTGGGGCCAAGTGAGATCCAAGCCCCCTGCCAGAAAGACATCTCTTCCTTAAACAGGATCTCTCTCTGGGAGAGAAGGTGGGCAAAGGAAGAGGACTTTGCATCTCCCAAGAGAAATAAGCTGAAAAGCCTTTTGCCGGGACTTAGCATTTCCCAGCGACAGCAGCAGGGCCTGGAAGAGGTGGGGGGGGGTGCTTCAGCCTAGCTGGAATAACAGCTTGGCCTCACAAAGCCCATCTTGGAAACTTGGGTTGTCACACAGACAGCAGCATGCCGGGTCTTTCTCTACTCCCTCAGAATGCTGGCTTTTCCTCCTGTGCTCACTAAAGTTGTGAGAGACCATGCTGATCCCAGACCTTGCTTGGGAGACCCTCATCTTACAGTGAGGGCCATGAAGGAGATGTCTTTCCAAATAGAAAGCAAAGTAAGGTAAAGGAAATCAGCACATTCGCTGAAAGCTTCCTTTGGAATAGATCAGCTAACTGTTTGGCTAAGTTACCTTCACAGATAGCCACAGACTCTCCCTCCCCTGTCCCACCACATGCATTCGTATTACTGCTTGTTGCTCTCTCGCTCCTTCTGTGGGGCCTGGAGAGAACGTGGATGAGTGATTAGAATGGGCCTGAGTCTGGCCTCTGGCTAGAGTCTTTCCCAAGACCTACGCTGTGGCTTTTTAGCTGCCTGTGTTTTTTCAGGGCAGTGGTGCTCTATCTTGCTTGTACTCGAGAATCATGTGGAAAGCTCTCAAAAACAAATGAAAAGTTTCCCAGAGATTCTAATTTAATTGGTAATGACTGGGGCCTAGACACCGGAATTTTTAAAAAGAGTTTATTTATTTATTTGAGGAGGGGGGGAGAAAGAGAGTGTGCACGTGCATGTGCTTGCGAGCATACGTTGGGGGGAGGGGCAGAGAGAGAAGCAGACTCCCTGCTGAGCAGGGAGCCTCGATGATGACGATGATGTTGACGATGATGATGATGATGATGGTGCTGCCGCCGCCGCCGCCGAGGATAGATTCCAGGACTCTGGGATCATGACCTGAACCGAAGGCAGACCCTTAACGGACTGGACCACCCAAGCAACCCCCAGGCCATGGAATTTTTAAAAGCTCTCAGATTATAATGTGCAGTCTGAGTTGAGAGGTTACTGTTTTGGTGGTAACAAGGGCCCCCTTGATCTGGGCTTCTGTGACATCCACCCATTGCTTGTCCTGGGCCCTGAGTCTTACCGGTACCTATGCCTGGAGGTGAGTTTTGGGTTGGGAAAGAGTAGGCAGGAGTGGGGTCTGGGCAGCTCTCTCACAGCTCACTGAGTGACCACAAAGCGGTAGGACTCAAGTCCCCCGAGTGTGGCATGAAGAGGGTGGGGTTGGTGATATAGGCTGAGTGAGGCCCGACCTCCCTCAACTTAGTTGCCGGTTGCCTTTTCTTTCCCGCCTAGCTCATGATCACTTTTTTACAAGTAGGACACAATCTGAACTGAGGCTTAGCGACTGTGAATGTGTGCATACCAAGGTCAAGGAGTCTCTCTCTCTCTCTTTTTTTTTTACTTAAATTCCATTTAGTTAACATACAGTGTAATAATAGTTTCAGGAGAGAGAGAGAGAGGCCAAGTTCAAGTAGTCTCAACAAAAGTAGTGCTTTCTAATGATAACTTTCATACAGCCACTTTCAAAACCAGGCAAAACCTGATCCATTCCACACAGTAACCACGGAGGTAGGCAGGACAGCTGTTGGTCCTCACTACATAGATCCAAATCCAAAGCTAAGGGAATGAAGCAAGTTGGCTAAAATGACTTAGGCATCAAGTAGGGGAGCTGGCTTGATTGGAAAAAGCTCTTTCTCAGACTCACTTCTCTATCATCTTGGAGCATGATTGCATTTCCTCCATGAGAGATGTTGCTGCCCCTTTCCTGGGTGCGTAAAACACCCTTGTTCACGCAGCATTTCTCTTCATTCCATCCTTCTCAGAATAGAAGAGAGCTCTGTGCTAAGAGGCTCCTGGTACATGGCCTGTGTGAGTGTAGGTGTAGATCCTGTCATTGACCTCTAAAACCCTCTGCTGCTGTTCATCCATTTTTCTTTGACACTCCCTCCAGGAAACCGGTGGGCATGGCCTTGAGACCTGATTTGACTCTGGAGCTTTTGAGTATGCCCCTTGCCCCAATTCTTATGGCTCAGATCATCTGGGACCCTCCCCAGAGAGAGAGAGTCTGGGGCTAAAAATCTGTGGAATCCAGCTTGTGCCAGCTGAGTGCCATTCCTGACCTGTCCTGGCACATCATCCTAGCCTTGACCAGAGCACAGCCCGCAGAATATAGTGGTTGAAACCGCCGAAATCTGTACATCTGGACATAGAAGCAGGACAAGGGGTCACAGACATTCCTTCATCACTCGCCTCAGCCTGCCCGGTGTTACTCTCCCCGCCGGGCACATAAGGCAATCCTTAGTCTGGGACATCTGGGCCCCAACCTCAGGGAGTGGACTCTGCTAGGGGTGCGTGGTCACTTCTGGTCCCAGCCTGGGCAGGCTGGGACGGGTGGGAGGGATGAACACACAGCACTTTAGCTCAGTCCTTAATCACCAAGACATACAGCTCTGACTGCTCCATCTGGGAGGGAGCCTCAGGGCCTTCCAGCCCTCTGTGAGGTGGTATATTGTTGGGAGCCAGTGTCCCTGACATCCTGTTGTGTAATAACCCATTACATTCTCCAGATTCCTTCCAGGGAGTACTTGCTGGGGATTCAGACCATAGCCCTGCTTCAAACTCCTTGGCTCCTTTGTCTTTTGGAGCTATCACGGCCTCTTTGAAATGTCTGCCTCCTAACTAACCTCACTTCCCAGAGCCATTTGGCTGCAATTTTGACAGTAATGTGGATACAGCCACGTTCCAGACCCAAAAGGAAATGCCAGCTGGGCCTCTTTCTTCTGTTTGTTCTTTTTTTCTTCGGACCCTTCAGTTAGTGGGGAGTGCTTGTACTATGCATCAGGGTTTTTGTGTTTTTGGTTTTTTCCCTCTTCAGTATTTTACTTAATGCTCTCCGTAGCTCTTCCAAGCAGACTCTATTTCCTCCATTTTACAGAGAGGGAAACTGAGTCTTAGAGAGGTTAAATAACTTGCCCAAAGTCAGAGGGCTCATGACTGGCAGCACCAAGATTTCAACCCAGGCTTGTAACTCCACTATATCAGAAGAGCAGAAAAAATGTGGGGGACCTGGAAGTTGGTTCCTTTGAGTCTAAGCCCTTTGTTTACCTGCCATCTGAGGGCAGGTGGCATAACTCAATGGAAAAGAGAACTGGACAGGAAATGAAAAGATCGGGGTCTTACATGAACAGATATTTCTCCAAAGAAGAATCTAGGTGGCTAGCAGATGCATGAAAAGATGCTCATCATCACTTAACATCAGGGAAATACAAACCAAAATCACCTCACACTTGCCGGGATGGCTAAAATCAACAACACAAGAAACCACAGGTGTTGGCAAGGATGTGGAAAAAGGGGAACTCTTGTGCACTGTTGGTGGGAATGCAAGCTGGTGCAGCCACTCTGGAGAACAGTATGGAGGTTTCTCAAGATGTTAAAAATAGAACTACCTATGACCTAGCAGATGTTTATAGCAGCATTATCTATAATAGGGAAGATATGGAAGCGGTCCAAGTGTCTCTCAACTGATAAATGGATAAGGAAGATTTGGTGTATATATACATACACATATATATATGTATGTATATATACACACACATATACATATATATATATGTATATATATATATATATAGAGAGAGAGGAATATTACTCAGCCATAAATAAGAATGAAATCTTGCCATTTGCAACAACATGGATGGAGCTAGAGAGCTTATGCTAAGCGAAATAAGTCAGTGAAAGACAATTTAGGAAACAAATGAGCAAAGGGAAAGAGAGAGAGCAGGTGAGCAAGAAACGGACTCTCAACCATAGAGAACAAACTGATGGTTACCGGAGGGGAGGTGGCTGGGGGGATGGTATAATCCGTGATGGGGATTAAGGAGGGCACTTGTTGTAATGAGCACTGGGTGATGCGTGGAACTGTTGAATAGTTGTATTGTACATCTGAAACTACAATAACACCATATGTTAAGTAATGAATTTAAATAAAAAAGAAAAATAAAAGGTTAGGGTCATAGTCTGAACCATGACACATAACTCCGTGGGAGTTGGAAAAGCCCCTTAGGCCTCAATAAACCCCATACTGTAGCTTTTTAAAGTGCTGATCTGGGGGCACCTGGGTGTCCCAGTCAGTTAAGCATCTGCCTTCGGCTCAGGTCATGATCCCAGGGTCCTGGGATCGAGCCCTGCATCAGGCTCCCTGCTCTGTGGGGAGCCCGCTTCTCCCTCTCTGTCTGCCTGCTGCTCTGCCTACCTGTGCCCTCTCTCCAGCTCTCTCAAATAAATAAAAAAATTTTTTTTTTAAAAATAAAGTGCTGGGCGCCTGGGTGGCTCAGTGGGTTAAAGCCTCTGCCTTCAGCTCAGGTCATGATCTCAGAGTCCTGGGATCGAGGCCCGCATCGGGCTCTCTGCTCAGCAGGGAGCCTGCTTCCTCCTCTCCCTGTCTCTCTGCCTGCCTCTCTGCCTACTTGTAATCTCTCTCTCTGTATCAAATAAATAAATAAAATCTTTAAAAAAAATAAAGTGCTGATTTGAAGAACCTCACCACAGACCAATTAAATCAGCATCTGAGGATGGGGCCCTGGGAAATTGGTATTTTTTAAGCTTCCTAGCTGATTTTACTGTGCATCCAAGGGTGAGAATCCTTGAGCTAGGTGATATAGGCCAGTGCTTCTCAAACTTTAATGTGCATGCAGATCAACTCAGAATCTAGTTAAATAAATGTAAATTCTGATTTGGTAGGTCTGGGACTCTGTATTTCTAACCAAGTCCCCAATGATACTGATGCTGCTGGTCCAGCGATCACACTTGGAATAGCAGGAGGTTAGGAGGCTCTAGGTAGCAGTGAAAGAACTTGGTGCCCACCCACGTGACCTCGTTTCCTTCCCAACAGCGATGGCTAGGGCCACTGCCTAGCATAAGAGGAGCAGGCGGCTCGCCAGTCATTCCTGTGGGCTCTACCTCGCTACCGCCATAGGCTCGGTTAGATGGTGCAGGTATTTAAGATGGAGGACTTAATTACTGCACTCTCCCACCTCCTTCAGGCTTAGGAAGGAGCCCGGCAGTAATGGGGAGGCCGGTGCCTCTCTCCTTCCCTTTGCTCTTTGTTCTGCCTCTAGCCACGAAGGACTGAGGGCTGCAGTGGACTTCGAGGGTGTGTTCTTGGCACGCAGGCCTGTCCCTGGGGATTGGCTGCCCTGCCTGGGGTGGCCATCCCAGACTCATGGCCCTCTAGGAGGTCACTGTTTCCTTCCATGCCTGCCTTTCTGGAAACTCCTGCCAGGTCCCTCCTTCGGTACCTTCTCTTTGTCCTGATGATGGGATAGCAGAGCTGGCTGCTGGGAGGGGCTCGGAGGATGGAAAAGGGCCTTCTCCTGGGGTTGTGGTAGGATCAGGAGACAGCGAGGGGTTATGGCAGCTGGCTCAGCTATCCTAACAGCAAAACCATGTCCCTCAAATGCTTCCTGGGCTGAGGTTAAGTCCCTTCCAGCAGCTCTTAGCACAATTCTCCCAGACTGCCTCTTGCCTCGAGACCTGTGTCCTCTCCCAGGCCTACATTGCCCCCTGCCAGAGGGTCTGGGTTACTGCTGGCTGAGCTCTGCAGGAACAAATGCCTTCCAGGACCTCTCGGAAGTCCTGAAGACCCCTAGATCTTTATCATCAGTTAGAAAGTTGCAGTAACAAAAAACACGTGCACGTACAGATTCGGGTGCATGCACAGACTGAGGCGCCTCTGTGTGTGTGTGTGTGTGTGTGTGTGTGTGTGTGTGTGTGTGTGTACGGGCACACTGTCCCACACCGATCTTTGTGGATCTTGGGCCTGAGCAGACTTGGCTACAGCTGTGTGCAGAGGGAGGATGCTGGGAGGTGGCCCTCACTCGGGGAAGCTCACAGATGTTCATCCCTGCCACAGTCCTGTTTGCCCCCAAAGCCCTCAGGGGTTCCAGAGCCTTTCTCTTCTCCCACCTCAAATCCCCATCAACATGTGACCCTTGAGAAACCTATTGTTTTTTCTTTTTTTTTTTTTTGTTTTTGTTTTTGTTTTTTTTTTAAAGATTTTATTTATTCATTTTGACACAGAGAGAGAGGTTACAAGTAGGCAGAGAGGCAGGCAGAGAGAGAGGAGAGAGGAGGAAGCAGGCTCCCTGCTGAGCAGAGAGCCCGATGCGGGCCTCGATCCCAGGACCCTGAGATCATGACCTGAGCCGAAGGCAGCGGCTTTAACCCACTGAGCCACCCAGGCGCCCCCTATTGTTTTTTCTAACCAACTTCCACCTTTCTGCCCTCTTCCCCTACCTTGTCTCCCCAGCCAGCATCCTCTTAAGTACCGTTTTGTCTTTTAACTTCTCAGTCCCAGCTGCTAGGGCCTCATCCTGGATTTCCCTGTGGGAGAGCACTGGAAAGAAAGAGCTCTCCCTGTCTCAGAGAAACTTCACCAGTCTCCTTGGAGTCCCCTGGTCACGGGCCCTAAGGAAACCAAGGAGGTGTTGGGTGCAGAGGAGGGAGGCCAGCCCCACCAGTGCCCTCCAAGATTCCCACAGGTCCGAACTGTATCATCAGGACAATCAGCACTGGATTATATACCACATAGGCCTAGCTACCAGGGAGAGCTGGAACAGTCCTGGGAGGCTCTCTGGGGAGGGAGGGCTGGAAATGGATGCATGATTGGGGACAGTGAGCACTAGGGAGGCTGCCGCATGAGACTGAGCTTGAACTGTGGCCCCAGCACTCCTCCCTTGGTCAACTGTGAAACTGTGGAGGAGTCCCTTCCTCCCTGAGCCTGTCTGGAGAGCCACAGAATAGAGAGGGTAAAATCTTCACAGCATGTTGTGTGCCTTAAGTGGGATTTGGTTCTCAAAGTGCTGGGGCATGTTAGGTATAATAATGGGGGGAAAGAGAAGGCTAATCCTTGAACATTTTGTATCCCTAGCTGGACTAGGATGGCCTCCCCAGGGCCATGGAAGGGGGACGGCTGCCTGAAGAAGGGGAAGGGGAAGACACAGCTGTGGCTTCTTCCCCTGGCAGTAACTCGTTGAGTCCTCCCTTTCCCGGGAGTTGCTGCTGGTGGGTTCTATTGTTGGGCAGGGGTGGGAGAGTGAGAGGGGTAGTAGGACAGGCAGGGAGTGAGGCTCAAGCAGGGTGTGCTGGGACATAACAGAGGGTAGAGTGTGGGGAACTGAAGATAAACCCTAGCAGGCTGTGGCACACAGCGAATACATCGGCCCCCTCCTTGCTCTCCTTGCCGTTTCTGGATCACGAAAACTCAAGGTGCCTGTCTGCTGAAGGTGAGGCAGCATACGCCCAGGGTGCTTCAGGGCCAGCACCCGGTTGACCCCATTTCTCGGTCTGTTCCGTTTTAGAAGTTGAGGCCAAGAGAGCATGCAAGTGGCTCCGAGAGACAGGATTCCCTCAGTATGCGCAGCTTTTTGAAGGTAAGGCTGCTCGGTTACTCCTCCTTCCCCACCCCCAAAGCTTGTCTTATCCCTCTTGTTTTCCATCTGCAAAATGAGGCCAATCAGACCCTCTCTCTAGCCACACAAGAAGCTGTGAACTTTGGTGCCGCTCCTGTTGCAACCGCATCATCTCTGGTGGGTCGCTCTGACTGACTCTCCTAAGCTCTGGTGTCACCAGTGCATTCAAGTCCCTTGTCTCGACCAGGGCCCCTGCACTGTTCCAGGGAGCCCGGGCCTCACTCTGTCATTTCTCTGCTGCTTTCCTGGCACTGTTCCACTTCTGAGGATGCCATTTGCACAGTTGCATCCCGGGGTCTCTGACCTCACCTCAGCCTCTGCATAGCCTCCATTTCTCAGTTTCCCTTCACTTTTCTGTTTTTCTTTAGAATTGTTTGTATTTGCTGTTTCTGCTTTTCCTCTTCTTCCCACACTCCCTACTGTACCCTGCCTTCACTCCCACTTTGCCAACAAAACGATCCTTGTCCAGGTCCCTGGGAACTGCCACATGATCAAATTCAGCTGTCTCTTCCCACTCTTAAATCTCTCAAGAGTTTTCAGTGCCGTTGGCCACTCACTTCAGCTTCTGGAATACTTGCCTCTCTTGGATGCCTCTCTCTAGGTGCTGCTGTCAGTCCTCTTATAACATATTCTGGTTTCTCTAACTGATGTCTACATGTTGGGGTATCCCAGAGCTCAATCTTGGCCCCTCTTTCCTCTCCACCTTTCTTTCCCAGGAGATCCTTCTCCAAGTACTGCGTATCTTCTGGTGGTTCCCAAATAGCTCTGTCAGACCTCCTTCCCGAGTTCCAGATTCATCTATTCAGCCAACAATTCAGTATCTCATCTGTCTGATAGGCATCTCAAATGGAACAAGTCTAAATTCCACGTTCTGAGGGCACCACCGTCCACTCAAGCTCCACAGCCAGGAATCACCCTCAATTCCTTTTTTTCCTTCACCCTCCATTTCTTCTTCTCCAGCAGGTCACTTTCTTCCTCCACACTATGTCTTGAATCCATCCACTTCCTACCACCTCCACTGCCACCTCCTGTGTAACCCGTTGTCACTGCTCACCTGCCTTAGGGCACCAGCCTTCTTCCGGCGCCACCCCCCCTTGCCCCCGGTCAGTGCACAGCAGCCAGAGGGACCCAGGGAGCCCGGGCCTCACTCTGTCATTTCTCTGCTGCTTTCCTGGCACACTGAGATTGAGGGTAAGCTCACATGCTCTATTCTGGCCGGCAAGACTATGTCACCTAACTTCTGTGGAGCCCTCTTTCATTTGCTCACTACATCTCAGGCTCCTTCCTACCACTCAGCTCACACCTTTCCTTCCTCAGAGCCTTAATGTTAGTCCTGCCTGGAATCCTCTTCCCAGGCTCTTGGCCCGGCCAGCCCCCTCTTACTCTTCAGGAGAAGTCACCTCTCTACAAGTGCACCCCTACCCTGCCAGCCTCCCTTTGCCCCATCACCCTGGCTAATGTCTTTTCATAGCCTTTAGAACTGTCTTATCTTGTTCCACACATGTTCTCTCTGTGAAGGCTGGGATCATTTTTATCTCACTCAGATAGTGTCAGTCAAATGAGAAAATGGGTGTCTTTCAGCAGTCAGGCAGAGAGGTGTGAGATTTCCTGGATGCTCTGTCCTCTGACCCCACTCCTTCCGCTCTCCCCTCCCCTTCCTACATCCCAGGGAGTGGGCTCCCCTGTTTGGACCAGTAGGAGGAAATGAGGTATTGTTTGGCTGCACACTGTCCTCTCTGTCTTCACTCTCTCCCTGCCCTCCCCACTGCACCTTGGGCCAGGAAGAAGGTTCTCTGTCTGAGTAGCCCAGGACTCAAAGGGGACTTGGGGGCGGGGAGGTGGCAAGCTTGGCTCTTGGCTGTCACCCAAGGCCTCGGGCCTGCCAACTCCCGGGAACCTGCTTTATGCTGGGTCCGCTCATCCAGCTCGACCCTCCTTTTCCTCAACCCTGGATTTGCCTTTGATGGTCACCCCGAGTTCCCTGAGCCCCTCCTTTACTCCAGGCTTGCTCCTTCTGCTCAGCTTTTTGCCTTCCTGCCTCCTCTCTTCCCTGGACTCCCTTTTCCATCTCAAGGGCTGCTGGCACTGAGTTTCTGACCTACCACCCTCGACTCATCTTGGCTTTTCTCCGCCATACAGAAGGTCTGTTTCCCCTGGATATTGGCTCTGTGAAGAAGGACCACAGTTTTCTGGACGAGGACTCTTTGGGGGCCCTGTGCAGGTAGGGGGCACTGAGGGCCAGGCCTGGGAGGTCAGGGCCTGGCTTGTGGGCTTCCCCAGGGGAAAGAAACAGTCCCTGGCCCCTCCACCAGAGGAGGAGCCCAGCCTGTAACAAAGCTTCTCTGCTGCAGTCACACTGCTCACTCTCTCTTCTGTGTCCATGACGCCTCACCTCTCACGCACTTGAGCTAGAGAGCCAAGATCTGGCCTTGATTCGTTTTCTCCCTTCAGTTCGAGTCCCCAGACATTCCTCTGCTTTACAGTCCCCTCTCTACTTACGCTGGTTTGGGCCGTGTTTCAGGCCAAACCATTGCCTTCTGTTCTGGATCCAGATCCATAGCCTACTAACTGGCCTTCCTGCCCTTCCCCTCCTTGCCTTGATCCAGCCTCTCTAGGGCTACCAGCTTCAGCTTCCAAGCAGGTGCCCCTCTGCTTGGCGTGTGCAGCTGCCTTCAGAGGAAAGTGAAGCTTTTTCAGCACTGGACACCTTCACAATCTGGCTCTGACTGACCGTATCCAACTCAGTCTCCCCTGTCACACCAGCGCTGGTCTGTTTACTGACTGTTTCCTTCTCTACCTTGTCACAGCCTCTTGTGGAAGCCTGGGATAGAAGTCCCTGTTTTTTGTTTTTTGTTTTTTGTTTTATTTTCCCCTCCTTCTGAATCCCATCCCCCTTTGTGGAATTTCCTTGTGCTATCCTCTGTGTGCCTGCTGTGCCCCGGTCTACACTGTTCTTGAAGTTGGCCCATCTCTGTAGTGGTTGATTCTGCATATATACACTCCCAGAGGGCAGAAGCCATAATCTCCCTAGCGTTGGGTCTGGCACTGAAACCTTCCTGAACACTGGGTCTTGGGAGATGTTCTGATGGCTTGGGCATGTAAAGTAGTGGATGGCATCTTGGAACTGTCTTGGTAGGTCATGCCCCGCAGGCTTTGGTTGGGACCCTTGGCTGAGCGCTGCTTTTTTTCCTTACAGGAGGCTGATGACCTTGAACAATTGTGCCTCGATGAAACTGGAAGTTCACTTTCAAAGCAAGCAGGTTAGTCATGGCAAGGGTGGAGCCTGGGGCCTTGTGGCACCATGGGAAACCCAGGACATACACAGACCACTTGCAAAACCAGCTCCAGGGTCAGGGGAGTCTGGTATGTACAGAGCGGTGTCTTCCTCCAGCCTGGGTTTGAGGTATAACGGGCTCTATGAGCCTGCTCTGGGTTTTGGCAAGCATGGCCTGGAGGTTGGAGTCTGAGAACAAGTACCCTGGCCCATAGCCTCACCCACCCTGCCTTGGCACACCTGTCCCCACTGAGTTTACTCATAACTTGATCCAGTGATGGCCCTTCCGCAGGGAAACCTATCTGCCTCGTCTACCTGCTTTGTGATGGCAAGAACTCCTTGCCTACGGAGGGGAGACAGAATAATGTGGTGGAAAAATCATGGCGTATATGATCTGAGAAGTCAACATCCCCAAATGTGTCCCCGTGAGGTCTTATACCCCTGAGCCTCATTTTCCCCATCTCTGCACTGTACTGGAGGGGGCCGTCAAGAGCCTCAGGGGGCCTTTTTGACTCTGCCAATCTGCAATGGCAGAGACGGAGGGGATCCTCAGTCCACGTATAGCCCTGGAATGCTAGCCTGATGACTTCATTCTTCCATAGGGTTGGGCTTTATGGGTTTCTTCTGGGCCTTTCTCTGTCAGAAGTCTGGAGCCAGGAGGGTTGGCTAAGCTGCCAGATTCCTGGCCTGGGAAGCAGGAAACCCCTGGAGTCTGGTCGCAGCTCTGCCACCGACTGCTCAGCAAGCCTCTTCCCCTCCCTGGGCCTTGATTTCCCCATATTACAAAGTAGATAATTAGAAAATCTAAAATCCCCTTCCAGTTCTGGCATTCCATGGTTCTAATCTAAGACCATAGCCTAGAGGCTTGGGAGGTAGCTGAGGACAGGAGGTCAAGGCACCTGGATTCTAACCCTGGCTCTCTCACTGACTCATGGCACACCACTGTATGACCTTAGGCAAGTGGCTTCTCATTTGTGGGGCATGGTTTCCCCATCTTATTCCGTCGCTCCCTGAGCCAGCTCCTCATCTAGGACATGTCCTCCAACAGAAAGCGAGACCCTTTACCTCAAAAGCCCCTAAGAGTTTGGAGGCAGAGCGTTGGGGGTACCAACAAGGGCTTGGGGTCTAGACTTCTCTGACCTGACCTGACCCCATGGCTCCATCCCCAGAATGAAGACTCAGAAGAAGAGCAGTGTACCATCAGCAACCACTGGGCTTTCCAGCGAGAAAGTAAATGCTGGTCCCACGGGGGCTCCTCTGACCTGCTGGCCCCCCCGAGCCCTGGCCTGCCGGGGACCTCCAGCTGTGAGAGTGTCCTCACAGAGCTCAGCGCCACTTCCCTGCCAGCCCTCACCGTGAGCCTGTCGCCAGAGCCGGAGGACCTGCCCTTGCCCTGCCGTGTCCCCAGCCCAAGTAACCAGCCCCTCCTTAGCCCCACCCAGGGCCAAGAGGGTCCCCGGGACAAAGCCAAGAAGCACCGTTCCCGAAGCTTCCTTAAGCACCTCGATTCTCTGAGGCGGAAGGAGAAGGGTCGCGCTCAGCAAGCTGAGCCCGAGCTTGGCCCAGCCACATTAGAAAAGGCCAGCAAAGCCTCCTCTTTCTGCAGTCGCCATGGCTTCCTCTCCACTGGATTCTACAGGGCCAAGACCAGGACGGCCACCTCAGCCAGTGACGGCGGCACTGCGACTCCAAGGGCCTGGGAGCCCTGGCCTGTGGCCACGTTTCGGCATCCGCAGCGGGTGCCCCAGGGTGACTGCCTCGTGCACGTGCCCAGGGACCACAAACCAGGCACATTCCCTCGCTCCCTGTCTATTGAGAGCCTGTTTCCTGAGGACGGACACTGCCTGGCAGATTGGCGGCCAGGGAGGCCCTGGGGCTGTGAAGGGCGCCGGGGCTCCTGTGGCTCCACGGACAGCCATGCCAGCATCTATGACAACATGCCCGAGCTGTACCCAGCGGAGCCCAGCCTGGCTGGAGCTGAGGCCGAGGAGGAGGAGGGCGGCGGTGGCAGCTATGCCCCCCTAGACGACATTCTCCAGCATGTGTGGGGGCTGCAGCAGCGGGTGGAGCTCTGGTCTCAGGCCATCTACCCAGACCTGCAGACTGGAGACAAGGAAGAAGAAGAAGAAGAAGAGGAAGAAGAGGAGGGGGTCACTTCCTCGGTAGAGATGGCTACGGCTGAGGTTGAAGTGCAGGCCAAGGCTCTGGCCCACATGGAGGCTCCGGCCCACCGAGGGTCCTCGGCCCTGGGCCAGGCTGATGGTCAGCCAGTGATCCCAGCTCAGGTTCAGGGTCATGCTCAGGCTGAGCCCCCGGCACAGGCTGAGGCCGAGGCTGAGGCCCCAGGTCCAGCCCAAGATAATAATGGGCAGGAGGCGAGTTCAGGTGGACAACCTACCTCGGCCTCCAGCTTGTCTGTGGAAGAAGGACACTCCATTGCTGACACCATGGCCTCCTCTAGTGAACTGCACAGTAGCGGAGACTCTGTGAACGAGCCTGAGGCCGCAGGCTCGCCGGCTGCCCTTCGGGCATCCGCAGCACGTGAACGACGAGATTCAGGCGTTGGGGCCTCACTTACCAGACCCTGCAGGTGGGAGTTTTGAGCAGGGGTGGGGACAGAGGACTCTGTCGTGTCTCTCTGCCTCTCCCTCTGCCCATCCCTCCTCGTCCTTCTCTTCCTTCCCTCTCTCCCCCACCCTTCCCCTCTCTCCCTTAAGGCAATTTCTTAGTCCCGAGGCCCAGGAACAGGGTCTCCCTTCCCTCCAGGTTAAGTTCAGGGCCTGCCTCTGGTCTGGCCTTGAGCAAATTCTAGCTCCTCTTTGGGCCTTGGTTTCCCCATGTGTCAATCAAAGGTATTAGAGAGATGGTCTCTGATCCCCAGCTTTGCTGTCCTGGGTTCTCGGAGCAGCCCCTCTGCTGCAGTCTTGGAAGGGTAAGGGGGTGATGGTGCTGTTTGTTGGCCCTAGATTGGCCTCAGCTCTGTGCCACCCTCCCAGACAGCATCTTGGCCACTGGGCAGCCCTGGAAACGGGCATTTGTTTTTCCATCCTGGGGCCCAGTAGCAGTACTGACAGTGGTTGCATCTCCCCACATTTGCTTTCTTTGGGGGAGAATAAAGGGACCAGAAGAGCTCAACCTATCCTAAGATTTTTCTAAACCTGCTCCCTTGGCCTTCTTCCCCCTCCCCACCCCCGTCTTTCACCAGGAAGCTCCGTTGGCATAGCTTCCAAAACTCCCACCGGCCCAGCCTCAACTCAGAGTCCTTGGAGATCAACCGACAGTTTGCAGGCCAAATCCACCTCCTGCACAAGGGCTCCCTGCTGCGACTCACTGCCTTCATGGAGAAGTACACTGTGCCGCACAAGCCAGGATGGGTCTGGTGAGTGCTGCTGGGCCCGGTCCTGGCTCTCTCCCTGTCCCCACTCCAGGACCCTGGGAGGGTCAGCCCCCGGAATTTGGGTGCAAGCGGGAGGATCCCAGAAGCCAGTAGTAGTAGGTTGTGCCAGAAGCTGCAAGGGCCATGGCCCGAGAGGCCAAGGTGGCTTGCACATATGTCTATGGGGGGTGCTCCTCGGATGTGCATGCATATGTGCGCCTTGTGCAAGGAGGAGCGGGGGTGGGGGACCCTAGGTCCTCAACCCGCACCTCCATCCCAGCCTCCAGGCTGCTGCCAGTGAGATTGTCCTGAAAGGCAGCTTTGGTTGCTGCTCTCCTGATAAACACCCTTCGTGATCCCTCCCGCTCTCCCCACCTCTGGTGCCAAAGAAGGTCCAGCTTCCTTCCCATGATGATCCTTTCATGTTCTGGCCCTGCCCCAGTTGTTGGGTTCCTTGGCCCACCGCCCTCCGGCAATGCCACCATGTAGGCCACTAGGGTCGTTGCCCTTTCCTCAATGTGCCGTACTCTTTTTTTCCCCCCCCTGCATCTTTGCCCTCGTCCATGCTGTTCTCTCTGCCTGGAATGCCTCTTCCACATTTCTCCTCTGGGACAGCACCTACCTGTCCCTCAAGAGTGTGCTGAATTTCCACATCCTCCCTGAAGCCTTCTCTGATCCACTAGGTAGAGTTCCCCTTCCTTGTGGGTCTTCCCCTAAGTTCTTGCTTGCTCCACTCCTGAGCACGTATACTGTCCCTGCCTGTTGATGCAGTTATGTCCTTAGGCAGACTGAGAGCTCCCTGTGTTCCTCTGTGACTCTCTAGGGCCGGGGCCCAAGCAGGTGCTCAGTGAGTATTGGCCCTGGGGACGTGGTGTGTTTATTACCACCCCCCAATCACTGTCTGAGCCCCCAAGACTGTAGAGTCTCCAGGCTGCGTCTGGGCTGGCCCCACATCCCTCACAGACCTCTCATCACTCTCCCAAACAGGTCAGTGCCCAAGTTCATGAAAAGGAATAAGACCCCGGACTACCGGGGCCAGCAGGTGTTTGGGGTGCCACCCCTCATCCACGTGCAGCGCACAGGCCAGCCGCTGCCACAGAGCATTCAGCAAGCCATGCGCTACTTGCGCAGTCAGTGCCTGGACCAGGTGAGTCATGCTGGGAGACCTGCAGGGAGACAGCCCTTGGGAGGAAATCCAAGACCGAGGAACTGGGGAGCGGAGCTGCTGGGGCCTTTCTGGTCCACAAGAGACCTTTCTAGGCCTTCCTGAGTTGAAGCTCCCCTCTGCCCGGCTCTCTGCCAGCTTCTTTCTGGTCCAGGCACTATAGGCCCCATCTGTAGGAGCCTGCCTTAGCCTTGGTCCCTCTTTCCTGCTCATTCCCGCTACAGCCATCTTTCTCCTTGACCCTGAGGCTGTAAAAACTCTTCTCTTTGGTTTTGCCATTTTTCTCCTACCCTGCCCTGCAGGAAGCCTGGCAGGCTTGGAAGTCTCTGGGGTGGCCTACACTCTTGACACCTTGTCCGGGGCTGGCCTCATAATCTTCCTCCCCACCCCACCCCTGCCCTGCATGTCTCCTTCCCTCCCTCCCTCCCTCCCTCCCTTTCCTTCATGGGCCAGGTGGGCATCTTCCGCAAGTCGGGGGTGAAGTCCAGGATCCAGAACCTGCGCCAAATGAATGAGACTTCCCCAGACAATGTTTGCTACGAGGGCCAGTCGGCCTATGATGTGGCCGACTTGCTGAAGCAGTATTTCCGGGACCTACCAGAGCCTATCTTCACCAGCAAGCTCACCACCACTTTCCTGCAGATCTACCAGCGTGAGTCACCTACACCTGTCCCTAGCAACCTGCCCCGTTCTCGATCTCCCCAAATCCTGGGGCCTGTGAGAGATACACACAGTATGGGCAAATCTAGCCACACCCAGGAATGGGCTCGTTGGAAGATCTACTATCCAGAGATGGAAAGGGCCCCTCCTCCCTTGGAGGGAGACCACGTTCTTTTTTTTTTTTTAAGGATTTCATTTACTCATTTGACAGAGAGACAGAAGGCGAGAGAGGGAATACAAGTAGGGCGAGTGGGAGAGGGAGAAGCAGGCTCCCCGCTGAGCAGGGAACCCGATGTGGGGCTTGATCCCAGGACCTGAGCTCATGACCTGAGCTGAAGGCAGATGCTTAACAAGACTGAGCCAACCAGGTGCCCTAGGAGACCATTCTATTCCCCAAACCCATTATATGGAAAGATGGTCTGAGGCCCCGAGGAAAGGCAGGGGCTTCCCTAAGGTTACATTGTCCATTAGAGTGGGGCTTGATCTAGGACCCAGAGACCTCCCAGAGCCCATCATTACCCTTTCCTCTCACTGACTTCCTTTGGGACCGATGTGCCCTTCACGTTTCTAGAAACAAGAGACTTGTTGCCGGAAGCTCTAGGAGAATAAGTAAGCCATTCTGCCATTCCTTCCTCACAGTCCTCCCCAAGGATCAGTGGTTGGCAGCAACGCAGGCTGCCACCTTGCTGCTCCCCGACGAGAACCGAGAGGTCCTACAAACCCTGCTCTATTTCCTAAGTGACATCGCCTCTGCTGAAGAAAACCAGATGACAGCTGGCAACCTAGCAGTGTGCTTGGCACCCTCCATCTTCCATCTCAATGTCTCCAAGAAGGATAGCCCCTCACCCAGGTGAAACAGGGCAGGATGTGGCAGGGCCGGGCAGGGCCAGGTGCGGAGGGTTTGGCTCCCCTTGGACTGTGGGCCCTTGTGGGCTGGTCCTGCAGTTCCCAGGCATCACCACAAGGGGTCAGCCTGACCCTTCAGGGGCCTGGGATTGTGTGGATGGTTTTGAAGCAGGGCCTTCTAAAGGGTGGCAAGTTATTTTGTGTTGGAGGGGTGGGAGCTCGAAGCCAGTGGTCAACCATTTTGTCTTGTGCCCATGCACCATACTCTTCCCTGCTTCCCTCCAGGATCAGGAGCAAACGCAGCCTGGTTGGCCGGCCAGGCCCTAGGGACCTGAGCGAGAACATGGCTGCCACCCAGGGCCTATCGCACATGATCAGTGACTGCAAGAAACTTTTCCAAGTAAGTAACCCTAGGCCCAGATCCAGGGGAACCACCAGGCCAGAGCATCGCACCCCGTGACAGGGCAGGGCCCAACCTGACACATACCCCCTCAACTTCCCACTCCTGTCCTATGAGGTTTTGCATCTACCTCACTGCCGCAGCCAGGCCTCTCTGCTGGCCCTGAACATGGACCTGAGCAACGCTGTGGGCTCTGGGATGGATGGCCCCTGACCTTGTGTTGCTCCCCACGGCCCTAGTGCATGTGTGCTCTCCTAGGTCCCCCAGGACATGGTGCTGCAGCTGTGTGGCTCCTACAGTGCAGCTGAGCTCAGTCCTCCTGGGCCAGCACTGGCCGAGCTGCGGCGGGCCCAAGCTGCTGGCCTCAGCCTGAGCCTCTACATGGAGGAGAGCATCCAAGAGCTGCTCCGTGATGCTGCCGAGCGCTTCAAGGGCTGGATGAGTATGCCAGGGCCCCAGCACACGGAGCTGGCTTGCAGGAAGGTGAGTGACACACTGTCTGTGGTTGCCACAGAGCTGGGAGCTGGGGCAGTGCAGGCAGGGAGGTCAAGAGGCCCCAGGGGGGGATCCACCCTGCTGGTGGCTTGATCTTGGAGGCTGTCAGCCGGCAGAGCCGAGGACCTTAGAGGAACTGAGAGCATGATGAGACCAGGGGCTCTCTGTTGGGCATCGCCGGCCAGAACCCCTGTACCGCAGCCCCACTGCAGACACGTCACTCTGTGCAGAGCCTCACCTTCCATATCTTTCTGCACCGCGGCCGTGCTGAGTTGCTCACAGTTGCTCCTTCATGCTTCCGCCCCCGCTGTCCTGCTGCTTTGGCCGACCGGGCCCGAGCATTACCTGTCCCAAGCCACAGGAAGTCTTGACTTGATATGCCCTCTCCTTCGTTCAGAGCCTCCTGTCATGTCCCAAACTGGAGATGACTTCTCTGTCTTTCTCTTGGCACTAGCCATCTTCTTTCTTGGATTCCAATAACAAGTAAGACCGCAAGCCCGAGGTTTGCCGTGTATACACCAGTCGTAGTGAAACTTCCCTTATGGGATGGGGACAAGAGGCTCGCACAGTGCCTGGCACATAGAAAAGGACTCGCCGAGTGGTGGCTCTGGTTGCTGTGCCCTTGTCCTCCTGCCTGGGCTAGATGGTGAGTTCCTGGAGAATGATCACCATCTTCCCTTCCTGTTCACTTCCAGAAATTCCAAGCCCCGTGTCCCTTTCATGGTAGAGCCCAGTAGGCCCCAGAGGTTT